>JAJEJH010000203.1:0-371969 GCA_026122585.1 Anacardium occidentale
GTGTGTCTTGGCCTACCCACAATACTGGGAAACACTGCCCTGGGAGCATCATCACCAGCAAACCCAGCCTGCAATTCACATAAATCACAAGACAACAAATTAGTACAAGTCAACACCATTTAACAAACTATAGATCTCATTGATGTTACAAAATAAGCAACTAACCTTAACCATTCCAGTTCCATTGTCACAGACAAGGGGCTGAATATCCTCAGCATCGGCCATTTTTAATAAATCTATAAAAACAAACCACAGAGAAACAAAGTCAACAAACTGCTCAATCAATCACCATCTTCAACAACCAAATCAAATCTCAACATCCAACCGATCTCTACAAGAAAAGTTGCCCATTTAATCTAAGTCTCTTCCTATTATCAATCAGATAAGTTTCAAGACAGGGAAGTACAACTATAATCATCTATTATAAAACAAATTTAGTACTAATTATTTCAAAATTCAATAAAACAGACTTAAGTAGATCTAACAGCTATATCTCAAATAAACAACCAAATAAACCAAAACCGCAGATCCATGTAAGAAACAAATAGATCAAGCAATGAAATCTCACAATCAATCATTTCTAACACTTAAGATCCAAAGACACAATACAGAGTCAATTCAATCAAAACTATCATCTTCACTCTGCTTACAGATCTTAGATCTCGGTTCAAGCACCACAAATCTCACACTAGAATTCTAGATCTAGCTCCTTATCACTTCAATCAGATCTCAACATGCAAAAAATTACACCGTTTCTTCCACCAATCAAATCAAAAAATCGAAATCCGCAAATGAACTCAGATCAAGCAGCTTAATCGAAAAAACTCAACCATCGCACATGAAACTTTATCGTCACAATAAATATAACAATTATAAAGAAAGAAAGATGCAAAGAGAGTAAAAAGAAGAAGCTTAAGAAAGATGCAAAGAGAGCAAAGAGAAGAAGCTTACTTAGAAGAGAAGAGACGGCTGCAGCAGAGAGTGAAGGAGTGAGGAAGTGAGATTCCTTCTCGCTCTGATGAAGGAGGAGAAAGAGAAGTGTGTAGATACAGAGTGAGAGAAGGCGAAGAGGACGCGAGAGGGTATATATATTAAGGGCGTGTGAATTTTTAAAATTCACATGAAATTTCCACTAAATTTTTTGGGAATCATTCGCACCACGAGAAAAGATGGGCTGACCTGGCAGACAGCCTTTTTTCATTTCTTTTTATTTTTTGTTATTAAAAATTCAATTTTCTGTAATTTTTAATTATTATATATCATCTAATAAACGTCACTTATTCATAAATAAAACCATTTTGGTTTTTAAATATTTTAAATTATAAAAATAAATGATGTTTTTGGAGCCTTTATTTTATTACAAGGAGATGAGAAATATGATTTATTACATTGCAAATAAAAATTTTATATTTTAGAAATAAATTAAAAAATATTACAAGATTTTCTTTATCACCTATTAACTCTTCTTTTCAAGTGAATGATAATCAGAAAATTAAAATTAATTATCAAATATTTTTGGGAAAGTTTTTTTATTATTTTTATTCTTCTGTTCTAATTAAATATTATAAAATTCATTCATGTTTACTTTGGCATGTTCTGCCTACCCAAAGTTTGTTTTCAAATTTGGACGGTTGGATTTTGTCTGAAGGCGGCTTCGGCGGCTGTGAAAAGGTGTAGTGACCATCGTCTTAGTAGAAACAGTGGTTATAGCTAGGCTAAGCTAAGTAAGCCGACCCGAAGGAGTGTCTATTGGCTTGGCTCCAAAGTTTTTCAAAATTTCAACTTCAACCCAAGGTCTTCGGGCAGAGCCTAGAGGAATAAAAACAAAACAAAACAAATTCTTACCTCTGTACATTTGTGGCCATCCGAACTATAAATTTAAATTTATTTTATGATATTATTTTGGTAAATTTTAGAATGTTGCCAAATTTTGTAATTGTCCATCCTTTCGAACCTAGCTTCACGATGTTGTTATTGAAATTTGTGTTTATATACTAATAAAGAAATTAAAAATTAATTTAAATATAATTAAATCTAAAACCATGATCGATCAAAATTTAATTAAATAGATAAAAAATGGTTGAAAATCTTTAAATATATGGATTTATAGGGAAAAAAATTAATTTCAAAAAATATAAAAGCAACAATTAAATAGTCTACTAATAGGTGTGGGATTTCAAGTCTACTTTCCGAATTTTCTCAACTTGGCCTCGAGCTTTCCAGAATCTTCTTTCAATTAAATAAATAAATAAATGAGAAGCACATTTTAAACATGAAATAAAACAAGCAAAACTCTAAAATCCCCAATTAATTTAAAAAGAATGAACAATTAAATTTTGATTATCCATTAATTATCAAAAATAAAAAATTTTAAAAATGGGAAAATGCTTTTTTAAATGAAGCAAAGTGGGGAAAAAGGAAAAGACGAATTAGTGGATAATTGATAATTAAATAAATAAATTATTTGTGCTTTTTAATTTGGCTTGCATAGCATGTGCCTGCACGTGCAACATCCCACACATGTCTGTCCAGGCATGTCAATGGACGCAGTTGGAAAGTGGCTGGTTGCGTTGGCACCTCAAATTTTAGGCCGGCAATTTTAGTCATCTATTCAAGGAATTTCCTACAACAGTCTTTTCACCCCTTAGGTTAGGGGAGGTGGCTTGGGTTTGCTGTCACATAAATTCTAAATTTAATATGTCGTCGTTTTTACCTCCAGAGTGTATTTTGAGGACAAAGTCTGGAAAAATATTAAATGTCAGCTAACATCAATTAAAACTAAAACAAAATGAATTTTATGACCAAAGTATATCAAAGTTTTAAAGCATAGGAAAAGAAAAAGAACAATATATCATCCAAGCTAAAAAAGACTAATAGATCAAATAACTATTTATCTTAACATCTCATTAGATTCTCAAGGGTTTTGAAAAAATTAAATCGACATTGAAATGTTTATTCTCTTCGACAGAATATGTCTATTTAGATCATATTAAAAATTATCTTATGAAGTAAGTCATTAATTAACTAATCATTCCATTCAAAAGATGTTAACAAATTCATAAGGCCTCAGTTTTAAAGTTGTTCAACCAAAATTTCTACCTGTTTCAATGCCCCGTTACTCTCTGACATTTTTAGAAGAAAATGATAAAATAAAGAACGTCAATTCAAGAAATTAAAATGCCTATTATAGGTTTTGGGGCCAAAAAAATTTTGACTATTAGAGAGAATCTACTCTTCATAAATCATTTTTCAAAGTCAATGACCACTCGTTGAGTCTGATAAAACGCTCGTTTCATAGTCATTTTCAACGAGAAAACTATCATTTTTAGAGTCAAACAAGTATACTTTATATCTAACACCTAGTTTGATTTTTTGAACTTAGTTTCAATATAATAGAAATTCTTTAGAGTCAATTCAAAGATTAGGAAGTGTTCAAAGTGAAATTTTAACTTGATCAAAGTTGAAGCACTCAAAAGTTTTAGTTGTACTTAAAACTTGTAAGGGCAAAATCCTAGGAAAACTAAATGTATTAATTGAATAAGAATTACTGAAACTTCGAAGGGATTTCCTTTGAGAAATAGACATAGAAGATTTGAAAAAAAATAATTTAAACCACTATAAATTGACAGAACATTCTCTCTTTTCTTCACTATTTATATTTATTACATTGTATATGTTATTTATATAGCTTATATACTTGTTATATTGACTTAGGTTAGTTAAACTTTACATTCTATACAAAATTAACAACTCTTACTCACCTCTATTGGGAGTACATCTAGACATAGTTCTACAAATAATACTAGAGTGGAGATCTGATTCTAATGTCAATAAATTTCCCTTATCGATATGACTATGAAATGTTATTACGACATATTTTAAATTTTTATATGATCCTATATTGATAAAAAAAAAAAAAAAAATTGTTGGGTTTTAAACTTGTATGAGTGGATAAACAATAGACATTAGACTTGTGACAAATAATACTAGAGTGGAGATCTAATTTCTCTTTCATAATTGGAGTTTTACGAGACTAGAGTTGATGGAGGTTCAAGCTTATAGCTCGTGCATGGGAAGAAACCAAGGCAAGACGAGTGCATGACCATATCAAAATCAACTAGTTTTAAGCGTTTATATGGTACTTATCTAAAATCTGAACATACATGTGGATCTAATCCAACTAAGTTTAAACACTGATGAAGGCCTATGATGACATTGTTCAAGGAAAACAATAAAGAAAAAAAAAAAAAGATAATTTATTTGTTAGGATTATATCTAGTTTTGCTTTGGAATGGTATCTCATATAATCTTAATCTATTTAGATTTAAGATTAGTTTTCTTTAAAATTAGATTTGGATTAATTTTCTTAATAATAGCTATCTTATTCTTAATGAATTTAATATAATTTTAGTAGTTATACTGTTGTTATTGGATTTAATTCTCTTTATAAATTACATTAAATACCCCTCTGTACAAAGACATCTATATTTAGTATTAGAAACATATAAAAAATTATTTTTTATTCTTTAAAGAGTTTGATATAACGAATTAATTCTTAACTATAACAAGAATCTAAGTGTTATATGATTCTTTATTACGGTTCATTCAACATTTATCCTGTATCGAAAATGTTTTGTAATCTCGTATGAAAAATAATAGTTCGGATTTTAGGTTTATAAGGGTAAAAAGAAGATACTGTAATCTTAATCCCATTAGATAGCCAAACAAAATCTATTTATTTTTATAGATTTTGCAATAGCAAGTCTTGTGGGAGGCCACAAACAACACAATACAGCAGGAAAAAAGAAAGGCACTTTTGTAATATAAATAAAAGATTCAAAATCTGCTTTTAGTGGCACACCATACTGGAATCAAGAAAGCTTTTTTATCAATATAATAAGGAAATTATTGTTTTTTTTTTTTCTTTTGCAAGCCCAGATCATGATTTTATTTTAATATTATTATTTATTCACTTTATTTGTTAATGAAATAATAAAAGTATTCTCCAAGCAAAGAAATAATAATAACTTTACAGTGTTTATTTCTTTTTGATTGCTCTGTCCTTCTCTGACTGAAGCAATTGAGAATTATTTTTGATTGTTGTACAATTCAAGTTTCATATTTGGAAAGAAGAAGACTTCTGATTTTTTTCATAATTATTTTTAATAATTTTCAGTTTATAAGTTTCATGTTGGATGATTCCCATACCTAAAGTTTAGGTGGATTTAATTTATACATTTAAAAATTTGTATTATCAAGTCATGTTTACGGGTGTCCCTCGATAATTAATTTATTATGATTAATTCTTATCTACAAAAAAAATTATTATAACTAAAACGTTTTGATCAGGCATGTTCCATATCATGTAGGTAAGGATCTATATATTTAAAATAAATATTAATTATAATTAATTATTATGTAATTAAATAATTTTAAATTAATAGCAACATAAATAATTCATCAATATTAATATTTAGGTCAAACGATCTAATCCCACTCAAGATTTCCTTAAATGACAAAATTCTATTCAAAAATTTTTAAAAAGTCAAGCTTAAACTAGTTGTAAAAATAAAAAATCACCTGATTTTATTAGTGGTTAGATCTGACTACCTGAATGGTGGATGTAACTTCAAAAATAGCTGGTTTCAAGTATTTCGACTGTTTTCAATATTTTTCGATAACGAAGGAAATCAAAACGAATCAAATGGGCATTTCCGATCACTTGGTTAGGTTAACCATAACTACTACTGTCAATGACTTTGCAAGTAACTATAACCACTTTTTTAAAATTTTTATTTTTTATATTTTTGAAAAATTTTTATTAATTTTTTATTATTTTAATATTAAATTTTATTTTCATATTAATATTATTTATTTTCATGAAAGGTATTTTGCTTTTAAAAAAAATGTTAAAAAAATTAGAAGAATGATAGTTATTTGACTCTTTTAAATTTTTTGGACGAGACTTTTTCTTTAAGAACACCTTCGGTGGGAATTAGTTGTTTGGCCTCAATATTTATTATAAATATTTAATTGATTAATTAGTTATATATATACACACCCCGGTGGATGTTCGATTATTTTTAATGTAGTTTGACATGAGCATTCAAAATTTTTTCATAAAAACGTTCTCGCAATAGAATTCAACATTATTATTGAAGCATAATAGTATAATACTCTTTTTATTATAATTAAATTATATATATTAATTTATGTATTAATGATAATGTAGTATTATTATATAATTAAATGATTTTAAATTAGAGATAAAATAATACCTAATTATATGATAATATATTATTATTAATAGATAAATTAATATATATATATATTTTTATAAACATTAAATTTAGCAGCTATTAGTTTTGATTTTCTCTCCTTTGATCAACTTATACCAAAATTGAATAGGAAAATTAAAAGATAATCAAACTTTGAAATCAAATTCTTCCAATTTTGAAATACATTTTTCATTAGAAGATGGCAAAAAAAGAAAAAAAAAAAAAAAAGGTACTCTTGACATTGACATGGTTCAACAGAAATTAAATTTGTTGTATTTAATACCCTTTCAAAGTCGTAGCTTTCACAAAAATCACAATCAATTAAAACTAGTGGTGGTGCCAAGCTTGCTCTGTTGAACTATAATTCAATTGACATTTAGCCTTTACACTCTCCCGTGAGCCATCCTATCAAAATCAATTTGTTTGTCTGTCTGTTTGTTTGTTTGTTTTTTTTTTTTTTTTTTTTAATTTTGGAAACAAGAAAAAACAAAAACAAAAACAAAATACAAAAAGCAAAATGTTTTTAAATTAAGAGGTTGATTTTTAAAATTTTTTCAACTAAAATGACTAAATATCCACTGGCATATACTGAAACAAATCATTTTATTTTTAAAACAAAATAAAACAATCAGTTTTAACCATGTTTATATAAAATTTTTAATAAAAAATATTAAAAATTTAATCATTTTTATAAATAAAAAATCTGAAAACAATTTTTTTAATAGAGTTTGATTCTTTCAATTAAAAAAAAAAAAAAGGGTTTCTTCAATATAAAAAAATAGATAATTTGATACTTTTGTATGTTATTATTCTAATTTGAAAACCAAAAATTCTTTTTTTGTATGGACTTTTAACTTTAATAAGAAATATACAAAAATCATTTAACGAGCTTTATCAGGAACCATGAAATCTAAAATATAGTTTTATTGAATGGACTTGCTAAATAGACGAATAAATTAATATTTATCAATTCAATAATATAAAAAAAATTATTGAATTTTTTTACTGTTTCTAATTTTTTTGTTGTCAATTTAAGATTAAAAATTTTGCAGTAGTATCTTGACCCATAAAGAATTTAAGTTCTAAACTAACGGAGAGAAGGAAATGAAGATGCTCCCTTTGAAAGTACATTTTTTTTTTTTTCTAGTACTTCATTCTCCAAAGAGGTCACAAGTTTTGAGAATATTGTAATGGGCCCAAGCCCAATCAGGTCCAGAAGAGAGATGGGATTGGAAAACATTGCAACATCGCCCAGAAAAAAAGGCTGGTTTTCTCTCTTTTTATTTGTGGACAATGATTATTATTAGTATTATTATTTTTGCATATCAATTTTGGTAAAATCTAGTTTAAATTTTCTTATGGTTTTAATATTTTTTTCATTTTCAGTTACTAGATTCAATGTAACTTGCCTAATTAATGTTAGGGTAGATTTCATCTGGCTTAACTTGAATCTAGTTGGGTGCGAATGAGTCAATCTTGAGCTAAAACTCTAATTTAGCTTGAGATCGACTTATTTATTCATTTGATTGACGATATTATTTATCTCTCTTATGTCACAATTCACCTCTTTAACATTCTTTTGATGATAATGTGTAAATTGTGTATTATAAATTCAATTCAAGCAGATTGAATCCATCCTAATTAATACAAGTTAAAAATGACATATTTAGATATTGTCTTAACCATTTAAAAATATTAACCCAATGGCTAAAAACCAGTATCGAAACATGTTTAAAGCTCTTTAGCAAAAAATAAATAGGAGCGTTGACGGAATAATTTAATATTTTATTTTAACTATAACCCAATCATATAATGATATGCTCGTATCAAATAGTATTTATCTATTTGTATATGAAATATTACTCATAACGAAAACCCTTAATTTTAACATAATAATATTTTATGTATTATCAACTAATATAATATCACTTGATTTTTAATAATGAATCGAACCTTAAACAAGTATTAATAATGTTGATACATCATTATGTAATTAGATAATTTGAATTAAAAATAAATTAATATTTAATTACTTAAAAACACATTATTATTTATTTTGTGTTATTTACTTTAATAATTTATATATAATTTTATCTTTTTTTATTCATATTGGATAATATCAACTTGTATGAAATACTATCGAAAGGATCTTATACATTAAAAGAAGATAGCTGTCTTTAATTTTGGAAGAATCAATCACAAATCTGCGTAGTTGATCCTCTTTATTCCTGATTCTATTGTTTTTTTATTTTTGCGGCTAACTTTAGGCTCATGCATTGAATTATATTGATATAAGAAACACTTGTTCGATGCATATATAATCAAAGAACAACAGCATCAAATTCTATGGCCCATAATATCATTTCGGAGAAAAAAAAAAAAAGAACGTGGAAAAGTGTGTTAGCAATGTTGATTTGTCTAATCACTAATTTTATATTTATCCAATTCGACTCTTACAAATATTGGATAATATGCTATTTATATTTTTCATATGAAGCACATGTGATTTTGTTTATTATACAGTTTCCATGCCAAATGCCCAAAAAAATCTTACATTTTAAAGCTTATAATACTATGAAATCTATGATTTCTTAAATTTTCATGGGAAGAGATAATAGGTATGTTGTGAAAGTAGACTTTTTGTGTCAATGATGTATTGTGTATAACATGATAAACTTTTGTTGGGTAATACGAAATTTCTATTTGAATCAAATAATTTTTTTTTAAGGTTTAATTAAGAGTTATCTTTTTGACTTAATCGAATTTGAATCGTTAATATTAAATAAGAAAAAAAATTTGAGTATAATGACTAACACTAACTATTGTACTATCAATAAAATTTTCTTTTTTTCTTGTTTGAATATCTCAACTTTTATCACTTATACTATTCTTTAAGGGTTTTCTTTTTGAATTGTACAAATTGATATCTATTAATGTCATTGAGTGATTCTACTGCTGACATAATTTCTAAATCAATGATATTAGATCAATATCCTATCAAATAAAGATAAAAGATTTAATTTTGATAAAATTCTTTGAACCCCACCTTATATTTTATGTGACAGGAGATCAACTAAATTGACACCAAAACTAGTCGCTGGGGCGGGCCTTCATGCTTGAAAGAGTCATGAATGCATCAATATGACAAGAGACTTTAAAGTGGCAGCTAATGCTCAAAATATGCCGTAACTGGCCCACATCGAGCAACCAAAGGAGTTGGCAAATCAGCCGCCAGGGTAGAGTGGTTGATTAGTCAGTTCCCTCAATGAGAAGCTTCTAGTGTGTGATATGATACTGAAAAACTCTTAATCATTGATTAAGATTTCTTCAGATTTCAAACAAATATAGTGGATGCACCCTCAGCTTCCAATTCTACTGAGACAAGGGCTGATCAGCCAAGCCAGAGATGGATGAAAATCATATGATTAGAGAGATGGGTAACCAAGGCAAATAACTATACACGTGTGTAATCGTGGGGATATGATCTTAACACTTTCAACTTTTAAATTCTATATGGCCAAATGTACCCTTTGAAGATTCAGTGTATAATAAATACAACATAATATAATATATGGTAAATAATGCAATGCTGCTTATACTGCATGAAATGGTTGGTCCAATATGCGCCGATTTTGTCCAGCCTCCTGATTTTATTATACCAGAAAACAAAACTTTTTGCCACAGTTCATTTGCCCCTTTTCAGAATCCTTATTAGGAAAAAGATAAATTTAAGTGCTGGAGAAGAGGACTGTAACTTCCATATCTAACTTAATTTTCACAATTCAAAGAGGGGTTTAGATCTAAAATTGATACCAGTTTACTAATCAAACTATACAATTTACAGCTAAAACTACAAATTCTTGTGAGATGACATAATTAATTAACCAAAATATTTCTAGCCAATCCCTCTATAATTTCGTATCAAACCTTCAGGTTCTAGTGGTGGTATGCTCACAATTATTTCCTGTTCAGGCTGAGCTTCTGGTTCTGATGAACTCGCCTGATTGCACCCAACAATTTTCTGGCAAGTTTCGAGTAGGCAGTGTCGGCAAGTTGGGCAGGAAGAGTGAGAGCTAAGCCACTTGTCAATGCAACGTACATGGAATCCATGGTTGCATTTCGGGAGAAGGCGGATGCGGTCGCCGGAGGCGAAATCAGAGAGGCAAATTACACACTCGGTGTCCAATCCTGGAAGCTTTAAATCCGGGGAAAAGTTCACGATTGTGAAGGTCTTTAGGGCCTTCTGCTTCACTCCTGTGTTGGCTAATCTCGTCGAGGAGTTGGCACCGGATCTCGAGGCGACTAGAGTGGAGCATCTCAGGGCACATCTGATGATGGAGTTGAATCCGAGGGAGCAAATCAAGGCGCAGAGAAGGACTGATAGGACCATGACGACATTGGCGTCGAAGCTGTTGTCGCCAGCGTAGGGCTCGGAGGTATCATGAGGGGTTCCGAAAGCTGGAGGAGGAGGAGCAGTTGGATTGGGAGATTGGTAAAGTGGGGTGTGGAGGAGCAATCTTCTAGAGTAAAAATCTCCGAAAAATTCCTGGAAAACCTGACTGGGAGTCCTGGAAGAAGTGGAAGTAAACATAGTTGAGCAGAGAGAGAGCTGAATTAGAATGTATTTGGAAGTTCTTGGGGGTGGTTGTGAAATGGGGTTTTATATATAGAGGGGAAAGTGAAGTAAAGAAATAGTAACTTTTTGAGGAATATTATTATATATAACAATAAGGACTGCAATTACTGAATTGCTAATTTCTGTAGAGAATATTCTAGTGTTTCTAAGCCTAAAAAGTTTGATGAAGTTTTTGTTTTCATTTTTTAAGGGAGGAAAGTGAATTGAGATAACTTAAAAATCTTGTCCTCTCAACAGTTTAGAATCCTATTCTATCATCAAACCGAGTTTAAAATTGCAGCTTATAGAAAACTATCATAATTTTGAACCTTATTCAGCGCTGAATAGAACTTTATCATCTTTTAGAGCCCTATTTTATCTGATAACTCCGAGTTCAAAATTGAAACTCTGCTGGATTCTACAATCAGTTTGAGCCCTGCTCTATCTACAAATTAACCTGAGTTCAAAACTAAAACCTTGCATATGAAAAAAAGAAAGTACAACAGATACAGACAATGGGACATGAAAAGCACTAGTATAATCATTATATATATCATTAATATGTATATGCATATGTTTAAGTAATTATGGGAGGATGAAAGGGTAAGGATCCTCCACTGAGATTTATGCAGTATAATGGAAGTTCTAATCAAAATGGGACCATCCCACCTAGTGAGCAAATGCCATTGCAAAGAAGACTGAGTTTCCTCTCATTTCACGTATCTCCAAATTGAAAATGCTTAAGGGGACCCATAGAGCTCAATTGAGAAGCAGGCATGAAGCTTCCTATAATCTTGTTTCTCACTGTGATTGAAGTTGGTTTTTTTTTTTTTTTTTTAACTATTGCAAAAACTTCTAGGACTATACTACTATAATAGTAAAAGTTTTTATTGGCCTTTTTTTAGTATAAACATCGTTAAAAAAATTGCTGATAAATCATACATTTGTTGTAGTGTATTAGTTGATTTTCTTGTGATCTTTTTTAAATATAGCAATTTACATGCCACAGAACCTTTTAAGTCAGACTCAATTAACCTTAAGATCAATAAAAGGAAATTTATCCCCCTTTAGATTACAATATGTATAAGATAACTAATAAGTGATTAAAGTCACTACTCTCTTGTCTAATTTTCTTTCTTTGCGTGTAATGGTCAAATTGTCAAAGAATTATTTCAAGTTTGTTCGGGATTTTCTAGTAAAAAGTTGAAAAAATATTCTTTCCCTAACATAAAGTAGTGATGATTATTTGTGAATTTTTCAAGCTTAATTATAATATAATCCCACGTTGGAGAATAATTTATGTACAAGGTTCTTCAATAATTGAGGAAACATGTGTCACGGGCCAAACAGCCAAGAATTATTCTAGCTAGGATACATGGTATTTTATTATTATTTTTTTTAACGCCTATTTAGAGACCCTACATAACAAGCTGCTTTCGGGTTTATTTTAAAAATATCCATAAACTACTTTACAAGTTTGCTGTAATTCTTTTTAGGGGTGAATTTAGACTGAAATAGTTTGGTCTAAATTGATGTTTAATTTACATCAAACAACTTAAATTTGTTTTCAAAAATTTTATTCATCTCATTAGTGATATTATTTATCTAACTAATTATATTATTTATTTTGTTAATAGCATTATTTATCCCACTAACGAACTTACGAGGACTTCTCTAGCTAACTTGAATCCGGTTAGTGCAAACCATAATGAATTCAAGATGAACTCCAGCCAGCCTATGTTAAGGCTTAAATCGGCTTGCATCCAACGGTAATTCTTTTTTACGAAGTAAGACTTTTCATAACTTATGATTAAAAATATTCTTATATATTGTAATCCAACCAACTATTATTTTCTCCTAAAATTATAGCATTAATATATTGATATGTGATTTTATATATATATATATATATATATATATATATATATATATTATAGTTCAAAATCATCTAATTAAATGATAATGAGTCAAGATTTGTACCAATGTTTATAGTCTTACTTTCAAAAGCTCTATAATACAAAAATCATACTGAACTAACTGATCCTTAAAGTCAGATTTTAATTAATTAAATGCGGTTAAGGACTATCCCAAGTTGATTGCCTTGTCGATTAAAAGGAGAGCACGGAAGCAGAATGAGTTCTTTTAGCAATTTGGTAATATAATTGTGAACTAAACACACGGTTTCTCATCTGTAAGCCACAATCCTTTCTGTAAACATCTATAAACTTTTCTTAATCAGTCAATTTTTATTTATTTTTGGCATTGTTTATAGCAACAGGGTTCACTTTCTTATCTAGATCTTGTACTTTACATGTATATATTACTCGTATATTATCTTACAGCCGCTACTCTTTTTTATTTTTCAGACCACCTGGATTAAAATTTTGATTATTGGAAAGGTTCCTCCAGATCCGATCTTCTGTTTTGTACATGTTTTTCCGAGCTGAATCTTTTCTGCCATGCGAGAAGCTGATTGCAATCTATCTTAATCTAATGAACAATCATTCTTAAAAACATTTTAAATTTATCCATAATTTTATAGTCATAGTTTTCTGATATTAATTTTGTTAGGGTTATATTTGAACACAATTAAATAATTTATAAGATATTATTTCAACATGGATGTCTTGAAATTTTTTAGGCACGGATCAAAGGTGAATTTTCTATACACAAACCTTCCAATTGTTCTTTGATTTGATTTGAGTTAAATCTGAGTTAAAATTTTAATTTTATAATTTGATTTGAATTTTTTAATAATATTATTTATTTTATTAATAAAAAATACTATTTATTATGTTCACAGTATTATTAATTTTGTGATGAACATTTTAATAATATTTTTTTGTTTGATTTAATTTAAATTTAATTATTGTATTATGAACGACAAGTGGGTTCGGGTTGCTTAAAATTTTCTCCTTCAGCACTTATTGCAATACTGAAGATGAGAGAGAGGCTAATCTTGAAGGATTGCTTTCGCTTTTAATTGTTTGTACGGTAACTAGCACTATTTTCATCCATATCTCCTTTCGGCTGGATTTCACTAGGGTTTGGCCCCTCAAGTGGGTCTCATTTCTTGATATTATTTCGAGCACTTGCTATCTTCGAACGTTAACTTGTGCGTGTGCATCTGTAAATAAACTCTTCAATCGCTAAAAACATGCAAACGTTTTGATTTTTCCAAGAATGAACACCTATTTCTGATGACAGTAACATATTGAAAAGACAATATTTCAGCTAATTTATACGAGTAAGAACGAACATCTAACTTTTAACAGAAACAGAATGTTCACAGAAGATATCATTGTTAAGCTAGTGATTGATGATAAATAAGAGCTTTCTTAAATGATTATTAAATAAATAATTAAAGAGCTTGTGACTTAATTATCATCTTATATGAATTTGCTTCAATTGTGATATCGCTTTCAAGAAAATTCCAGGGAAAAATAAAAATGGGAAGCACTATTAAGAAGCAATGATCTATTATAAGTAAACTATGTTCAATAAAAATCTATTACCACTTTGATTAATTAATAGTTCCATATTTGAGTTTATTTTTTTAAATTTTATATTTAAATATCTACAAGGATATTGAACAAACAATTTAATGCATGAGAGCCCATCAAAAGGAAGAATCATAATGTGGGGGATGATAACAAATCTTGTTGTGCGCATTATAAACAGAATCTCTGAAATCCTATCGAACAACATCAATAACAATATATAAATAATTGATTGGATCACATGACATCACATGATCGTACCTATAATATTAATTCATTATGATGTTCATTTATAATAACATTCTTTGTAAATTTGGAGTGTCCATGAGAACTTATGAATTATATAATTTATTCGTGATATCATTTTGTTATTCACTAATAATAATTGATTAATTCGTAAAATTTCACATATATTAGAATACGGAGAATTTATATATGGTGTATTATTAAATCAATAGATAATTAAAACATCAAGGGACTAACTTATGCTCCCTTAACATAAGGTTTATTATACTAGACACTTGAATTTTAAGTTTATTAGTAGGTCCCTAAAACACCTTTTTATTCCTTTCATTCCTGACTTTTGTTAAAGATTATTTTTATCGGAAAAGCTTAATTATTTTGTTAAAGATTATTTTCTTAAACCAACACTAAAGAATTTATTTTTATTTACAATACTCTTTCTAAATTATTTTATACCTAAATGATATTAGACATCTTTATTGGGGTTGGCGCCTTATAGCTTTGTATCTGTTGTATAATTTTGTATTTATTTGGATTTTAATGTGAATACATTATGATTATTAATACGAGATATTTTAGTTATACTAATATTTATACCTTTAAATAAATAAATATATGACGTGCCCTTCGCATAGTAGAACCATGACGATGAAATTAGATGACTAATTGTGCTTTCCATATATGCACACTGGTGGCTACACTAAAATAGGTTTGTAATCCCAAAATCATCATGAAACCTTTGGGGTACTGGTGATAGTGAAAGGATCATCATAGTGTATGTGATTTTATTAAAAGATGGCAGTGGTTTGTATGCTTTGAGGTTTGTTGGTGACATGGAATTTGGTGACCATGTTTACTAGATTGACCTAATGATGAGAATCCTTTATAGAGTGTGACCGATTAGTCTAAAGATGGACCTCCATTCAGGTCATTTATTAGAAAATGTTTACCAATTTTGGTTTGATCCTTTTTTTATTCATACAAATGCATTAAGTGTAATTAAACGTCCATGAAAATACTAAACAACCACATAGCAAAAAATGAAATCCATACATCCTTAAACAAGCTTACGAAAAATGTAATTCAAATTACAAACATTGTTTCAAGCTTAAACAAGTCTGAGAAAGTAAAATTAAATATTACATACCTATTTTGCATAAATACCTATACATTAATCTATGGAAATTAAAATTACATTTACATACAAAATTCTTAAAAAAGCCTACAAAAAGTAAATCATTCACCCTTAATCTACTATAGGAATTAAAACCATACACCCTTCAATTAAACAACAAATTAAAATTCATACACTCTTAATTTACATAATAATTATATAGATATACCCTTAGACTATATGAAATAATATGAGATAGACCTCTAATGAATAGTTAATAGTTCGGTCCAAATTGGGCAAGACAAAAACATGAGGCCCAATTTATCCAAATGGGTATATTAGATGTGTATATGCATATTGATTAAGAGCATCTATAGATAGTTGTAGTGTCTGTTGACTGATTGACATACATTTGGGTATGCATTTTTCCATATTATTGATAATGATGGGCATACGAGATTACATTGGCAGATCAAGACAAATTCATGAGTGACAAAATAAAAATTTCATCTATATAACTAACCTTTGAATGGTTAACGAATGCTCATAATATGAACACTTGCATAGACATCCATGTTTATCTGCTTGTCACTCAAACTGCATCTGTAGCGTCCCAGGTTAGAAAAGCCCTTAGGAGAGAGTTTCGGGGTTAGAAATGAGATTCAGTGAGAGATTGGGAGTCTAACAGAGTTCAGGGGTGAGTTGGTAAGTTTCCAGAGCTGTGTGGCTTTCGTACGATTCCTTCTGGAAGGATTCGATCGTACGAATGCGCGGGAAATGAATTAAGTTCATTTTCCCTTGTGCACGCCCGTGCATCATTGGTGCACGCCCGTGCGTGGCCTAGTATATAAGTGAGCTGAGAGATTTTGTTGTTCTTTTCTCACCCTTTTTGCATTCAACCATTTTCTCTCTTCCAATTTCAGTTCCTCCCATTCCTAGAGAGGAGATTCAGCAGCCTTTAGCTCCCGATCAAGCTAGAGAGCGTAGAGAGTAGTGATTGAAGCTTGTTTTCAAAAGCATGGAGAAAGGTAAGTGTTCCTCACTTCTTCTTGCATTTTCCCGGCTTGTTTGGTGAGTTGTGATGCCATGGATGAATTGATTGCATGTTGATGATTGTTTGGAATGCTTATATGGCCTTGCATGTGGATTGTGATGATGAATTTCCACCCTTGAAGCATGTGTGTGTGTATGTATGGCTTTAGAAAGAGAAAGAAGAAGTTTCCATGGTAAACTTGTGATAAATGAGTGCATGTTGTATGTGAAGCTGGGATTGTGATAGTTGAAGTGCTGGGAATGTATATTTGAAGTGTTATTGCAATTGGTTGTGTTTTGGTTGGCCGTTTTGTACATTTTCCAAGCGGTGCTTTGTTGAAGAATCAGACGCACGACCGTGCGCCTGCATGGCACGACCATGAGCCTGTGTTTCTCTAGATGCACGCTCGTGTGCACGACGTGTGCACGGCCAAAAAATGTACATGCACGCCTGTGTGTCCGCATATGCACGCCCGTGCGTAGGCATTTTCAGTGAAGGTGAATAGTGAATTCCAGTAGCTTGCACGGTCAGGCGCACGACCAGCGCATGGCCCCGTACGTCCTGGCTCATGCCCGTGCACTTTGATGCACGCCCATGCATCAGCAGATTTTCAGAAAAATGGTTAATTATTGATTTATTAAGCATGCGAAATCAGAATAAAGGCTAATTGGCTTTAGATAAGCATAAATTGAGCATGAAATCAGGTAATAAGCTGCATGATCACATCATGACATGGCATGTAGTTTTAGAAAGGATCAGGGGATCTGAATTCAGTAGTATTTAGTATTTAGAACCTGATGTACGGGGAAGAGTATAGGGTGAATACGAGGGGGCATCTGTAGGATCCAGCTTTCTGACACTAGTCAGAAATGCTCAGCAGTATTTCAGATTTAGATTTTTACCATCTGACACCAGTCAGATTGGGCAGCAGTTATTATCCAGTAGCTTTCTAGCCAGTAGTTAGAATATTCAGCCCACATGGTCAGGATGTCGAATCCCTGTGTTCCACCCAATCTGATCAACATAGCAGGTACCTTCGGGTACATTCAGATTCAATATTCAGATACATGCATCAAGTGTTTTCAGTTAACATGACATGACATACACATCATGACATGACTTTATATGATAATATTAAATGAATGAGATCCAGATGATCAGTTTTCAGACTCCAGCAAGCGCATAGATGTATAATTAGGGCCGAGGCCCAGGTATAGGGTTGGATTCGAATCGAACATGTTCGGGTTCGTTTTTGAGTTCGGTTTGAACGAGTTCGAAACGAGCGGAACGAATCCGAACACGAACACGAACACGAACTGCAATTTTAAAGTTCGGTTCGAACGAGCCCGAACACGAACTATGCGAACCGAACACGAACACGAACCCGAACTTAAAATAATAATTTTTTAAATTAAATTTTATTAATTATTTGTATTAATTATAATTTTTAATAAATATAAAAATGAATTATACGAATCGAATATGAATACGAATACGAATACGAACCGAATACGAACTTAATTATACGAACCGAACACGAATACGAACCTGAACTAAAAATGTTCGGCGAACACGAATACGAACCCGAACTCGAACAGTACGAACGAGCCCGAACACGAACATGTTACTGTTTGCGTTCGGTTCGGCTCGAATCCAGCCCTACCCAGGTATGTTTGATTTATATGATTGTTTGTGCTTGCTTGGGTATTGAGGGAAGTAAGGAGCGCTTACTGGGTGATCTTTATCACTCATCCCCCTCTTTCTTCCATCCTTTCAGGTGTTCGTGCTGGTTCCGAGGAGCGGTTGGATTGAGACTGACGGAGAGGGCACGCACACACACATCGATCGCAGTTGTATGTATTTCAGTTTTGGACCTGTGTGGTCATATGTATCTTTTGTATATTTCCAGATGTATCCGGATGTACAGAAACAATATATGTATATGTGTAAAGGCCAGTATGAGCCCATTGTACATAACATTATGTATAATTCAGTCGATGTATATATTTCAGCTTCCGCATGTGCAGAATTGTATAGTTTCAGGAAGTTTATTTTATTTTTGTAGGATTCCTATTGCGGGTACCCGTATTTTCAGATTATTAATAAAAGATCCCCAATATTATTCAGCAGTAGGGGTACTCGTGGCGGCGGGTCTTACAGCATCAACACAACAAGTTCACATTTGCATATGTACTCATTCTTATACAACCATAGATATCATGTATTACAAATTTATATATGTATATGTACATGAAAATTATATATAAACCATAAAAATATTACTACATGCAAAATTCCATACATCTACATAATGATATTTGAAATGATATCATGCAACATAGATAACATGTATATAAATTTACATATACAAGTAAACAATCTAATGTTGTGTATGGATGACTAGTGATGTTGGATCCACACATAGAACTAAATGGTCTATACTTCATACATAAGTTATAAAATATAAGAAAATGAATGTTTTAGCATAGAAATGAAACATGTAAGGGAAGGAAACCTCCTTTAAGGAACTAACTTGGGTGTTTGTGTCTTGAAAAGTCATAACTGATGCTCAAACTAATAAAATTGATCATTATTGATGTAAATCCATGTTCCTATACTCAATCATCTATGCATTACTCTTTCTTTCACATATGATACAAAAAGGATGAGATGCCATTAATATGAAGGATGTATGTATGGAAATGTTTGGTGAATATGTTTAGTGTAGGTATTGAGTATGTTGAAGGTTTAAGGGTATCATTCTCTGTCTTTTTGATTACTTTCTTGATAAAACTTAAGAAAATAGGAAAATGGTAGATCCCCCCTCACACCTTTGAGAATTATATGCTTTTATACATTTATTAAAATCTTGATCCACGAATCCTTGATATGGATACACTTGATTTTATACTTGCTTATAAATATGTTGGTTATTCATCTGCCTACTAGTCTGTATCAAGTGGGGATAGTTTAGGGACTATTGTTCTATGTACATAATTGCTTATTCACTTAGATAAATCAGCCTATAAATCAGCCTATTGTTCTATGTACATAATTGCTTATTTTAGAGGAAATAAGTTTGATAGTAACTATTTTTATCATATAATATTAATATTTGGTGACAATTTAATTAGTTATTACTAATGGTAAAATTTCCCACTAAAATTTTTGGAGGGAACACATTTGATGACAATTATTTGTGTCACTTAATATTAATATTTAGTGACAATATAATTATTGTCACTGATACACATGAAAAATATCATTGACGAATTATTGTTGTCATCGATATACATGTTCGTATTCGTATTCATATTTGAATAGTTTGTTTTAGGCTAATTCGAACTAAACTTTAAAACGAACCTTAACATGTTTGATTCAAATCTAACCTTACCTAGTCACCAATATACATTTATTTAAATAAAAAAGATAAATATATCATAATTAAAGTATGAAGGAAAAATTATTTGAATAAGAATTTGTTTAATGACGATAATTGACGTCACTAATAATGAAATTAGATGACGAATTATCAAATGTGTCATAAAAGCAATTAGGGATGAATTCAAACCGAATCAAATGCGAACATGCACATGTTCGTGGTCATTTAGGAAATGACCACCTAGTTCTATTATGGGCAGCCACCACCACCGTCATCGACGGTGGTGGCTACTTCAATTTTTTAATTTTAAAAATATTTTTTAATTTTTTAAAATTTTATATTTATATAAAATTACGGCCATGCCTTTGAGTTCAAGAAGCCCAACGTGTTCTAAAGCAAAAGTTCTTTCGTTCTGCCCAGAGTCGAAATGCACACAATGCACTCACTCTCTTCTTTTTCTGCTGCCTTCTCCCGATTATTAATCTCGTCGATTACTCTCTTTTGATCAAGTAGATTAAATCTTGACTATTGGTTCTGCAACCACCAACATAGGATTTGAAAGATGTTGGAGGATCAGGTGGCGTATTTGCTACAGAGGTATTTGGGGAATTACGTGAAAGGCGTCAATAAGGAAGCTCTCAAAATCAGTGTCTGGCAAGGTCCGTTTGACTCTTTATTTTCGTTCTCAAATTTTGTTTAAATACAACTATTTCTACTTAAGTTTCCAGTATGCTACTTGTTTGAAGATTTTCTGAAGGTAAGTTGGTTCTAGTTGGTTGGATCAGTGAAATAAGGTTTTTGATTGTGCAAAAGTGACGTCGTTTCGGTGGTGAATTTGATGCCAAAAATCAATTCCCCGTGAATGCAATTCTGATAACTAGCAAGCTTAGAGGAAGACAAGTATTTAGATTGGAAATAAGACTAATATGATGGTATTTGAAATGTAATATGTAGAATGTTTCGGTTTTATTGGGCAAATATTTAATTGTTATGGTCTTGTAAACTTTCTTAAGATTATAAGTGATTCTAACATGTATGTTCAACCTTATTTCTATTGAACTGTTCCTTCCCTCGTACGTACCATGGCGAAGAGACCTTTCAGGGGAAAAAAAGAAAAAAAAAAAAACTGATATTTATAATTTAAAACATCTAACACTATCGCTAGAACATCGACATCCTTTGAGTTTTGTTATGGATTCTAATGTGGTAAATATTTTGACATGAGAATTATGGTTCTATGTGGGTAAGTTCCACCTTAGTAGCTGTAATATGATGAAGCGAAGACTGTCAGCCGTAATAGGTGAGCTTAGATTATATGTTATATATATATATACACTGTCTAACATGTAAATGACCTATTTATTCCAGAAATTTGAAATTCCAAAATCCTGCTTGAGAAGGGAAATTTCTTCTTGTCAGTAAGATTGCTGATCAAATAATTCTTGTAATTTCCTTCGCGGTATGAAATTCACCCAATTTACAAAAGCATGGAGCTTTCATGTCTGTGTGTGTTTTTTTTTTTTTTTTTTTGCTTACTATCTTCAAATACTTCACGACACTTAATTTGCAAAATATGTCAAAACACTGTAGGCCTTTTCCCTCTGCAGATGTTCTCTGAGAATAACTTTTCTCTGCTGCATTTCTTCTTCACTTATTAACTCTTCTTATCTGCTGCAGGCATTCAGGTTTTTTGACCGGAATCTAGTCGACTACATAAGGGTAAGTAAAATTCTTTGCTTATGTTGTCCAATTAAATCATATTAAAGAGTTGTATGGTGAATTTGTTGCCCCTTTAGGTTGAAGACTTGAGGTTGATTATCCATAACTTGGGGAAGTTCCTTTCCCACCGATATGTCAAGGTCAGAATTTCAATGCTGCCACTTCTTGTTGACACTATAAATTTAAATTACATAATCTGATACCATTTTCTGCATTTATTATTTGTTTGATTGAGGTGCCTGATTGGTTTTGTTTTTAAATTACAGTGGCTTACGAAGTGGCTGTTTTGGTGTTGCAAATATGATCCTGGTGAGGATTTATAACGGTCTTTATTTTATTCTTGAGTATGTATTTTTTTCCTGTTGGTTTTAAAGTTTTGAGAAGCTGTGAGAAATATAGCTTCAATCTTGTCATACTTTGAATGTGATAGCCTGTTATTTTTTGGATAAACTAGGTTGTTGATCCTGATAGATTTCTCAATCAAATCATATTTCAGGTTTTTTTGGCATTGACTTAATCACTTTATTACATTATTTAGATTTTTTTTCTTTATGAACTGTATGTGATTAGTATGTGTGCTTCCTGACTGGTCAACCGTTTTTGCCTGTTAAATTTTTTTCTGCTTCCTTTTGTGGAACTCATGGCTTTTGCAATAACCAGATAACATTTGTTATTTTGTTAATCATCAAGTGAGTTATTCTTGTGTCTGGACAAAATTGATGTGACATCAAATTGGTGCCTCCTGTTACAACTCTCAGGTGAAGCGTCTTAGGGAATCTCTGTATTCAGCTCTTGTTTTTCAGGTGGGGCAAGCTCAGAGATTGTTATTACTATTGAAATGTCATTTATATTTCTCTGGAATCTTAGACATATATTTATCTTTTGGGCGTCATTAGTCAATAGACTACTCTGTCTATTGATGTGTCGGACTTATGAAAAGCTGCTGTCTCAGAATTGTTATCTTTCTCTACCATGTTTCTTGTTACATAACATAAAAGTGCTGGTACTATTGATTGGTAAAAATATGAGAAATGTGGCAAAATAAATTCTTTTCGAGTGCAATAGTTGATCCTATTGATTTAGTATCTATTTTTATTATCCACTCTGCTCTTGTTTCTATACAACAGATAACAACTATAATATGTTCTGATGATATTATTGTATATTGATTTTATAGTTGTTAGTTTTGGAAGAAAGATGGACCAAAGTCATCTGAGAAGTAAAGCTTGAAAGGAGATTGGTCTTGATGACTTTTTTTGATAAGTTTTCATTATTGTTTTAAGACTTGTTATGTTGATTTAGTTACTGATATAATGATTCGATATTATTGAATTTATGTTCATTGATATTTTATTTTGAGAATGTTAAGAATTTTATTTTTCATATATTTTCTTGAAGTATATTTATCAATAATTTATTTTGAGAATGTTAAGAATTTATGACATTTTTTATTTATTGCAACTTTCAAATATTAGGTTTTAAGTAATGAAATGTCATATATTATTATAATGAGTTATATTGTTCACAAACATAATTATATAATGGCAATATAAATTTTGTAAAGAAAAATAACACTTCGATAAAAAAAATTGTCTCTTAATTTTGACGTTTATTACATAATTAAAATTTATTAATTTAATGACAAATACATTTTCATCATAAAAAAAGTATATTATTTGGTGACGATTTTTTTTATTGTCATTTATCATCGAATCTATTGTGACGAAAAACAAATTTAGATGACAAAAAATTAAACAATATTTTTGTCAATATAATTTCATTATTTTCATATCTATAGTAATTTTCGTCGCCATAACCGCATTATTTGGTGACGAGATATAATTTTGTCATTTAAAGTATAATAATTTTGTGACGAAATATGATATTAGATGACATATTTTTGACATTAATTGTGACATTATTAACGTTACAAAAAGTGATAACATATAGTGACAATGAAAGTTTTCGTCACTAAAACTTGACTATTTGGTGACAAATGCAAATTACGTCATATATACTTTTTGAGACGAGGCTGCGGTGACAATCCTTGTGACAACAAAATTTCGTCACAAAAAAGATTTAATGACAAAAATGACACTTTATGTGACAAATTTTGACGTTACAATTTATCGAATTTGTTGTAGTGTTTGTATTAGCCTTGTAGATGTAATTTATTTGGTGTACTTGATCATAAAACTATTTGGGCATAATCTCGTATAACTAGTGGTTAGATGTAATCTCATATAACTAATGGTTAGACAAAATCTCGTAAAACGATTATAAAAGGTGTAGTAAAATCTTGTAAAACAATTAGGAAAAATTCTAAATCAATTAGTATTAAAAAGCTTCAAGTAAGGTTGTTTGAAAGAGGGGATGTAAAGGCTTATGGAAAAGCTCTGAATCACTATAAATTGCCAAGCAATCTTTTTCTATCTCTTACTCTTCACTTGTTTTATATTTGCTTTATATTTTATTGTTGATTGTGTTGAATTGCTTAAATAACTTGGTTAAATTTCATTTGCGTTAAAATTGGTTATTGGGTGAAAAGTTTTCAAAGTTAAAAAAAAAATTTATAAATCTTATTCACCCTCTCTAGGATTAGTCATTAAATTTATTTAGGGTTCAATAATATAGATAGTGCATTTATCAGCTAAAGTAACTAGCAAATTTCTATCCTTTCAGTGTATGTTCAATTTTGGGTTTATTGCTTATGATCTAAATTGATAAGAATGACAATTTATGATGTTTATTTAATGATATTTTATTCTTATAAGCATGCTATTAAGGTTTAAGTTGGATTTATTTTGATTATACATGAATTATACTTAAGAATGTCAAGATTGAGGTGTATAGATTATGATCTTGTATTCTTGAATGAGTTTAATGAATTTTAGATGTTATAAGTGTGTTTAAGTATGTACATAATCATCTTGAATAGAGAAATTAGGAGAAATTTGGTAAGGTTGACCAAAAATTAGTGAAGAGCAGGCATGTTTGCCAATTACAAAAAGAGAGTTGTGGTTGTACAATGTAAGAAATCAAGGTGTACAATTGCACAATTGTCCTTGTGCACTTTTGTAAGCCTTTGATTCAAGAAGTCTTGATATGGCAATCACATAAAAGACATATGTGGTTTTGTTGCCATATAAGCAAGACGATATGTTAAAGTATGATCATGCAAAGCATAATCACAATCGTGAGTGACATAAAGATAAAAGGAAAACATTTGCATAATGAGTCCTGTATAAGATGGAAGTGTACAAGCATGCATATGTTTCATAATAGTAGATTAAAGGTTACATAAGCTGATTTAAGACGAGACTAGTCTTGATGGTTTTCCAGAGGTAAAATTATAAAAGTATAATTATAGTAATGCATGAATACAACATATGAAAGCATATCTTAAGGATTCTTTTACATGAATTTTATATGAGATAAGTTTTATGCATGCTTTGAGTTCTAGGTGTATAGTTTCAATGAGAGCGCTTCAATATTTGGATTGATTGATAACTAATAGTAAGGATTAGTCTATCCAAAGTTCTATAAAAAAGGTTCTATATTTATAGTTTTTAGATCACTTGAATAAACATGTTTTTTATGAGTTTTAAGATATGTTTTTGTACAGGTACATACAAAGCGATATCTATGATTTGGAAATATCTTAGTAGGGACTAGAGTCTATAGTAGGACATTCTATACATAGTAGGGTTCCTTGCTTGTAACATAGTTCTAGTTATGTGTAATATGCTTATGAGGTCAAGGTGCTAAATCCTTGTATCTTACTTAGTCTAATCAATATAGTACAGTTTCCAGCCAATTTCAATTTATAGTTTATAGTTAAAGTTTTCAACTATATTTTTTTAACATTTTTTAGATTCATAGCTTTTAGTAGCATGAACATATGCAAATCATAAAAATATAAAAAGTACAATTTGATAGGATTACATTTATCCTTGAAGGTTACCATAGTCTCCTAGTTATCATGTGTTAGTTTGGTGATGTAGTAAACGAATAAGTGAAGTGGAAAGGATAAGATACGAGCCATAGGACATAGTTATTCATACTTACTGAGTGTTCGCACTCATTCACTTTCTTTTCTTCATGTAAGAGCTCAGGGCTGGTGAGTTAAAAGGCAATATAATATGCTTTTTAGTTTTATGTTCTTAAACTATGTTGTATATTGAGTTTTATGGATATGTTCTTTTCATTTGAGTTTTAATTGACAAGGTTATTTAATATGTGTTCTTTTTTTCTTCCGAATTATGTTGTTTTAAAATGGTTTTACAATACGAGCTTCGACATAAGTCTATTTTCAAGTAATGTATCATCCTTTCTCTAGAAGATGGTACTTCTAAAAGGGAGTGTTACACATAACAAATTATATGACATTTTCTATGGAAATTCAGTAGGAAGACCAACTTGTTGCATTGGTTTTCTTGGTTAATAAAAAAGATGGAACTTGGCATTTTTTATAGTTTATCAAGCTCTCAACATAACCACAATATACAACAGGTTTAGATGAGCTATAGGAAGAATTACAAGGTGCCACTATTTTTTCTAAGTTGGATTTATGGTCTGGGTACCATCAAATTTGTATGCATGATAATGATATTCATAAAACTGCTTTCTACACCTATCATAGCCATTTTGAGTTCATTTTCATGTCATTTGGATTGACAAATACTCCTGCGAAGTTTTAGTCTCTTATGAATAGAATTTTCAAGCCGTATCTTTGTTGCTTTCTGATTGATTTCTTTGACGACATATTGTTTTTTAATTGGACTGCTATGACTCATTGAGATCATTTACGATTAGTTCTTTAGGTTTTCCGTAGTTATCACCTATTTTCTAAATTTTCTAAGTGTTCATTTAGGTGTTCTACAATCATTTTTCTGGGGCATCAAATCTCTCACTCAGGCATGGATTCTAATCCAAAAAACCCGTGATAATTACTTGTTGGTCAACTCTAAATACGTATAGATTTTTAGGTCTTACGATGTATTGTAGACATTTTGTGAAAAATTATGCCGCCCTCATGGGTCCTTTGATAGAATTACTAATGATGGATGATTTTGTTTGGAATGAGAAGACCATACAAGCTTTTATGAACCTTAAGGATGCTATGGTTCATGTACCAGTTTCAGTTCTACCAAATTTTTGGCTTTTTTTTTGTTTACTAAAGCTAATACATTTGGGGTAGGTATTGGTGCAGTTTTAAATCAAAATCATCATTCGATTGCCTTTTACAATTGCAAAATGTTGAAGACAATGAAAGCCTACTCCACTTGTATGCAACAAGATGCTTGCATTAATTTTTACCTTATTCATGGTGACAACATTTACTAGGTGTTGAGTTCGTTATAAGAACTCGTCAAAAGAGTTTGCACCACCTAATGACTCAAGAAATTCAAACCCAAACAACATTAGTTGTCTAAATTATTAGGATTCTGGTACTCTATTATATATAAACTAGACAAAACTAATTAAATAACTAATGCGCTACCTTGTGTATATTAGTTAATGTCTACTCTAGCCAAGGGGGTTTTTTGGTCATTTCATTACTAACCAGTTGAGACAATTCAGTGTTGGAAGGTGAATAGTTAAAAGTTAATCCTCATATCAAAATTATTTTAGAGCAATTACATTTAGACCCTAGGAGCTTACTATATTGGCAACTTGTTAGAAAACTTAATTTTTTTCATGGGAGACTCTCCATTACTTCATCATGGAACTTGATACTAAAGCTGTTACATAAGTATCACTCTTTGTTGTAAATGGGACATGCTAAGGTCTAACACATACTTTAGCATCTTTCAACTTATTTTACTTGAAATGGTATTGGGAAGGGTGTTACAGCTTTTATTAAAAATTGTGAGATTTTCCAAAAAAAAAAAAAAAAAGAAGCCTACAAACCATTCTCTTATTGGGTTACTACAACTAATTGTTCCACCTACATTATTATGGGTAGAGCTCTCCATGAATTTCATTACTTATCTTCTGATTCAAGTGGTTTCACTACAGTTCTAGTGGGTGTTAATAGGTTTTCTAAGGGTGCCATTTTACAACCTTGTCATCATCTTGTTCAACCTTATATATGGCTTGCATTTTTTGGAACACAATGGCTTAACTTCACAACATGCCTTACTCGATTATTAGTGATCATGATCTAATTTTTGTTATAAAATTTTGAAAATCTTTATTTGCTTTAAATGGAACCATTTTGAAGTTTAGTTCTGCTTTTAAGCCTTAGGATGATGACTAAATAAAGCAAGTTAATAGGTTTCTTTTATAATATTTGCATTGTTTTATGGATGACTAGCTAACAAAATGGTAAAAATTGTTAAGTTGGGCATAATATAATTACAACACCTTTTTCTAGTCATTGGTTGGAATGACACATTTCTAAGTGACTTTCAACTTAAAATCTTCTTCACTTCTAGCATATTACATGGAAACAAGTGTGGTTACTATTGTCAATGTTGATCCTTATAGTCGAGATAAGGTTTTGTCTCAATTATGTGCTAACTTGTTGAAAGCTTAGACCATGATGAAATAGTCTACTCACAAGCACAAAAAAGACATTTTCTTCCCAAATGGAAATCGTATATTGCTTAAGTTATAACCTTATTGACAACATTTTATAAGACGTTGCTTTTCTCACAAATTAGGTCTATGGTATTATGGGCCTTTTGTCATGTTAAAATGTATGGAGGAAGTTGCTTACCATCTTCAATTACCTTCCCACTATTGTCTTCATGATGGTTTTTCATTCTTTCTTACTTAAGCCATTTCATGAAGGGTCTATTACAACTATCCAACATCTTTCTTATGATATTTTATGTAAAACCCCAAACACAATATGACAAATAACCTAGAGGGGGGGTGAATAGGTTATTTAAAATTTTTATCAAGTTTGAAAACGTTTTCCAATTCTATCAACTCAAATATGCATATAATATCAATTAATCACAACCAAACAAGTAAATAATATAAACACAAATTAAATAGAGTAAGGGAAATAAATGTTCAGCCAATTTTATAGTGGTTCAGAGCTTTGAACACAAGCCTCCTACGTCCACTTCTTCAAACAAATCCTCTTGAAGTTTTCACTAGTTGAATCGGGATTGCGCCCAATCGCTTACACTAGTTGATTCGGGATTGCACCCACAATAGTTTTGATTCAAGGGAATTTCGCCCTTAACAATAGTTATACGGGATTCCGCCCAAGAATTTTGTAAGCAAGATATAAGAACAATATTGCCTCTCTAAGGCTGATAAACAATTTACACAAATAGATTTCCTCAAGATTTAGCAATGAGAGGAATGAAAGATGAAGTGGGATTGAAAGAAAATTGAAGTTAAGTTGAGTGCACTTGTTCTCCAACCCTTCTCACTTTAAAGAGTCTCCAGTTTATAGCTCAAAGCTTGTTGGAAAAGGTAGGAATCCGTTAGAGAAGAAATATATCCGTTGGAGCAGCTAAAGTTGAAAATTTGGTCTCATGTGTGCACACACCTTCACGGGCATGACCTCGTCAATCAATACCTTAAGCAGTTCTCCCAACGGCTAAATTTTTCTTGGCGCCAGATCATGTACAGGTGTGACACCATCATGTACGGGCGTGAATTCGTGTCCCTTCATTTTCCAAAACTGAGTACGGAGTCATGCACAACATCCTGTACGAGATCATGTACGTTTCATATTTTGCCTATGTACGGGCGTACATCCATGATTCACGGGCGTACAGTATTTTTCCTCTTGAAACCATGACCTTACACGGGCATACCTGGTTGTAACTCGTAGGCGTGACCCCCTTTGCATTCTCACGGGCGTGCATCAACCACTTACGAGCGTACATATTGCTTGACTACTTTGACTCATGTACGACGCACTCACGGGACATTCATGCTCATGACTGGCAAGAAATTGGTATTGCACGGGCGTACATGTTACGTGTACGGGCGTGAATGACCAATGTCAATTTTACAGAACCGAGCACGGGCAACGTTACGGGGGCGTGAGAAAGCATGTACGAGATTGATTTTCTCTAGGTACGGACGTACGTAATATATGTACAACCGTACATTATGCCTGCATAACATGAAAATAACTTTGTCCTATTTTGGTCATGTTTTCATCCATGCGAGGACATATTAGTTATTTTAACATCATTTTTTGTTATCATCAAAACACCTAGGGGTTCAACATTTTATGCCATCAATTAGTGCATACTCCTTTGGTTGTTTTGGATGAACATAATATTTTGCAAAACAACACTTTAGTAAGGGAGGTTTTGATTTAATGTTATGATCTTCCTTTGGATGATGCCACTTCGGAGGTTTGAGATGATCAATTTTCTGTTGGCCTTATGGACAAGGCCATTTCCCAAGTTGTGGGGAATGTTATGATAGACTATTCGTACTTGGACAACGATGTTTCTAGCATGCAACAACTACAATCAAGTGAGGAATTTTTTATGGCAATGAATAGACCAAAGGGAGTTATTCTGAAGATCTATACAATTTATGAACTAATAGATCTTGCAATCATAGTGTTATTTTATTTGATTATTCAATTTATGTAGTCTTACTTTAGCAAGTATACATTTAATTAGTTTTTCCTAATTTATTCTTAAGTTTTGTTGGAACTCTTATTTAAGGACAAATCATAATGAATAAAATAAGGAATTTTGTTTTTCTCCAAAACTTTTCTCTTTCCTTATCTCTTTCTCTTCACTTTTGTTTCTTTGCTTCTTCTTCTTCTTCTTGGTTGTTCTCATTAGATCCACTTTTCAAAGAGGCAGAGGTAGAATTAGAATAAATTTCTAGTTTCCTCATTGTACTAGAAATTAATTACATTGAATTATATGATTATATGTATCTTACAATTTGTCCCATAAATTAGAGATTGTATAAAAGTAAAAAGGATATAAGTATTTAAGATACATAGTAGTATTAGCATACACCTTACTACATTGTTAATCATATCAATAACATAACCTTAAAAACATCTTATTTTATTGTCTCATTATTCTCTCTCACACGAGATTTCACCTCTAATTTTGTGTAATTTTTGTTGATGCTATCTTATGCATCAACTATAATCTATGCCCTTTGCCTTGCTGCTGCTGCATTTATTTGCTAATATTTTGTTGAAATTATTATCGGAATGCACTTTTAATTCGTTTATGAAGTTTGGCTAGGCTGCACTTGTTCAAATGAATGACTCAATAAATAAATGAAGAAAAAACAATTTTTTTTTTTTAATTTTTATACATAGCTACTGTCAAAGAATGCAGCATAATCAACTGAAATTTAAAAATCACTTCTAGAAATGTATCAGCTTTAATTCAGTGGGAGACCAACTGGATATGTTTGTTAATTCTCCCGATGATTATCCAAAATTTGTTGCTTTATTTTGCTTTTGGCTATTCTTTTCTTGTGTATGTCTTATGAAATTAATTGATCACTTTTCTTTGACCAATTAATACATTGTATTGGGTTGCATAACTTTTAACTGTACTAGTGACCAGATAAGACAATAACGTTAAATAATTATAGTAAATGCAAGACTTGTAAGATGGAATCAACATTATATTACTTAATTAATGTATGCTACAATATGTGTACTATTTAACACCAATTTAAACTGAAATATGAATGATGAAGTAGAACAAAAACCTATAAAACTAGTCGATCCACTAAGAAATTTAACTAAAAAATCTCATATGTGATAGCAGCCAAGTTTTCCTAGGTAAAAAAATTGTTATAATTACAAAATTTGGATTACATTTCTCACATTAGAAAATTTGGAATGCATCAAAACATTTGCTAAAAAGAACGACTGCAAACTTAAAAAGACTAATATCAATACATGCTATATTTAAAATGTTCATTTTCAAGGGCCAATTCTTTTGGAAAAAGAAGAATCCGTTGGAAAAACGTTTCTCCAAGGACCAAAAGTTGGAGGAAGCTATAGTTGTTTCTCTGTTGAAATTTGTTTTTTTTTTCCTCGAAAAAATACAATCCGACATATATTAGCAAACCTAATTTATGTCGACGTATAAATTACAGAAAGTTCAAAATGAAGAATACATGATCAAGCAGACCCTTGCATGTTTGTTTATAATTAACAATATAAGATGAGTCCGAAAGTAATATGTGGACTGCTCCCACGTTATCATCGAAAACTGAAAGAATATACTAAATAATATTTGAATATACGTATAAGTTTCTAGGGTTTTTGGCGAATCTTAGAGTTCATTTTAAATGGATCTTCCACTGAATTTTTGTCCTTTCTAATAAAAAAATAGCTCATTCCACTTTCTGATGCAGCATGAGGTGGACATATATATATAAAACTGTGACCCGGCTTCATGAAGAATCTTCCTAAATCGATTCCATTGGCTTTACCTTTTAGTACACTTTACAAGGACAAGAGACTTTGATTTGTGGTCTAGCTTTTATTTATGTATTCTCTTGTAGTTATGATTTGAGAAAAGGTTTTATAAAAAGTTTTGAGGAAACACTTATTGGATGCTTCATAAAACAATACTGTTCAAGTGCCAATCGCATCCACCTTTAATTTGTTGGCCTAGTCCTTTTGATGGTACACTTCAACTTCACATAATATGAACTGAGTGGAACTTTAATTTATCACTAATAATGATCAATTGCAGCCAAATTTACGACACAATTAATTAATTGGTAATTGGGATATCTGTTTTGAGTATTAATTCACAAATTTTTATTTCTAAAATCACTCAACATGCATGTTTAATATGCAATTTTGTACGTTGATATTCTCTAGTCATCTTATCTCTTTGCTTTCGCAACTGAGGAGTTTTGAATCTTTGATATTTTTTTACAATCCATTGATGGAACCCATAATTTGCTAGGGTTTTGATTTCAACATGTACATGTATCAGGAAATTCAAATAAAGGAGAAGGTACTTTTGGCGACGAGCACCTTTTGTTGCCAAAGCTATACTTAAAGACTCCACCTTCATCTCGTCAATCTTCTTTAATTCTATCATGTTTGTTGTTACACTATCTCAAACCGGCACAAATTTCCCCTAGAAATATCTTAGATCTTTGTATGATAAAATTATGCTTAGGAGTTAGGACCTATCATATACGTGTATAGCCTTATTGCAATCTAGCCAAGTCCACTATATTAATTAGCCTTTTCTTGTGGTTTATAATTAAAGCAGATAGTTCTCCATATACTAATTCTTAGAAAGATCTTTGCTCATATAAAATATCAAATTGATATTAAAGTGATTATGCAGTGATTAAAAGTTGATCTCAAGTGTCAATCCATATTGGTCACACCACTTATAATTGGTTAAATTCATAAGCATGTATTATATATGAAGTAATTTACTCGGGTATTAAGATTTCAAATATTCTGGAATAAAAGTTTGCCCAATTTCACAACTATTGACAAGTGCGAATTAAATTCTTGTACCTTCGCTAATAAGAATATTATAAGAAAACATCTCGCGCATGCATCCAACTGTAGGCCACAGTCCTCTATTTTATGTAATAGCAATCTGAGTTGCCATCTATACTCATTGCATAATACAAAAAAACTTGTTGCATCTCAATCATGATCACTAAACTATCCCAAGAGAATTTGTATGATGCATTTGTTTGTTTGTTTGTTTTTTTTTTTTTTTACAAAAGCGGTCTACCAAACACTAGTTTTAATCCTAGTTCAGAGTCTGGCTTTGATCCCGAGTATAATTTCATAATCTACCTTACAAATTAATGATCTGCATACCTCCATCTTTTCCTTGACTATATATGAAATATGAGTTTTGAATCCAAAATGATATAAGTATTCTACTTCCTTTTGGGACATTATGAGATCAGAAGTTCAATCTTGGATGATATACACATCTTAATGTCATAGGGGACGACATTGACATTTCCTCCTTGAGATCCTTCCAACATTGAAATTTAAATCTAGCTCTGATACCAATTGTAATTAATAATCTACCATTATATGGTATAATATCATTTATTAAAAAAGGAGTAAGAAATCTTATCTTCTTCCTGTCCATTCCCATTTACATCTTAGAATTTGGTGACACAATCTCACTAGTCACAAAAGATGGATTTTCCCTTGGGATATTCTCTTAATCTTTTTGTTGTAAACAACAACTCAGGCCATAACCTTTTCGCCATGAATGGAATAGTTTAATATTAGCATGTCCAATATATTAAAATTCTCTTTTGGCAACAATCTAAAGCAACTGTTCTCAATCGATTCTCCAATATCTCTTCCAATATTAAATATCAATTTGGTAGCTCATAAAGTTATCTTGAAATAATTAAAAAAGTTGATCTCCATCCGTTCGATTACATCAGTCATTGGTTTAAATCATGAATATAAAATAAAGTACTCTGCTTATACTATGATTAATTTCATGTGGGTATTAATAACTTGTATTAGACTGATAATTAATTAGGATGTCTTAAGAACATATGTCACACCATGTCCACTTGTAGGCCTTAGTCCTCTTAACGTATTTTGGTTTTCCTTTTAATTTACATGATATGAAATTTGCATAGGGAGCAAGTCAATCACTTACTAAACAGGAATCGAAATTGTATGGGCACAAGTTTACCATTGTTAAGCAGTATAAGTATTTAATGAAACAGTGGGTTTTTGTTTTATGGTATCAAAGACATAGATAAACGTCTCAAATGGCCAATCAATCATCTTTGCCCTATACTCCTAAGCAAGATACTTTAGGTATCTATGTTTCTTCAACTGAAATCGGTAGATCTAGTACAGTCCAAATATCTAACTTATAACCTGTAAACCCCAAACTTATCGAAGAAAAATTATTGATATTAAAGAGTTTAGTCCTTATACTTTATAGGAGATCATAATTTATAGGATCGTCTTACAGGTCTAATTCCCTTTCTATTATCTTCTGTCTTGTGAAAGTAGAAGGTAACATTTGAGTGATAACATAAATGAACTCTCAACGTTACAACAATATCACTATTTTATGACACCTTTTTATGAATTTGAATGATATTTATAAATGTTACTATTATTTTTATTGGCACATAAACAAATGTTGTTGAACCCTGTATCACTATAAATTTTAGTGAAATTATTTATAATACCAATATAATTACAAATAAATACTGGTAAAATATAGACGATACAATGACAAATTTTTGAAATGCTAGTTTATGAAAGTGACAATTTTTTGAAATGCTAGTATATGAAAAAACTAATATGGTTTATATTGACAACCGTAAATGCCACAAAAATTCATAATAGCCACAAAATCTTTTTTAGCAATAGCCTTTTATGTCATTTTTTAATTGTTGCTCAGATGTATGTGTGCGTATATATATATATATAATTTGACTCAAATTTTAACCTTTTCTTTATAAATAATAATATTATCCAATGTCAAAAAGTATACCCGAGAGTTTAAACTATTCCATAATATATATTGAACTAGTTAATCAAAATTTGTCCCCTTATATATATATAAGTGATATTTACCATTCTCTGAAGTTCCTTCTAAGTGATGAGATAATAATGAATCTCACAAACTAATTGGAGTAGGACCTAATCTTAACGATGCGTTTGACCCTATGCCTCTTGTCTTGCTTTTGAGTTCCCTGCAGAGTTCAAAGAAATAGTATACTCAAAAATTAATAGTATCTCTTATATAAATGCACACAAGAACAAGCAGAATATAGAATTAACACCTTTAGAATTCCTTCTACTTCCCTTTTAGACTTTTCAATTTTAATATACAGCCAAAGACAAGTGCTATGTTGATTATTCATGACCTACCTAATCAAGCACGAGTTTAGTTGTTCTTAAATTCAAAAAAATTTAACAGAAAATATGATAAAGAAAAGCACGAGAACATGCCAAGTCCAGAGTCATCTGTTTTCTTCAAAAGGTTCTCTACGACTTTTGTGAGACCATCTTGTTGCTACAATAATTAACACTTGATTATAAAACTCTAACAACAATAGAAGCCACCTTCACAAAATCATATATGGGCTCGTCAATATATTGCTTGAATGGAGAGAGATCCATTGCCTTTAATATATATCTTTCAAGCCAATAATACTGCCAAAAAATGTTGCAAGCACTACAAAAGTTTAAGGTTTAAGGTGGGGATTTTTACCGGTCTTTGTAAAAAAAAAATCATACATGACATAGTTAATGAAATAAGAAGCTCAAAGAAAACTACGGATTGAAGATATAAAATATACATGTATAAAGAAGCTACATATATCCTAACTGAAAAGAAAAAAAAAAACTGAAATAAAATTTTGGTCTAACAAGACATTAGAAAACAATGTAACACTCGTCGTAGACATTTTATCGAATAATTTGCAAATAACACTTTGAACTCTACAATTTGCAAGGGTTAGCATAGTTTAGTTATCAACTGCCGTTACTTAAGCATAAACCAAAGAAATATTTGTGATTAACCTAATTCTAGTGGATTTAGGAACAAGAAATTCAAAGTAATTAACTATAATATCAATGGCAATAAGTTCATAGATAATAAGGTATTAAGTTTAATCCAAAGAGAAGTTGGGTAAGTATATAAACCTCCAAAATGTTAAGCTTTCATAACCATTAATTTGCTTCTTCTTCTTGAAGGTATTCTGCATTTTTTTTCGCACTTCTGGTGAAAGGAAAATAGTGATATAAACCTACTGTAATTAAAGGTAGTTACAAGCAGTTATTCAAAATGTTACTAAAATATTTTTAATGGCAGCATTTATTATAAATGCCACAATAAATTCTTACTTCCCATCATTTTACTGGTTTTTGATATAAATGTCATAACAAAAATGTCAATAAATATTTTTATAAAGTCAATTGTTATAAATGCCACATTTTTAATTTTTTGATTTTATAGTGACGACTACTATAAATGCCGCAATAAGTTATTAATTTTTTTAGTGGCTTTTAATTAAAACAAAATAAAAATGCTTGTAAAAAGCATATTTGCTGCAGTGTACTATTCTCTATAGGAAGAAACATGATAGGTATCTTATTGAGTTGGTTTGTAGCCTTAATTTTTGAGACTGTTTAGTCATGTCTCAAAATGTCTGTCTTCAACTGAAATTCGGGAGGCTTTTTAGAATTTCTTTGTTTCTGAGTCAAGGATGAGCCTGATGCACTTGAAGACTAAAGTACAATCATTAAAAAGGGATCTTTTAAGTGTATAGGAATATATTAAGCATATTATAGAAATTTTGGATGCTCTGAGGAGGAGTTGATAAAATTTGTGATATAATGGTTTAAGTCCATAATATGATCCAACTATAGTTCTTATACTGGATAGGTTAGATTGTGCAATATAGAGAGTTACACTGTCAGATGTTAAGTCTCTATTACGAAGATAAGGGCAAAGAATTGGTATTAGTCAGGGATAAATGTTTGATGTATATTAGGGAATGGCAAATTAGCTAACAAAATGAGAAAACAGTTTGTGAAGTATGGGTCTCACGATGTTAATAAAAATGTGCCTGCTATAGGGCTATAGAATGATTTGAGTGGAATTGAGAAACGAGTAAATAAAAAGTTTGGTGATCCATACGCTAGAGATAGCAGAATGTCTAGAGTAGATCAAAGGGTGTTTAGGAGCAATTATGGTGAAATATACAGACTAGAAGAGATAGAGAGACAAAAATTTTGCCAAACCTAGAGTGATTTGTTAATCATGTGGAAAGTCAAGACATGTAACTATAAAGTGCTACCATAGATTTGACATTACTTTTTAAGAAAACTCTTAGAATCAAGAGATTAAAGATCAAACAGTGCATGAGTTAGCCAAAGCCTATATACTAGTTGGACAAGCTAATAGGTCTTAAATGTATTCTACTAGAGAGGTTGATGAAACATAGAATCCTTCTACTCAAAATTATGTATCCTTTACACAATTTTAATTTTAAACCAATCCTACCTCATCATTCACAGAGTGCATCTATACATACTCAAAACACTGTCAAACATAATCAAACCCTATCCACCTTTTATATTACAAAACCAACAACTATTGCTAACCCTAGTTGGTACATTTGTTAATGAGCAATTGACCATGTTACCTCTAGCATGAATCAACCTGATTTTAAAAGATTATATGGATAAACAACAATTGCAAGTAGGGAGCGGAGAATTTTAGGAAATATCTCACAAATCCAAAATCTCTACCTTCTTATTTCCAAAACAAATTCTTGCAACTCAAAAGTATTTTATGAGTACCTAAAATCACTAAAAACCTACTCATCATATCTAAACTCATACAAGATAATATTTTACCAGTAGCATTTGATTTTAAATGTTAACTTGTGAAGGACAAAGACTTCAAGACAGTTTTTCTTCAATAGACACTTAGGAAAGGCCTTTATTAGTTGTCTGCTCCTATTAGTCTCACATCAAATCCTATTTTCCAATCTTCTTCATATCAATCTACATGTTTTACGTAGTAATAAAATTAACACTACAGTTTGGCACAAGAGGCTTGGAAGTCCTTGCTTTCATGTACTCAGATATTGTGTAAAGATTTGAATGTTTCTTTTGAAAGTATGAATAAAGACGTTGTTTGTTCTAATTGTTTTTTTGGAAAACAAAGACAGAGTAATTTCCTATCTTTTGATCCAAAATAATAGTACCCTTAGAATTGATATATAGTAATATATAGGAACCAACCCTTATCATTACAAATGAAAGTTTTAAATACCATATGTAATTTTTTTTTTATGTCTATACTAGGTTTATATGAATTTTTTCCATTAAGGACCAAGTTTAGAGTAAAAGCTGGTTTTATCAAATACCATAAATTAGTTGATAATTATTTTGATAGGCAAACAAAAATGTTTCAAAATGCTTGGGTTGGAATATTCAAGAGTTTTTTTTTTCCATATTTAGAGGAAAATGGAATAGGTCTTGTCCCACATGTATTAACAAAATAGGAAAGTTGAAAGAAAACATAGGCATCTTATAACATCCATATATATGATTAAAGGTAATTTAGTCTTTCCTATGTTTGCTCTAAGAATAGTTAAAGGAAGTTAGACTATTAGGAAGGATAAAATTTATATTTTGGATTGATACATAATCGTACATACTCGTGTATGCTATATTAAATAGTTATGTGGATAAGTATAAGCCTTTGCCATGTCCCTTATAATTGATGAATGCATGGTCATATTGTTGGGTTTACCAAGGTCGTTAGAAAGGTGACCATGTAGCATAAATTAAAACTCATAGAGAGTGCCCTAGAAAACCCACTTAAGATACCCACTTTACGCTAAATATATGAAATTAAAACTAAAACACAATTAAGGGTGTTCATAGAAAATCATACCTGCATTCAAAGACTCTTTCTTAGTCTTTTTGTGGTAAATAATGTTAGTGTTTCGAACATGTCATAAGACGATGACACTTATGCAGTCCATACGGAGCAAGGGAAAAGCTAGGAGCAAGTTTAGGGTGCTAATGCCCAAGGGAAAAGCTAGGAGCAAGTTTAGGGTGCTAATGCCTATTATTACATGGTTGGGAGAATGTATGTCACATGTGTAAGTGTTTAAAAATTACTGAAGAAGTAAAAAGAAAATGTCATACTACTTTATCTAGAAACAAGTACATAACTGTGATTACTCAAAGTGCACGGTCGTGACCCTTAAATGTACACTCATGTATGAAACACGCATGATTGTGCATTAATGTTTTGATAACACATAACCATTTACATGTTGTGTAGATTCTATATAATGCTTAATCATGTAACAACTATTAACTGACTACATGTAGACCCATACATCATGAACACATGCCTGTGTGTTAGTAGATTACTTGAATTTTGAATTAGTTTTGACTCGATCAAACTTAATTCCATCTAAACACTTAAAATTCTATTAACCATCTAAATGGATGCATTTGACCCTTATAGGTGCATGATCATACACTAAGACAAATCTAACTTTTTGAGTTTTGACCTAATCTAAAAAGATTTGATAAGTTTGATAAAATATTTGATCACCTAAATACCCGGATAACAATCCTATACCTCTGAATGTATTAACTTCTATAATATGTGACCAATAAGCTGTTTACTAACTTGACAATATCTAAATTTAAGTCAAATTCAAATATAAATCATAAATAGCCTTTAGTAAAAACATCATGACCATTCCAATAGTAGTGTCAACAAATAATTTTGAGCTTGAACAACTTGACAGTTAGCCTTCATCATGTTCATAAGGTTGCAATACACATTTTTGTTTATTTTAGTAACCCTTTGTTTACGTGGATGTTCAAATTAAAGATTAGACATTATACCAACTGATCTAGTTATGGCTGCTGTCTTATTAGTCATAAATATACTCAACATAGACACTGATCCTATAGTCAGGGATTAAAAACTTTTATGTTGATCTATCATAGTCTTCGTATTGATCATGATGCGACCAATCACTTATCTTTATAATAACTTATTTATGGTAGTGTGTTTGATAATATCAGATGATATCACTTTTAGCACTAGATAATTTGGCAAACCTCAATTCAAAAAGTCACATGTACTTATCAAGTCATAAGGATTGATCCATAAATACAAGCAATATCATATATATGGGATCCTTATTATTGAGTTTGTCCAATGAATATGACCACCAAGTCAGGCCCCCAAGTATGAGACTATGCTATAAGTAACAAACTTTAAGCAATGCAAACTATTGTCACCTTTAAATGAGATCGTTCACACTATAATAGTTTTTACACCATCACTTATGTTCAAGATTTATAGTGATGTTATGATTACAAACCATTCTAATATGATCACCAATAAATACATATAAAAAACATGATTAATTATCTGATTTCATCATCTTAGTTCTACCATACTAAGTGCACATTATATATTGCATACAATAATATAACTGAAATACTTCATATTATTAATGTCAATAAATGATTACAAATTATAATAATATATAAATTCTAAAACTAATATACAACAAACACATGGCTATAAGACACCTGCCCTTATAATCTTCTACTTGCACTATAACCAATTAGATGTATGCCTAATGTCATATATGACTACATGTCTATCATGCTTCTACTATAGTAAAGGCTTTATTAGTGGATCAGTTACGTTAGTGTCTGTGCCTACTCTTTTAATATATACATATTCATGTTACATGATCTCTCATACTAAATAGAATCATTTGAGAATATGTTTAGATTTCTGGGGAGACCGTGATTCCTTAACCTGTGCTATGACCTCATTGTTGTCATAAAAAAAGCCTATAGGATTAATAATGCTAGGTACTATTCAAACTTCAAATATGAATTTTTTAATACAAATTGCCTATTTTGCTGCCTCAAAATCTATTACACTTTACTTAAAACTCTTTCAACTAATTATGCCACTATTTATTTATAAAAAAAACCCAATTAAGATTTAAAATCATCATAGTTTGTTTGAAATCTCGTATCGTTATAACCATGTACAACAAGCTCCTTTTCTTCTCTATAAATTATGAATATATCCTTAGCCCTTCTTAGGTACTTGAGAATGCTCTTAACAATAATCCAACATTTCATCTATATCGTGTTGATATCTATTATAAACACTCAAGTTCAACAAGCCATCAATCTATGTACATAACATGACATACATGATTAACTTAATTGTTAAAGCATACAATACTCAACTCATCTTCTCTATATGTTTTAGTGTAATAGGTACATTTCCTTAGAGAGATATACAACATAAGTCATGGGTATCTACCTTTTCTTTTACTCACTCATATTGAATTTCTTCATCACTTTTTTCTATTATTATTTTGTCTCTTATTAATTTGAGAGCAAAGAATGAAGAAACAAATGGTTTGAAAAGAAGAAAAGAAATAAAAAAGATTATATTCAGAGACGGTCCTTTGTTTGGGCCAAGCACCGCTGAGTTTTTTTAAATTTAATAAAATAATTTATTATTTTTAAATATAATATGGAAAATGGGCCCTTCGGAAATTTTTAATTGAATTTAATATTACGATAAATATAATATTATTACTTTGAAATATTATACTTTAAGTTGGGCTTGGGAGTGTGAAAAGCTTATAGCTTTCCTCAACTTTTCTCTACAACTCAACATCTTATCTCCTAGACCCCCGTTCTCTAGTAAGTAAATCAATTTCTTTCTTTCTCGTTTAATATTTTCTTCTCATTCTCTCAATTATCTTCTTATCTTATTATAATCATCTAAATATAATTATAGAAAAGAATTAATTATTTAAATAAACCCTAGAATTCATTTCTTTAAAGTCCTGATGTATGATGGGAATTCCTCCAGCCCTATTTTTTTTTTTAATTCCATTATTTATGCTTTTTGATTGGCAAATCTATATGTTGTACTCTTATAATATTTTTTTCGAAAGTTATGTGATTTATATTGGAAACTAACTTTTGATGATAAGAATAAGATGACTGAATATGGTTAAATTATGTCTGCTCTTCATTTTAGTTGACATAGTATTGTTATTTTTTTTCTATTGACTATTTGGGTGTCAATCTGAGTAGACTTAAGAAGTGCATTAATTTATACAAAAAATTTATATTTCATTAGTCCCTTATATTTTTTTTCAATAATACCATAATTATAAAAGTGAAGATTGATTTTAAGGTGTCTTTATTTTTAGTTATAGAGTGATATTATAAAAGAAAATTGACAACTATGAAGTCGTCATCATTAATCGATAAACAAATTCAACTATCACTGAAGCAACTTAATATATCTCTTGACTTAGAAAAAGTTCCTTCAAATCTAGGACTACGACCTAACATAATAGGCTACCCAATTGATGTTAGGGATTAAGTTCGTAGAGATTACTTATTAAAAGGTCCATGTCAACCAAAGCAACATAAGTTTCCTCAAAAGGAAGACAAGGGTTGGTAATGTAAATTTATTATATCTTGGTCTGATGAATTTCAGAGTTTGTTGGAGTATAGTATAGCCAAAGATGTTGCATATTGTTTATACTGTTATCTTTTTTTAGTAAGACATAGTGAAAGGGGTCGTGATGCTTCTGTATCTGAAAGGTTTACCACTTGGAGGAAGAAAGAGAGGTTACAAGATTATGTTAGAGACCATAAAAGTGATCATAATAAATGTTGATTAGTTTTTCAAGATTTGATGAACCAAAATTAACATATTGAAGTGTCCTCTTTTAAACAATCATAACAATCAAAAGTTGACCATCATTGTAAATTAAATGTATTAGTAATTTTTTTTTGTTATCTTATAATGCAAGGATTGGCTTTTTATGGGAATGATGAAATAGAAAATTCATTAAATCAAGGCAATTTCTTGAGCTTATAAAGGTTCTTGCTTCATGTAATGAGGAAACTAACAATATTGTATTGATGAATACCCTGAAGAGTCTTAAACTTGTAAGTACTCGTCTTCAAAGAGACATCATAACTATAACTATAGTTGAGACAACAAATGTTATTATTAAAGATATTACATATGGATTATTCTCAATTCTTGTTGATGATTATCAAGATGTCTCAATCAAAGAGTAAATGAGAGTTGTTATATTTTATGTGAATAAAATTGGATGTATCATTTAGCTTTTTCTTGGTTTAGTGCATGTTCATGACACAAGTGCATCATCACTTAAGTAAGGTATTGATTCTTTGTTCTCCACTTATGGCATAAGCATATATAGTTTGCTAGATCAAGGTTATGATGAAGCTAGCAATATGTGAGGTTAATGGATTGAAAAGCTTGATATCGCGAGAAAATTCTTGTGCTTATTATATTTATTGTTTTGTTTGTCAACTATAACTCACACTTATCGTTGCTACTAAAAAGCATATAAGCATAGCTTCTTTTTTTTTTTTTTTAAATATTGTTACACATTTATGTAATGTTGTTGGAGCTTTTTGTAAACATAGAGATATTCTTCAAGAAAAACAAAACGAAAAGGTTCTTGAAGGGATTGCAAGTAGTGAAATCAAGACTAGGCAAGGTTTAAATCAAGAAATAGGATTGAAGCGACTGGGGGATATACGTTGGAGTTCTCATTATGGCATGCTAATTAATTTGATACACTTATTTTCTTCTATTATAAATTTTTTTAGCATAGTGGAGAAAATGGTACTGATGATTCACAAAGAGCCAAAACAATTGATTTACTAGATATTATGAATCGGTTTTAGTTTGTCTTTGTGTTACATCTTTTGAGAATGATTCTAGGAATTACACATGAGTTGTCAGAAGCATTACAAAAGAAGGATCAAGATATTTTGAATGCAATACATCTTGTTAAAGCCTTAAAACATCATTTGCAAGTAATAAGAGAAAAAAATTGGAAAAAATTATCAGCTGAGGTTTCTACATTTTGTGTTGAATATGATATATATATATATATTGAATATGGATGATATGTATGTCATTCGAGGGAGATCATAATGTAAAGGTGAAGAAATGACTAATCTTTATTATTATCGAGTTGACTTGTTTTATTCTATGATTAACAAGCAACTTCAAAAACTTAATAATCGTTTTGATGAAGTAAATACATATTTTCTTTTGTATATGACACATCTTGACCCTAGAGACTCATTTGCTATATCTGATAAGAGTAAATTGATTTGTCTTGCAAAATTTTATCCATATGATTTTTCTGTAATTGCTCTGATTAAACTTGAATGTTAGCTTAATAACTTTTTAACTAATATACGTTTGAACAAAAACTTTAACCAAGTAGTAGGAATTGGAGGTCTTGTTAAAAAGGTGATTGCTACATGAAAACATAGTCTTTCCTTTGGTGCATTTGTTAGTAAAATTATCATTTATCTTACTAGTTGCTACAACGATAGTAGAATGACATTTTTCTACAATAAATACTATCAAAAGTTTATTATATAATCGAATAGGGGATGAGTTATTGAATGGTTGTTTAGTAAATTCTATTGAGATAAATACATTTGCAAGTAGTGACAATGAAACTATCATCTAACGAATTATTGTAATATACTTGTGATAATTTATTGAGTTTTATAATATCATTATTTAGTTATAAATTTTTTATATTCTTTTTTTTTTTTTAAAGATGATACAAATTTGCTTATCATATAAGTTTTTAATTAAAACACCTAAGAAAACTTCTTATGATCATCACTGATTATATTGAAGTTGAGGTGAGAGAAAATCGAAGCAAGTAAGAAAGCCAAGTTTGAGAAGAATGAGGTTGGTCGGTTAGGTTTGGTAGAGGGTGAGATGGTGGAGGAAAAGGGAGATTCGAGCCTGATGATGATGGCGGTTTAATAATTTGAGAAAGAACGAATGGAATGAAAAGATTCACTATTAGGGAGATAAAAATGAAAATATTAGATTCACTATTAGAGAGATAAAAATGAAAATATTAGTTGAATGAAAAAGATAGGGAACAACAATGAAAGGTGATGATCCATCTTACCTCCTTTTATCCTGATGTTAGAGCTTCGAAACTCACAATGTGTAGCAGTTCATATTATTGGGTCATATTCCTATCTTGTCAATTCAAGTTTCAAGTTAAAAATCCCCAAACACTAGTTCAATCAAAAGTAGAATTATGTTAAAATTTCTCCATCTTAAACTAAACTAAAATATTTTTGGACTAACCTAACCCAACCTAAATTAACCCAAAGTCTCTAACAAGTAATATCATGTCAAAACACACCATGATTTCTTACCAAATATAACACTTTGTCAAATGGTGAGGAATAACACAATTTGTAAAGACTTAATGTCTGGTGATCGCAAAACAAAATCAATTGTTTTGCATAGACACACATTACCCACAAGTTATAAAAAATGGGAGGCTCAGGCTAAGCAACAAGTCAACCTGGCCCTCATGTCTGACTCATTACCTGCAATCGAGAAACATAACATAATCAAGTATGGTAAAAAAAAAAAAAAAAAAAACCATTCTTATAAAATAGGAAATAAAAAAGCTAACATGATTTGGTATCAAGTGTCAAAACATAAGTTGGGCGGCACAAATTTGATGTCTAATAAAGCATGTCGATTTCTTTATTGATTTGAATTAGAAAATAGAGACTTTGTGGATTGATACTGAAAATTTTTTATTATTATCTTGTTATGTAATATTTTATTTAAAATTTTTATGTCAGTTTGGATCAATTTGAGTTGGCTGTATATCAACCCTAACTCAATCCAATTTTGTTCGAGTTAATCCTAATCCAATTCAAAATATTTTTCATATAAAAAATCACATTTTTCGTATTTTATTATATCAAGTTAATAGATGATGTCAAATTTGGTCAAGTCTAATGTAAAAGTGTTTTTGGTGGGATGATCTAGCTGGTGGTATTTCTTGAAAGTTCAGCCTTGGTACTTGACTGCCTTATCTAATTTACCGAAGGGTCACAACTTCTTCCGCTAGCGCTACTCTTGTTTTTACCAACTTGCTTTGACATGGGCATCTGACAAAAAAGGGGAGAAAAGACCATTTAGGTGCCTCTTGGGGTCAATGATTTGGTTTCGTAGGACTCTCAGATTCGGATCAATCAATAACTAAAGTTATTAAGCACAGACTCGACACTTCATGAATCTGAGTTGGTTTTGTTTATGAAATAAAGAGATTGATGTCTGTTTAAGCGGTGGAGACAGACTCGAATGCGTTCTTTCCCACTTCCCGCTCTTATCGTTCTTGTTAGACTTTGGCCCCTGCTATCACATCAAACATCTGAGAATGGCATTGACGCGAGGAAGGGCTTGTTGAGATGAGGAGAATGAAGATGCAGGCGGGAAAGCGTTTTATTTTACCTACCAAGGCATATTAACCATATTTAGCCCTTTTACCCTAGATTTACTGTGGACTGCCTTAGGTTTTAGGTAAGAAACGTGATTTATACGTTCAGAGAGCGAAAATTGTTATTAGGCCAAACATCGAATGGAAAAAAGTAAATCACTCTTATAGATATTTCTTATTGAATTCCAACCCACAAAATCAAATTAAAACAGTTGCTTCACTTACTATAATGGAAGCTTAAACAAATCCGAAAAAAATTAGCATCCGTCCACTTGTGTTCCAGAGCAACTTTATGTTCACTAATCTATATTATCCAAAGTGCTTCTAATCAAGCCAATACAGTTGTGCATCAACACACAGATAGAGATCAAATCTTTAATTGACCAGTCCAATTTGGTGGGTTTAATTTTGTATATAAGTTAGCAGATATTTGTGTTTAAGATCTAGGGTATATATGAACCACGAGAAATTGCTAATTAGATTTTGTACTCTTTTAGTTCACATTTAATTAAACTAGCTAACTGGGAAGAAAGATTATTATCGTAAATTTTTATTTTGAAACACACGCATAGATATAGACTTTCTTTTCGGTCCATGGTCAAAGGCATTTGGTGGATAGTTTTTAATAGAGCTACTGCAGATGAGTTTCATGCAACTGAGCTCGAATATTGTTGTGAGCTGGGTATGCTTTAACTTGAGTTGAATCTTACTCATTAATTAGTTACTGAGTATTAATGCTGGAAAAACATCCTGAATTTTGTTAAAATACAGTTTCCATGTCAGTTCAGATTGGGAATTTTTTTTCTTCTTCTATAAATTAATATCAATCTTTCTGGGGAGCTGGTGGGTTCAAGATATCGATCATGACTCATAGAAAGCAACTGCCACTTTCTGCTGCAGCTAGGTATCTACCAGAAAGTGGAAAAATATTTACTTTAGATGGCGAACCAAGAGTATAATGAATTCTCAGTGGAGGATCCATTTAATTTATAACAAAATTTTCTATATATACAAAGACTAATCCTCGGGACCCTTAAACAAATCAACCTCCTCCAAGAACTCTAAAACTCCAACTCCCCTAACTCTGTCGAAATGTCTCCTATTTTCCTGGATTTCCTCGAGAACTTTCCCTCAAGAAAATTGCTTCTGCTCGACCACCTTAAACAACAACAGCCACCACCCACGGCTGCTGCACCTCAACCGAATTATATTGGAACCAACAGCAGCTTTGACTCCAACGTTGCGATTGTCATGTCAGTCCTCTTGTGTGCCGTAATTTGCGCACTGGGATTGAATGCTCTCATCAGGTGTATAATAAACAGCTCGGGATTTGTTGGCTCCGGGAATTTCTATTCTACAGCCACTTCCTCGGCTCAAATTCCCAACACAGGAATCGAAACCAAAGCCCTGAAAACTTTTCCTGTAGTGGAGTACTCAGCGGAGCTGAATCTTCCACGATTGGACTCGGTATGTGTTATATGCCTGTCCGAATTTGTTCCAAGAGAGCGTGTGCGCCTCCTGCCAAAATGCAACCATGGATTCCACATCCGATGCATCGACAAGTGGCTTAAGTCTCATTCTTCTTGCCCCAAATGTAGGCACTGCCTAATTGAAACTTGCCAGAAGATTGTGGGGCGTAGCCAGCAGGCAGGCTCGTCTGGATCGGCGGTTGCGCATGCGTCATCTTTGCAGGAAACAGTTCCAACCATCAGGCCCCCGGAACCTGAAGGAGTGTTGCATCAGTATGGAGTGTTATGCTAAGTTTGAAGATTGACTGGTTTAATAAATTTGGTCATGATATTGATTCCCGATGGCAAAAAAAGGCAACTTTCTTGGCAATTATTTATTTGCATTACTCGGAGTCCTGGAAATATTGATTAGGAGATCCATGTTTTATCACAAGTTAAGTGAGCTTTGAATTCTCTCAAATTAAGGTTTCAGAATTGGCTGGTGAGGAAGCAAGTGAAAAATGTAGAAGAAAATAGTTTAATTTTTGCTGTAATTGTGAATACATAAAATAGAAAAATAAGAGTATTATTTGAGCTTCAAATGATCTGGTGGCATATGCTTCAAATTTCGCTTTTTAACCCTCTAAAACAATGACTTTCACTCCGAAAACATTAAAATTTACAAGTAACTATATTGAAGCTACTTCACGTATTTTATTTGTTGTCTGGTCGATTCCTCCATAAGTCTTTAGTGCTAATCAGTGACCAGTTTTGTCATTTCAACCCACAACTCATAGAATAAGTCTCAAACAGGATGTCTTTTGTTCTAAAAGCCACGCAACATGCAACATTGATCAATTTTTTCATGGTCATAACAATCAACTGGCACTAAATAAAGTGTTATTTATTGTCAAAGAATCATCATTCTCAAAATTGAGAATTACAATTGAAGTATAATTAATCTCCCAGCATATCGAAACAATTATAATATTCATCATATCATTAACCACTTCATTATCCTATATTTGTATAACCCTAACTCTAACTACTATAGATACAAAATAGTAAGAAAGAGAAAAGAATGATCTGATTCTAGCCAAACCAAATAAAAAATTATATGTCGTCTACTTATATTATTGCCTATTTATATTCATGAACCTAAGTCTCCTAGATTCAGTGTAGTTTTTATCAGTGTACACTTCCACACCAATAATATACAATTCTCTTAATTTTCCCACCTTTTCTACACAGAGACAATTTAACAATATATAATTCCCTTAATTTTTCGTACCTTTTCTATAGAAAAACAATTTAATTACGCCAGTTGTATAATAAATTTTAAATATATAGAAATATGGATATTAATTTAAATGCCCTTTCTATTTTGTTTTTTTTTTTCTTTACGAAGTAAAGTAAACTCATAAATGTGTTAGACTTAAATTTACATAAATTGAGTAAATAACAATCAATCTTAATCCACAGGATCTATACAAAACTTATAGAATGTTGAATAAAGGCATCATTTTAAAATTTATAGGAATACTTGAAATTTCATGCACTATGAATCCATAATTATATTGAAAATACCTGCAATAAAATGATTGGTTTTCTTCTCTTGAAACCTTTTTATATGATAGGGGTGAAGCTAAATCAATTAGGTTTAGAGGAAGAGACCTAACTAATATATATAACAGGTTAATGGATCTCTTATCAAAGATCCAATGAACCCTAAAACTCACACTAATATTGTCTATGTAAATCATTACCTTACATTATATTGGATTTAATTTTATTGATCACTCAAACCTATTAATAAACTGGCATTAAACTATTCATTTACTTGGTTTTTATTAAACAAATTAATGTTAACTTACATAAGAAAATTTTCTAACATTCTTCCACTTGAGTAATATTAATTATTTTTTATTTACTTTATTACTTAGAAAATAAAAAATAAAAACAATTTTTGGCTCCAAGGTAACTAACATTTTAGTTTTAAAGTGGCCACTTTATTATGAAAACAAAATATTCTAAAGATAAAATTACACTATAATCAACAATCTAATTAATATGATCACCAGATATAAATCATGACATTATTTATATTTGTCATCGACACAAGATTGTCCATAATCATAATTATTAATAAATTAAATCAACATGGGTCAAATCTGAGAGTGTGATAAAAATCGCACTCAAACTTGTGATCCTAAATAATAGTATGTCTCTATCAGTCTATGATTTTTTTTTTTAACTTGTATGTTTCAAAAGAAACAAGAAAAATCCATTTGCTTCCAATAAAGTTTATATGCTTCAACTTTATTTGCGATATCATGAAACGCACACATACAACTGTCATATTCAAGAGAAAATATATTCTTAAGATACATGTTATACCATAACCATATATATATATATGGGCATATATCTATATAAACAAGTGCATTTATCCACCTTTTAATAACGTCGTCATAAGGGGCATTTCATGCAGATTCCTTTTAATCTCCTTTGACACTAAACTCATTTCACAACAAATATGTTAGTGTCTTACAATTCTGCATGTTAAACCTTTTAAGCATACGTTTCATATATGCATTTTTAGATAAGTTAACAAGTTCATAAGTCTTACATAGTGGATCTCAATACTAAGAACAAATGATGTATCTTCATGATTCGTCACATCAACAATCTTAGACAATACTTACTTGATCTTAAAATATAAACCGATATGACTATTATCAATATAGAGAACCAGATCATGAAAATAAATATGCTCCCACTGAATTTCATATACTTTATATTAATCCAACATATTCTCTAAAAAGACCTATCAATCACACTTTATCAAATCATAGATAGGAGTCATGAGTTTTGTAAACCAAAATCTACTTTCTACATGTCTTAGATAAAATCAATTGCACTATATAGGCTTCTTACTAATATAAGATCAATCATCGATTCTTAAGTGAGAACAACTCTACATTGATATGAAATTTTGTGGGATTCAACAACCTTGTTGACTTTCACTATTAATTCATATATGACATTATCATCCTATGTACAAAAAGAAATTGAGCATATCAACTTCATAATTCTTTAATAGTAAAAAGATATCATTCTCCATGGTGTCTTAATACCTTGATTAGGGCAATAATGTTATATCTTTAAAATGCTTCACCTCAAGTGGGTAATTTCAATCTGAATCATCCTATTGGAACAAAATCATCAAATGTCACCTTAAGTTGGTAATTTTAATTTGAGTTACCCTGTAGGGGAAAAATCATCAAGTGTCATCACAAATAAGTAATTTCGATTCGAGTTATCCTATAGGGGTAAAATCATCAAGTGTTGTTCTAAGTAGGTAATTTTAACCCGAATCATCCCATAAAAGTAAAACTATGAAGTGTCATTGTAAGTGGGTAATTTCGATTTAAGTCATCCTATATAGCCAAAATCATGGAGAGTCAACCCAAGTAGGTAATTTTGATCCGAATCACCTTATAGACTCAAAATTATCATCTATCATTTATAGTAAGCAATTTTGATCTAAATCACCCTATAGAGGCAAAATCATCATCTCCATTGAAAATAGGTAATTTTGATCAAGTCACCTCAAAGAAGTAAAATCATCATTTGTCTCTTTAAATGGGTAATTTCGATCTAAACCATCCTACAAGATAAAATCGTCTATGAACAATAGGCTCACATCTTATTCATCTTGCCAGGCATGTTATTTTAGGACTCTAAGGGTGTTGACACCCCTTACTATTATTGTTTACTATTAGTAATACTATTTCGTATGAATATTATATTAATTATCTTTAATATATAGCAGAAGTCTCACCCTTAGTTATCTACATATATAGCATGGAAAAATTTTAAATAAAATGTGATGGTATGCTAGAATCTAATGTACAGTAATATGGAAGAAAACTCATATGATAAATATTATTTAATAATATCTGAAACATACAAAATACTGCACATCACATGCATAAGCAATACAAAGCATGTGAGCCAATATACTATCTGTTAAAAACTAAATATTTACAAAAGAGAAAAACTTGGGTGAAGACATGCTCAAGTTGTATCTCACGCTCTAACTACCTCGTGCTCTAGCTTAGCTCTCCTAAAAAACTAACCTGCAAGAAAGCAAATTGAAGGGGAATGAGTGACAAGTCACTTAAGTATCTCTTATCTGTGCCCTAGGGGTAGACTTTATTCTGATCTACCTCTATGACTAGTCATAGGGCTCTAAGCTTTATCTCATCTCAGATAACTGCTTATCTAATAAACTTAACTTATTTTGTAACTAGGTCTCTTGAGCCATTTCCTCTTCTCTTACTTATCTTACTACTCGAATTCTACTTTATGTCATGTTATAAGTATGTATATGGGTATACATATATAACACGATATGAAATAAGGACTAGATTGATATGACTTAACACATTTAGTTATCTTGCTAAATATGTTATCTGTTCCCACTTCTTAATTAGTAACTAAGATCTAATGTACTTTTGAGTTATTTTAAGTCTTACTTGAATTCTTTTATATTTCTGCTTATAATGTATATTATACAAGAACACTCATTTTATGGTTTTTTTCTGACTTATTCTTTGACCTAACTAATATAAAGTAGGTTTATAGAGCCTTTATCAAAAATCTAATAAACTTTAATGCTCACATTAATACTATCTACCTATATCATTACTTTCTAGTGTGTTAGACTTAATTTTACTGAACCCATAGAAACATCCTATGTCTATGTATATTGATAATCTAACTTATTGTAGCCATCTATTTCTCTTATTCTGTGAAATACTGAAGCTTTACATAATCACTATGTCTATGTATGTTTTTTTAGCGGTTAAAAATTTATAAAAACAAAAAAACATAGGCAACGCCCAAACAACACAACCACAACAATAAAGTGTCTAGATAATGAAGACAAGTTGGCAAAACCAAAGCAAGTCCCTCTTGGGAGACTATCATAGTAAGAAACCAAGATCGAGCTCAAGAAGGACCCAAGCAAAAAGGACACAAACTTGCCTCCAAGATAAACAAAACTAGCCCACACCAAAAACCAAGACCTCAACCTACTCTAAGAAAAAGAAAAAGTCATATATAATAAAGTATAGTTCATATACAAAAGATTCCTGGGACTAGAGCTAAAACCCAAGATCCAAAGCCTAAGCAAAAAATTCACTATCCATTGAGCCCATAGAAGCGTCCTTCACTCAAGCCCAACATAGTTCGCCCCATTATAGCTCTACCCAACTAGCCCACCATACTGGCCCAATCACTTAGCCTCCCTAACATCTTAGTCCATAAACCAACCTTTCCTTTTCTGTTGATAGTCTATATATGTTAAACAATATTAAATATTCTCGTCAACCGTATATGTGGCCAGTCATAATGTTGGTAAAATCTACAAGGCCAAATGACTTGTTCCTACCCAAGGTTTGTTAAAAAGGTAAAATTTCACCTTTTAACTTTCAAAAACCTAAACACTTAGCTGTTGACCATTTTTTCTAATTTTTTTGACAAAATGACTAAACTAGCCTATTCACAAAAATAAATATAATAAAAATATAAAATTTTAAAAAATAATTAAATTTTTTTAAAAAATATTAAAAAATAAAAAGTAGCCACCATTGCTAATAGTGGTAACTGTTGATAATCAAACCAAGAGAATGAAAATAGACTTTTGGTTCACGAGGCAATCAAGCAAAGGAGGCCAGATCGGTCTCTTCTATTTTTGACAAAGACGGTTAGATCTGACCTTTTTTACCATCAACCATGGGTGGGAATGGCTAGTGAGACTAAAGTTAGCCATTTTTGATCATTTTTTTATTATATTTAATAGCAGAGACAGCTAAATCTAACCACTTCTACCAAACAAAGAGGTGTGTAGATGCCAAACTAGTCGCTTCATGAACCTAGAGGCCATTTTTGACCTCTTGGTTCGATCATCAACGAGCACTACCACTAGCAATGCTACTGGTAACAATAACTACTTTTTTATTTTTTATTTTATTATTTATATTTTATTATTATTTATAATTTATTTTAATATTTTTATAAAATTTATTTTATTATTTTTAAAATTATTTTTATCAAAAAAATGAAAATACCCTTATAAACATTAATTTTTAACTATTGACTAGGGCTGGATTCAAACCGAACATATTCGGATTTGTTTTTGAGTTTGGCTCGAATAAGTCTGAAACGAGTCGAATGAATCCTAACACGAACACGAACCCAAACTGTAATTTTAAAATTTAGCGAACACGAGCCCTAACACAAACTATGCGAACAGAACACGAACACAAACCCGAACTTAAAATAATAATTTTTTAATTAAATTTTATTAATTATTTGTATTAATTATAATTTTTAATAAATATAAAAACGAATTATACTAACCGAATACTAATACGAATATGAATATGAGCCGAATACGAACTTAGTTATACGAACCGAACACGAATACGAACTTTGCTAAAAAATATTAGACTAATACGAATACGAAGTCGAACTAGAATTGTACAAAACGAGCCCGAACACGAATATGTTACCGTTGACGTTTGATTCGACTCGAATCTAACCCCACTACTGACTGTTAAATTTAACCATTGACTTTAATTAATAGGTTGGTATTTATTTTTTTAAAAGTTATAGATAAAATTTTGTCCTTTCAACAAATTTTCGGTGGGAATATGTTCTTTGCCCAATCTCTGACGTGCTTCCGAAAACTCTATTAATTTATTGTTCTCCTAACAAAAGGATAAGCTCTTCCTCTCAACATACACATACACAGTTGCATTTAAAAATACAAAAATCGAGCACTTTAATTTTTATATAATTTCGTGGCCAAGGAAAAAGCAAATATAAGTTGATCTCTTTTTCTCCCACTATTGAATGTTTTGGCGAATTTGGTATTAATCATAGTACATTGTAGAATTAAGTGCCTCATTTAATTATTATTATTATACTTAATTTGGATTGGGGTTAGCTTTTTCATTAGTCTCCAAATTATCTATAATGAACCACCAATTTGATGTTTTACATTGGAAAGATCTTTTAGAGGACCTATGAAGAAACGTTGCTCTAGTTTAGAGCCACAGAAAAAGGCTAATTTATTAATATGCTGACTGCAGCGATTGAAAAAAAGATTGCTTTCATGGCAAAAGGGTCTTTCTGCCTAATTTTGGGATTCTCTAACAGCTAGCATCCAGGACTTATAATCACATAGATATATGTATGAGGGGCGAGCTGCGATGAATTACGTGAGGCATCCTCTCAATTATTATGTTGTACGAGAAGCAATTATTTAGTACAATTGGTACCAAGTCGAACTTCCCGTTTCGAGTATTGAGCGAATTGGGCGAACCAAAAGGGCTGATTGTTAATTACGACTGGTATCGGCCAAGGGCTGTATTTCACGCTGTTGATCCGAAGGGATCAATCAGTAGGAAGCTTATGATTTAACCAAATGGATAATAACAAATTGGATCAACTTTTTAATCACTTCATAGTCACATAAATAAACCAACAATTTGGTATTTTATATTTGCAGAGATCTTTGTGGGAATTGATAGAGAACCGTTGCATTCATTAGGAGCCACAAGGAAAGGCAAAAATATTGCCTAGAAGGGCATGACCTCAGCGTTTTTTTTGGTTACAAAAAGGACTGATTTAAGAATATATGCAATTATAGACAATAATTATTTTGGTAATTCTTTAATAATATAAATATATAATAAAAAAAATATATATTTTTTTCGCTTGTTGTGATGTGTAGCGACCCCCGCCCCATGTCACTATGCGCTGTGTAAATATACTGTAATTTATACATAAAATATACCTGAGACGGGAATCTCTACAGTAAAAGACTGCTGCTGCTGTTGAATTAAAATTTTTTTTTATAAAAGAAACTGTAAATGTGATTTACTATGATAGCAAATTAAGATATACTGAAATATAAATGTGAAAGCCTCAGGCTACTCATGTATAAAATATACTAGTCATACAGTGTATACTAAGATATAATACACACATATATACACGAGAAAAATAAAAGTATGCGAGCCAACATACTATCTATTGCTGTCGAGTCATATCCCCAAAATCTCACAACTGTCTCGCTCTAGCTCAGCCGCTCTCTACTCACTGACCAGCAAAAGGAAACAAGGAAGAATGGGTGAGTGACAAAGTCACTCAGCAAGCGTTTCCAAACTCAAACACTCGCAGGTCCAAAACAAATTGACTACGTGACTCATCACGTAGGAGATTCTGCTAAATTGTTTTCTTATTTCTGATTTTCTTTATATGTCGAAGTATATCTATTTTCTGTATTATTCTTTGCTGTATTCTGTTTTGTTTCTCATGAGATGCTGTACATGACAGGAAATGCATATGCTGATGACATGTTTATGCTGAAAAGCCATAAAACTTGCCCTTAGGCTTGATTTTTTGTAAAACTTTCTTTTCTGAGAACTCTTTCTGATAATAAAAGCTATGATCCGAAGATCTTAAATATATACATATAGTATATGCTAAAAACTGTATTAAAAAGTACTGTATCTGAAAATATCTGCTATGTTGGCTAGACTGATGAATATAGGGATTCGACACCTTGACCACATAAGCTCAAGTCCTACTGAATCTATTGATGCACAACCAGCACTATCTCTAACGAGCTCGATTAATGACCATGTCGTCTCTAACGGACGTTGATTTTTTTCTCTAGCGGGTGTGTAAACTCACAGGTGCCCCTTCGTATCCACCCCTAATTGTTATATGAAATATCATACATTTATACTTTAAAAATCACACTGTTGGATCCTTGGATCCAATCTGAAATCATCTGATATGGCATGTCGTGCTCAATGCTGATAATTATGCATGATATCCTGTTTTATCATCTTATTACTGAGTTCTGTGTGCTTAGAAATGACTTAGAGTAGCTTATCTTCTCTTTAATATTCTTTTTCTGCTTCTCTTAAGGTGCACGGGCGTGTGTTTCTGTGTGCATGGGTGCGTGTCAAGGCACACAGGACCGTGTACTTCTCGTGTCTCTAGGCATGCTAGCTTTTGGAATTGTTTATCAAACTATGGCTGGCCACACGGGCGTGCGGTGCAAGTACACGGACGTGCATAAGCTAGCACATGAGCGTGTATTACATTGCACGGACATATAGCTGCCTCACAACACTCTCATGTCTTGCCTACACGGGCGTCTGGAATTGAGAATAGACACACGAGCATGTACACTCGGGTACATGGGCGTGTGTCTGGATTTTCATACGCACACAGGTAACATGCAAGGTCGTGTTCCATGCAGAATTGAGGCCACACAGACGTATGCTCAACCCAAATTCTATAGAAGGCGTTTGAAAACCCAGAAATTCCCACACCAAACTGATCCACACTCCAAATTATCAAACATAAACACTCAATACTGCTACTAGCATACAAATATTCATCATATCATCATCTTAAACATGCCATATATCATACATAAAGCATATAACACATGTATACAGAATATACACGTATAAATCATGGAAATAGCCATTCAATCATCCAATCATTCATCATATCAAAACTCAAGCATGCTATTAACATCTCAAACAAGCACACAAAATTTCTCATGAATTGAAAACAGCGAAACATGCTCTGAACAAAGTGAAAGAGGTAGGGAAAACACTTACCTCGTGCCATGGAAGCTTGACCTCTCTCTCTGAAAGCTTCCGGATCTCTAATCTGAAACTGAGCTACTGGGGGATCTCTCTCAATCACCCTAGGGTTCACTGGAACTGAGGGAAGAAGAAGAAAAAAATGAAAACTGGAAAGTTGGAAACTACGCGAAACTGAAAAATAAAACATATATATGGCTAAAAGGCAAGACACATGATCGTGTGTCCTAGGCACACGGTCGTGTGTGTAGTGGAAATCTCAATTTGCACCCATCTTCGCGCATACACAGAATATTCTCCCAGAATACCCATGTACAAGCTATAAAAGGCTTTCAAAAGGCTCTTCTATCTCTGAACCCTCTCAAACTCTTTCCTAACAAGGAAATCTCTCTTTTATCCTTGGATTCAGAACCTAAAAAGACAGTTCTACCATTGGGTTATTACATGATGCAAAGCCATTTATTAAATTTTGTATTCAAGTTTAGAAACAAAATGTCTTTCAATTAATAATAGAGCCAAATTAATTAATCTTTGTTGTGACATACTAAAACGTAAATATGATTTTATTAATTTTAATTTTAAAAAACTTCTTTCACTGAAACTACAGTAATAGGAATAGTTAATAATATTCTATAAACTATGCATGCATTTGGAAAAAAAATTATTTTTTTTAATAAAATCTAATATCTCATGGTGTTTTAATTTTTTCATTCATAATCTATTTTAAAACTTTTAATTCTAAAAATAAAAATAAATCTAAACCATTAATATGAGAGAACATGCCATGTTTTGAAAAATTTTCAAGATTAAAACATTTTTTCTTTAAATTATCATCATCAAGTAATTTTCACTTTTTTTTACGTTAAAAAAAAAACCAAAATTATTTTCATATATTTTAAATTGTTTATATCTACTTTAAAGTGAGGAAATGACATGATCGACTAAATATATGAAATAATTTATTTTAAAAGGTTCGTCAGCAAATAATTTATTTTTTACGTTTTCATTCTCATCAAATTGTTTACCATACATTTTTTTTCATGAAATTTTGGTTCTATATTCATTTGCTCTGCAATCTCTTTGGTATAAATCAAAGAAGATATAAACCCATTTTCTATATAGTTTTCAAAAAATGAAATATGACCTTTCAAGCCATTTATTGCAATAACAATGTCCAAATTTTTAGATTGTAAGTATTTACTAATTATATTATTAGCAAACAACGAATCATTCCAAATAATCATGTCTAATAGAAATTCAAAATTTTCAGTCTCATAAGTAACTAAAGAAATAGTTTCACTTTTTGTTTTAGGATCTTCACTAGTTTCTACTAACTCATATGAAACATCTCTTACTAATAGAGTTTGAGAGTTTATTGCTTTAACACTTTCAATCCGACTTTCCCAACGTGTTTGTGATAATGGAATAAGCATCAAATTAGAAACACGATTTTGCAAAATTTTCCATCATTTTGTGGAAGAAGAAAATAATGAGTATATGCATTGTATCACTCCAAAAACTGTAATAGCACATAGTGGAATAGAATTTATAACTAATAATCTTTTTTGCGCACCTTATTGTTTACTTTCCATATTAGACCCATTAGCATATTCTTATTCTCTTACATTATTTACATCAAGTTAAAAATTGTATAATTTACTTATGAGCATATTAAAAAGGCCTTGTTTAGAAGTATCATTCATTTTTACAAAATCTTTAAAATGCTCTTCTATTTTTATTGGACTTATTGAAATATCTACATATCTTAATATAAGAGACATTTGATCTTGATGACTTATATCTGGGGTACAACAAAGTATAACTGAAAAATATTTTGATTCTTTTAGTTTTAAGCACTGTTATTTCTTATTTCTAATGCTAAAATATCTATCAACACATTTTGTATATTATGACCAGGATAATGGTTATGAATTTCTCCATTTTTAGTGCACTTAAGATGTCTTACATTATTGGATCAAACTTAGCAATCGTAAATAAAGTAAAAATAAATTCCATTATTTTCTTCATAAATCTTCTCATTTGTACCATGAAAATGACAAATTATTTTTCGAAAGAATTTTTACAACAATAATTCTTAATAGTACATTCTTCCAATGTTCTTTCTCTTTATTTATTTTCTCTTGTAAATGTTTATCTAATTTTTTTTAATTAATCTCATCTCAACATCAACCCATGTGTTCATATTTATAGCATGTTTGATGCTTGTTTCATGACTTTTAAGTTTGGCAATAAGATTTTTCCAATCTTCACACCCTTCATTTGCTAATTAAATTGTAATTAATAATTAAACTAACTAATTTACCACAAAAACAAAACATTTGATCTAATTCTTTTGAATATATTAGCCATTTTCTATCATGTTTTTCTCCATTTGATAATTCGAATGTAATGACTTGTAGAAAAGCTCTAAAATTTTTATCTCTTGGAAAATCTAAAACTTGTCTAATTGGACCTTTCTTAACTAATAAATCAATTAAGCTTATATATAAATTATTCCATTATGCTGGATCATAAATATTTTTAATAATTGTTTCATCTAATTTATTATTAGAACTTTCATTCTTGTTGATTGGAATATCTTCTAAATTTTCATGATCTACACTAGTATTTGATGAATTCGAATTATTATCTTAAAATTTTCTTTATAATTTTCAATTGGCTTTTCATTTAAATCTTCATTTGGTTTTTCTAGGTTTTGATGGTTTGTATTAGTGACAAATCTATCAAGTGCATCTTTTCAAGATTGAATTAGTTATTTCATCCTTCGTTTTTTCAAATCTAGATTCATACTTTCTAGTGGACATTTTTTATTCAATGAATAAATAATTAATAGCCTTTAATATTACTTTGATAAAATAAAAAAATACAAGAAATTGTATCACCTGATTTATATTCTTTTGATTTCTTTTTCTAAATTTGAGTTTCTATTGATACTCTATAATTTTATATTATTACCCTATATAAAAATAGTTAAAAAAAAAAAAAACTGTAATTTGCATTATTTTCATTTAAATTAAGAAATAAATAACTTATGGAAGAAAAAAAGGAGATATGAAAAATGATATAAAATTATTTTACCTCTTTTCTATCACTTATGGGATGTCGTTTGAATTAAACTTGCAAAATTTGAAATTCAATAAGTGTAAGGATTTTGTAAAAAAATTTAGTAAAGTAGAAGATAAAGGAAACAAGAGAAGAGAATGAAGAGGACAATGGAAAAAATGGCCATTGCATTGGTTATCCATTATATGGTGAAAATTTTTAAATTAATTAAATGCATAAATAATAAGTTATTGCCACATTTATTAGTCTATTCAGAATTTGTAAAAAATCAATAGATTGTAATTATTATCAAGCTAGAATAGGATGTAGTTATCTAGATAATAAATAAGTTTTTTTAATTATTTTATAACATATAATTAAAAAAAACATAGGACCCTGCTTCTATAAGGCCCTATGCACTTGTTGGCTTATGCCTTAAGCTAGACCTAGTTGCAAAGAGATAAAAGACTCATAGAGGAAGATCTTTGTGCATAACTATGATATAGTGTAGCAACAAAGATGACAAAAAGAGATGGAAAGATGAAGGTGAAGTATTGCGTAGTGATATATCGATTAAAACTTTTAATGACATCAGGATGCCTTACAAATTAAAATTTTAGTGACAAAAACATTGCTTATCGATCATCAAAATTTTTGCTCTTCTAGAATATGCATGAGTCAACAAATTGCTAATTGTATGAAATGCTCTCATGCATATGCGTAGATCATAAACAAGATTACGACATTGTATGGTTTAAGTTATTGGATTATAGAACAACAACCTAGATTCATAAAGTTATAAGTCTTGAATGTAATTACATATGATGAATGACTTAAATTTTGAAGAAATAATTGTTTTTATTTTTTTTATATTGATTATAAATGAATTTACATCAATATATAGGTACAAGACACAATTATATGTTTAATTTACAATAGATGATTTCCTAATCTATGTCATCACAATAGAAAGAAATAGTGTGCTAATAGAATCAAAGAGACATGAAGAATATTCATGTAATCAATCTAAATCCTCAATATACTAAGAATATTTACACAATCAATCTCGATCTTCAACACTCCCTCTCAACTTGACGTATAGATGTCACTCATGTCTAACTTGTCTAAAAATCTTAAGAATAATCTACCTGAAAATTTTTTTGTTAAGAATAACAATTGATTGATCTTCTACTTTAATCTTAGATAGCTCTAAGAATTTTCCCTTGAGTTTCTCTGATATAAAGAATTTGTTCACTTTTAGATTCTTAGTACAATCATATTGTATTAGATTATGTGCAATGTCACATGTAGTTTTATTGTTACAATACAATTTAATTGGATGTCTAGACGAGTAATTTAACTCTTGTAAGAGGAATTGTAGCCATAATACTTCACAAAATCCAAGTATCATACCTCAAAACTTTGCTCTACCACTAGATCGAGCAACAACATGTCGTTTCTTACTTCTCCATGTAACCCAATTACCACCCACAACAATAAAGTAACCTAATATGGATCATCTATCATTAACTGATGTAGCCGATTTAGTATTTGCATATACCTTAAGGCTTTCATAATTTGTATTCTTGGTGAATAGAATTCCCTTTTGAGGAGTAGACTTTAGATATCTCAAAATGCACATTATGACTATATTTATATGTTTCTCCCTAGGGTTATACATATATTTATTAACAACACTTAGTGCATATTCTAGATCTAGCCTTGTTTGTGATGGATACACAACAACTGTTTGGTATCTCCCTTTATTAGTAAGAACTTTAGTAGGTTCAATTCTTAACTTTAAACCTACTTTTACTAGTATATTATAATAGCCCAAGGGTAGAATTATCTTTTAAGCTTTGAAATCAAGGATAAAAATGAGATTCCCTATAGAAAGTAGATGTGAGAGAGTTCAGCGGTAGAAGAGTCATTTAGAAGCCATTCGTGGCTTACGCATGGGTGTTCATGGGAGAATATTTCATGTATGATGGGAAAAGAGAGAAAATTGAGGTTTCCATTGCACACACACTGTGTGTCTTGGGCACACGACCGTGTGTCATGTCATTTAGCCATATATACTTTTTTATTTTTCCAAACACGCAGTTCTAACTTTCATTTTCTTCTTCTCCCTTATTTTTCTAATAAACCCTAGGGTTGAGAGAGATCAACTAGTAGCTCAACTTCAAATTAGAGTTCCAAAAGCTCTTAGAGAGAGAGAGATCCAGCTTCCATGACTAGAGGTAAGTGTTCTCTTACCTATTTCACTTTGTTTTATAGCATGATCTTCTCTTGGTTGAGTTATAAAAATTTTTCTTACTTGTTTGATGATTGCTTGAGTTGGGAAACATGTAAATAATGATCTCTTGGTCGACTCTATGATTATATGTATATATTTTTGTATACATGTGTTATATGCTTTATCCATGAGATGTGGCATGATTGGGATGAGATTTCGTTGAATGTATGCATGCTACAAAAGCTTTGAGTGTATATTGTTGCTTGACTGAGATTTATAAGTGTTTTGGCTGGGATTTCTGGGGCTTTAAATGATTTCTATAGAAGAAGAGTTGGACATACAACCGTGTACTTGAGGATACATGCCCCTATGGCTTCTTTTTTTGCATGAACACAACTTTGCATAACACTCGTGTATGTATGAAAACCCAGATACATGACCATGTGACCGATGCATGCGCCTATGTGCTTAATCCTAATATCACACCCCTGTAAGTAGGACACGAGAGTGTTAAATGATAGCTGCACGCCTGTGTAAGTGTGGGACCTTGTGCCTTGTGTGCACGCTCATGTATTCATACCACACGTCTGTGTGGCTAGCCAAAATTTGATGAAATGATTCTAGAAGCTAGCACAATCGAGCACATATCTTGTGCACGGTCCCGTGTGTCTTTAGACATATTTGTATGTTTACTTGTACACATCTGTGTGCCTTAAGAAATACATATAAATAGTTCTAAAGCAAAGCTAAGCTACTTTAAACCATTTTTAAGCATATAGAACTCAATTATAACAAGATATAACAACATATTATGTATGATCAACAACATACGATATGACATATCATATCAGATATTTTAAGAAATGAATCCAAGGATCCAATAGTATATGATGTTTTAGACATCAATTAGGGGTGAATACAAGAGAGTACTTGTGAGTTCACACATCCATTAAAAAAGAAAACTAAGCTCATTAGAGAGAGTGCTGATTGTGTATCAGTAGATTTTAGTAGGATTGAGCTCACATGACTAGGGTGTCAAATCTGTATTCATCAGTCTCACCAATACAATAGATATTTTTAGATGTAGTATTTTTTGATTCAGTTTAAAACAAATACTATATGTATATATATTCAGGATCTTCATATCACAACTTTTATATTAGAAAGAGTTTTTCAAAAAATCATGTCCAAGGGCAAGTTTATGACTTTTCAGCATATACATGATATCAACATACATATTTTATGTCATATACAACACTTCATGAGAAATATAGCAAAATAAGATAAATAATACTACAGAATACAAATGAAATTTTAGAAATAAAGAAATAAGAAAACAGTAAAGTAGAGAATAACGTGATGAGTCACAAAATCAACTAAGACTTGAAACTTGCTAGTATTAGAGATAGGAAACACTTGTTGAGTGATTTTATCACTCACCTCTCCTTCTTGTTTCCTTCTTACAAGTCAGTGATTAAAGGGCTGAGTGGGAGCGAGACAACTATTAGATTTTAGAGATATGGTTTGGTAGTAGATAACATGTTATGGCTCTATACTTTAATTTAGTTTTTACTCATGCATATATGTGTATTATACTGTGAATGCATGTTGTATGTATGATATGTTTTATAAATAAAGTGAACCTGGGATTTTCAATACATGTTCAGTATTTTCTGCTTACGATGACAATAAATTTGATCATATACAGCTTTTGTACAAATTTGAAATTTTATGGTAGGAATTTTTATTATAGAGATCCCCGTCGCATGTATATTATGATTTATATTATATTTTTTGTAGTGTACAGTGACCTGTGATGGGGGTCACTATAGTTGTTGGTATCAGAGCATTGTTCTAAGCCATCAAAGCAAATTTGAGCTTTATTTTCATAAAAAGTGTGTTTTACGTGCATTATTTTTTATAATTCGCATGAACCAAGAGCAACGTCTCCCAACAGCCATCCCTCATGTCTTCTCAGCGTAAGTATTTAAGTGTAAATTTTAGTTTTAAGTTTTATGTTAATCCCTCTGTGTTTGTGATTCTCCAAATAGAAAATCTCACTTACCCAAATATATAGGTGAAAAAAGTAGTGTCTCTATAAGACCCATGAGTACTAGTGACACTAGAAGGTTTCAGTACTCTTGAATATCTCTTAGAGCAGAGGATGTCAAAGAAATAGTCAAAAAAGTTATAAGAGAAGGTTTACAACATACAGAGAGGGTAGATAACCAAAAGTTTAGCCTATCAAAGGTAAGGCCCATCAGAGGCAAGGTAGAGGTTACTATGAGCAAAGAATAGAAGGTTATCAGGTACCAGGGTTTGAGTTTCAGAGAGGTCAAAATTTTGATATAGGGACAAAAGGTACTAGTGGTTCAAAAAGGCTTCATCCGATTTATAGTTTACCTAGAGCTCATCAGTTGCCCAAGTTTACTGGTTCCAGAGATCCTATAGTAGCAAAAGATTGGATGAAGATAGTTGAGAGTGTCATAGGGTTATTTACTAAGACGGATAGAGAAAAGGTGAGGTATGCTAGTTGTATGCTCAAAGGTATGGTGGAACCTCGCGAAGATGTTTATAGATGAGAAGAATTTGACTTGGGATGAGTTTAAAAGGTTATATGATGAGAAGTACCACAGTATAGGTATGGTTCATGCTAGAGCTCAAGAATTGATTAACTGAAAAATGGCATCTTCATTTTACAAAGGAAGTATGCCTTAAATATTATGAAAAAGTTTTACATGGAGAACTGCAAAGTTGTTTCCATTTCTCTAGAGGTGAATAAAAAACTTAAAAATGATGATCATGAAGACAAGGCAGATGCTACACTTTGTAGAAGCCTTATTGGAAGTTTTTTGTACTTGTCATCTAGCAGGTTTGACATAATGTTTGCTGCCTCTTTATTATCCAGGTTTATGCAATCTCTTAGAAACTCTCAATAGTGTATATCTAAAAGAGTGATAGGGAACTATCAATTATGGATTATGGTTCTCAAATCAGTAAAGTGATAAGTTAATTGCCTATTTTGACAATGATTAGGCTAGTACTTCTAATGATCTTAAAAGCATTTCAGGATATTGTTTTACATTTACAAATATTGTATTTAGTTGGAATTCTAAGAAGCAAGAAGTTGTGGCTCAATCCTCAATTGACACTATATATAATGTAGCCTTGAATGCTACAAATCAAATTATTTGGCTTCAAAAACTTCTACTGGACTTGGGATAATTAAAAATGAGAGTGTTTCCTTATATGTTGATAACAAATCTGCCATTGTAATTACAAGGAATCCAGTCCAACATGGCAGAACAATGTACATCAATGTTAAATGCCATGCAATCTAAGAAGCAAAACAAGCTAGAGAAATAAGTTTATTCCACTGTAGTTCACATGATTACGTGGTAGATATTCTATATAAAGCTCTTCTAAACCTCATTTTGAAAATTTTAGAGAGAAACTTGGAGTTTTAAACAAAGATCTCAAAGGAGGAGTGTTAGAATGTTAAGGATCTTTGTGTCATTATATATATTGTTTGTTTGGACAGTGAATTAAGAAAGCTTTGGTTAACTTGTGTGGTAATATATAAAATAAGGATCTTTTCTCTAAATTAAGCATGGTCTTAGGGTCCTTATGCTACTGTTTTTGGTGTACTCTTTTATTGCTAAATCAGATGATATATGAATGAAAATAGAAGTTGAAAACATGTAATGTTTTTATTACATCTTCTCTTGCATGTACAACTTGCATTTTTCTCTGTTTTTCTTTTAACAAATTAGTCTCTTAAAACATCAGTTTGATAATAGCAATTCAGGTGTTATGTAACCTTGGCGCCTTTAAACCCACCAAGCATTTCCTTTTGATTTGGCATTAAACGTTTAGCTAAGCTGAAATTAGAGATCTTGGCAGTCCAAGAGTCATCCACGATAAAGGTTTTGGGACAAATATTGCAGTGAATAGATTTATCTCACCACATCTAGAGCAATTTTTACTTTCGCTCTAATGGGGGCATCTTTTGTCATAAAAGATGACATTTGTAAGAGAACCGTTCCCCGTATCTTCATAAACAATAACCTTCTAAAAGAGTTCCAAGCAAAAGAACAAAGTTCCCATGATACTTTAACGAACTGTATCTATCTCCTCTTCGAATTTATTTTCTTCTTTTATAAGAATTTTCCAATCACTTTAATGAAATCATCTCCTTACCATTACACATATACCCTTTACGAACTACCACAAGCCAATTTTTTAGCAACTTGTTTTTAAACCTATCTGTGGCCTTATCTAGTTTATTATAAGAAAATGGTTGTAATGAAAACTCTTGGATTGAATCTAAATTTGAATTTCCTTAAAGCTTTCTATATATCTGGACTCGAAGCTTGTACATAAAAAGATTGGATATTGCTATAACAAAATACAAGAATGTGATGAAACTCAAACTTGTAGCAAGAATTAAAATAAGTTTTGTCTTGCTTTCAGTCTCAACTCTTTCATGTAGAGTGTCTGGCGATGGGATGCTAGGGCGAGTGCTGCTTGAACTCCACTTAACAAAGATATTAGCTGAATCAGATTGATTCTTTAACCTATACATCATTGGAAGTTTGAATGTACTGCAAGTTCTATTAAAATATAATGCGGCTCCACTACAATAGTCATATAAGCAGGACTTATTGCTAGAGGGAATGCTTAAGAATGGAAAGTTAAGCTAGTAATAGTTTCTTACCACTAGAACAAGCATAGCTGAATGTTTTTTGAACAATGCTATATTGTGACAGCTCTTACCACATTATAGCAAAATTTAAGTGTGATATATGTTGCCTTGTTTTGATAAATCATTAGATAAGGTTAGGTTTATTTGTCTGGCCAAAATGCATTGGGTTAGTACTAATGCATGGTGTTGCATTAATAGCATCTGAATGTAAATGATGAAGTTTGTTTTATGTAATATATATATATATATATATATATATATATATATATATATATATGAATGAATGAAAGAAAACAGTCTTGCATTCCAAGAAGTGTAATCCTTTGGCCTTCAGTTATATTTTTTGAATTTCTTAATATACTTGGAAGAGAAAAACCTTCCAGCCATTACTATCAGTGGTATCAAAACCACTCATCCTACAAAACCTGTGGATTGAGGAAGAGAAGTTTCAAGGGGGAGAAAAAAAGGAAGACGTATCTGATTCACATGGCTTCAAGTAGTTTCAATGGTGGTCAACCTTTTATGTTCAGTGGTGAAAATTATGTGGCATGGTCAGTATACCTGAGAGCATTTGATCTTTGGGAAGTTGTAGACACTAGAAAGGAACTAACACCTCTGCTAGAAAATCTCACACTGAATTAGATTAAGTACCATTCAAGAGAAGTGGTAAAGAGGCATAAGACATTGTCTTGTATTCACTTAGTTGTATCTGAAACTATTTTCAGCAAGATAATGACTTGTGAGACAGTAAAACAGGCCTAAGATAAGCTTCAGCTAGAGTTTTTTGGTAGTGAGAAATCAAGGCAAATACAAGTTTTAAATCTTAAGAGGGAGTTTGCTTTCTAGAGAATGAAAAAGACTGAGCAAGTTAAGGATTATATAGATAAGTTAATGAAGACTGTAAACCAACTAACCTTATTAGGAGAAGAGGTCATTGAAGCTAGGCTAGTGGAACAAATTCTTGTCAGCTTACTTGAAATATTTGAACCAAAATTCTCTTTACTAGAAAACTTAAAGGACTTGACCAAGCTAACAATCCAGGAGCTTTCAAATTCTCTACAGGTAGTAGAGCAAAGGAAAGCATATAAAGTTAGAGGTGGAAAGGACAGTGAAGGAGCATATACAGCAAACCAGTTGGAAAAAAAGGTATCTACTGAAAATGCTAAAAGGCCAACTTATAAAAAAAAGAAGAGAAGTTATCCAGAGGGCAAACAGAAGTTCATGAGACAAAAGTTCCCTTAATGTAGTCATTACAAGAAAAAAAATCGTGCAGCAATTCATTGTTGGCCTAGGATACAATGTAGATCATGTAAAAAATATGGTTATATAAAAAAGTATGCAAGAACAAAAACCACCAAACTAAACCATAAGCTCAAGTGGTAGAGCAACAATAGTAGGATGATCTCTAGCAAGAAGAACAACTCTTCACAACAAGTTGTCATGCAATAGATACTAAAGGCCAGGTTTGGTTATTGGATAGTGGGTGTTCTAACCATATGTCAGTAAATCAAAAATTGTTTATAAGCATGGAAAAAGTTGATAGTGATAGAGTGAAGATTGGAAATGGTCAGTTAATGCCAATAAAAGGAAAAGGTATGGTTGCAATTTGTTCTTCACAAGGTACTAAGTTTATCTCTAACGTCTTGTATGTCCCTAAGCTAGCCTTAATTCTTTTAAGCATAGGGCAATTGACTGATGAAGGTTGCACTTTTGAGTTTAAGGATAAATGTTGTGTTATAAGAAATGATAAGTAAAAGTCATGGAAATTAAGATGGTAAATATGAGTTTTCCTTGTGGCCTGTACAGGATGAAGGCTCAAGTATTTTCAAGTTTATTACTTGAAAATGAGTTATGACATAAGAGATTAGGCCATTTTCATTCGAATGGAGTAAACCTATTGACTAAGAGAAACCTGGTGATTGGAGTTCACAAACTACAGATAACTTCCAGTATTTGCAACGCCTGTGAACAAGGTGAAATTGTAAGGCTTCCATTCCCCCATGCAACAGTGAGTAGAGCTAAGGAAAAACTTCAACTTATTCACATTGATGTGTGTGGACTATGCAAACTTTATCCTTAAATGGCTCCAAATACTTCTTGATTTTCATAGATGACTTTACTAAGTTTTGTTGGGTATATTTTTTGAAGTTTAAATTTGAAGTGGTAGCCTTGTTTAACACCTTTAAGAAATTAGTGGAAAACCAAATTGAAATAAGGATCAAGGCAGTAAGGAGTGATAATGGAGGGGAATACACTAGTGAAAGCTTTAAGGAATTATGTATTCAAGCTGGCATTCATTATCAATTCACTGCTTCCTATTGTTCGCAGTAAAATGGAGTGTGTGAAAGGAAGAACGAAACACATAAAAATCAAATTTCATTTCTTAAGGCAAGCTAAAGAAGAAGGAGAAGTGCAGTTGATTCATTGCCTCTCTTATTATCAATTAGCTAATTTGTTTACCAAGGCTTTGAACTCTAAAAGATTTATTCAGTTGAAGCAAATGCTTGGTATAGACAGTAAGAGTGTCAAGGAGGAGTGAAGGGAATGCTAAAGAATGGAAAGCTGAGTTGGCAGTGGTTTCCTGCCACTGGAACAGTATAGTTGAATGTTTTTTGAACAATGTCAAATTATGACAACTCTTGCTACATTATAGCAAAATTTAAGTGTGATATGTATTATCTTGTTTTTGATAAATCATCAGGTAAGGTCAGGTTTATTTGTATGGCCAAAATGTATTAGGTTAGTACCAAAGTGTGGGGCTGCATTAATGGTATCTGACATGTAAATGTTAAGTTTGTTTTGTATAATATATATATATATATATATGAAAGAAAATAGTCTTGCATTCCAGGAAGTGTAATCCTTTGGCCTTCAGTTTATATTCTTTGAATTTCTTAATATACTTGAAGGAGAAAAACCTTTCAGCCATTACCATCAGTTGCAATCTTCCTTGTTCAACGATGGCTTAGCGTAAGGCAAATCTTCCAACTTGGTATTCTCCATATTAGCAATATTGTAAAACAGTTCCGGCTCCTTCCTTCTACAGCCTTCTTCGTCAGTGAAATTTATGTAGCAGCGCTGAGAAACAATTACAGTCTGCTTCACTGCTGTTGCCACAATAGTAGCTATTAAAACCGCAGGAGCCCGTTACCGCGCATTGACACTTTAACGCAAACCACTCCACTTTCACTTTTCCACTAACGTCAAAGGGATGCGAGTATAGCCTTAAGATCCCATCAGCATCAAGTTTTGTACGATAAATTACAGTTTCGTTCTCGGCGGCAAAAGAGCTGTTTGCTTATATTTTCACTGTTGTTACCTTCGCATAACTGTAAAACACCACGAGTATTAAGATTTAATGAAGAGTAGTCAAGTCCACTGGCTGGAATTTAATAATAATAATTCACAGCTGCACTGTTATATTATTGGTTAGACGATAGGCAACAAGTTCTCCGTTGTCGTTTATTGAAAGGCCAAACTGTCCTGTGGAGTGATCAAATGTTGATTTACGTGAAGTCAGTTGGGAGTAATACGCCTCGCTTATCCTCTGGCCGCCTAATATGGCGTCAGTCGGTGTTCGAAGCTTTTCCCAAATGACATTAGTTTCTTTGCTGCGGATTATAAAGTTAGCAGAATGGCCGCATGATCCAGCTTAACATATGTGTCTTTTCATCTGGGCCAGTTTGAAGAAGCAGCTGGCCATCTTTGGTGAAATGAATACTAGAATTCAAGGAGACCGGCGGCTCATCTCGATAAGCTGTCCAGACAACTGTAATGTTGGGGTTACTCTTCAGCCAAATGCCAACTGAACATCCATTGCCTTGATGATAGAAACCAAATGCAAAAAGGCCGGAAGGTGAGGGCCACGATCTACTGCTAAATTTGGGGTAAATAACAGATCCTGGGCTGATAAAATTTGAGCTTTCTCATTGAGCTCGAATGTGCAGAGACAGTAGACACAGTAATAATAAGCACATTGCTTGTGCTGAAGCCATCAGAAAGACCCGTGAAGCAAGTTTCTTTCTTTACAAGTAGGTGCTTTAAAATCCTCCAAACAAGAAGAAATGGGTGCAGTTGTTGACGTATTGAGCTGCTGACTTAGCACGCAGTCACTAGGCATTTTTTCCACAGACGATCCAAAATTCCAAGAAGACTTGACTTTATTTTCACGTGTCAGTTTTACAATTGTGAGGTTATGGTATTTCCCCGTTTCACAAGTCAGTCGTTCGCCATCTTTCCGGAATGCAATTTCCATAAGTCAGTCAACACATTACTTCTCTTCTCATAGTTTCAATAACCAGTTTTTCATTTTAATATTTTATCTTGTCCTTCAATGATCAAGCTCAAAGTTAACTTGAGAACAAAGCAATTGACTCATCAATTGCTTTCTACCATGGCTGTTCCAGCGTATACCATATCATTTAACACAATTGACGACGACGTTTGAAGCCAATGCTATTAATATTACACCAAAAAAACAAACAATACGACTCTTCGTTCTCCCCTCTAAATGAACCCACTTCATGGTTCTCGCTGTCTTGCGTTCTGCAAGCATGGCAGTGGCTTCTTGTGGGGAACTTGGTTAACCACTCTCGTGGTCAAAACATTCTCCCCCTAGTCAACCTTCAAAGTGCGATTAGATCCGACGACCTATAAAAATTGATTAAACAATTCTCTTGCCTGATGTTTGCAACTTAATGGAATCTGGTCCCAAATAACTAACGACTAAGCAATTCTGACTTTATAACCCCGTGAAAAGAAAAATTCTTTTCAAGACAAAGATACAGTTACAATCCTATTAAAAGAAGGGTTCATCCACATTCCACAACATAATACCTTTATGGCAGTCGTTCAACAAGTCCTCATAAACAAAAAATCTTTAATGTAAGCATAATTCTCTCTTATTCAACTTCAAATTAACGATTAAAATCATTTAGGCAGGACTCTCTGCAATCTTGTTTAATCAATGGTGCCATAAGGATAACATCCCAACATTGTATTCTCTACACCAGTACTGTTGTAAAACGCTTCTGACTCATTCCTTTCACAGCCTTCTTCATCATCGAAGCTGTAGTAGCAACCCAGATTCCTCACACTACGATTGATGTACTTTTATCTTAGAAAGCAGTAAAAATAAGCTATGCCTCCAGGATCAGAACAGTAACTAAATTTAAACCACAGAAACCATTCACCTCACACTGCTTCAACATTGCAGATCACTCAGTAGTCTCTTTAGAGTTACCAATTATCTCAAAGTGATGTGAGTCTAACCTTAAAACCCCATCAGGATCAAATGTGGCACGTAAAATCAGTCTTGCTATTTGCAGAATAAGAGATATTGGCTATAGTTTGCAAAGAATCATTTCCTACTGCTAACCGTAAAGCACCACTAAGACTGAGATTTAAAAACGCTGAGGAAACATCCCTGATCAGGATTTATACTTTCCAGTAACATTCCTCCAGTATCCCAGACGTTGATCTGCTTGCCATCAGTAGGTTGGGCTATCAAAGCTTCCCCAAATGACCTGGGATTCATTGACATAGATGATAAAGTTACCAGAATCCTGCATAGAAGCCGAAGCAGGCTCCTCAGATAATTAAGCAATAGTCTGCAAACCACCTTGGCTGTTCGAAGAAGCAGAGAGCTTGATGAATTCAATAGTAGAATTCAAGGGGACTGCCAGGTCATCTCGATTTACAGACCATGCAACAGTGATATTAGGTCCACAAATCAGCCAAATTCCCACTGTAGATTCATTGCCTGGTTGACAGAAACCAAATGCAACATGACCTGTCGCCCAGTGACAGGAATTGTGACTATTGTTGCGGACTTAGTGAACATCCTAGGCTAGCCTTTTCTCATTCTGCTCGTATAAGCAAAATAATTAGAGTAAGTAGCACATAACCAATACAGAAGCCATGAGAGATACTTCAGACACAAATTTTGATATTTAGGAACCTTGCATTCTTTAAAATAAAAAGTCAATGGACAGTGATCCTTTTTCTGATCTATAAAGTAGGACCTGTTGAGTTACCATTTAGGTAATTGGCCTTGTAGAAGGTAGAATAGAAGAGTGTTGTCTGCCACCATTCTTTCCAAGACTTGACTTGGAAATAAACTATTGCTGTAAGGTGAAAGTGAGCAAGCCCTGCAACTTGGTTCTTACTAAGAGGAGACTGAATTCACCGTAAATCATATTATAATAACTATAATTGCAACAAGTATAGGGGAAAGTAATATTTCATGAATGAGACTCTAGTCATCATGAAGATAGAGGATACCTCAAGTGACATCTAAAGCAATTCTCACTCTCTCATTCAAATCTGGAAACCTTTCAGATTGGAAGAGGAGATCTGCTAGGGACCTACTGATCATACATCATATACCAAAAGCCCCATTGCAGTGTTCAGAACAGTAACCAAGCAACCGAACTAAGTTCTTGTGATATGTTCTACCTATTACATGCATCTCTGAGCAGAATTCTCTTTCATCATCAGTCACCAACTTATCCAACAACCTCTTCACTGTAACAAGATTTTCACCTTAGTATAGGTCCCCTTCATATACTACACTAAAGGAACTCTTGCCCGACTCTACTTTAAATCCTTTGGTTGCCTTTCAAGTTCTTTGTAATAAAAGGATCGTGATATATGCCCATCAATCAAGCCAAATTTTCAAGTTTCCAACAACCATTTGTGTTTAGCAACTGGATACTTTAAAATAAGAAAGCCAGAGAGAGCAAGAAAAACAGAGGAACATGTACTGAAGTCTAAAGTGATAAGCATGATTAGTATCGTTGCCTTCTTCCTATTGATTAAATCCACAACATCGCCGTTGATGGTGATAATTTTTTAAGCTTGTCTTGAAGTAAGATGCAAACAAAGACTCTAAACCTTGCCCAAAAGCTTTAAACGGATACTTCAAATTCGAGCAAAGCCCTGTCTAATGGAGAGCGGCATCACAATTGCAGTCTTCCAAACAGAATTTTCTGTAACCTTATTCCTGACGTATTATTCTTTCAAATATGGATAATCATACCATCTAATCATCACCATAGCAGTCATGTTATACAATCCTGCATTTTTATCCATGGCTTTGCAACTTTGATCAATGGATGTGATGTGGATCCTAAAAAATTTAGGAATTAATTATTTTTGGGATATTTTCTTATTTGATTCAAACTATTTTATTTAGGAATTTCAATTAGATTTTGATTTCTTTTGTGATAAGTATTAATTATATTTTTATTCTCTTTGTGATACGTATTAATGGTCTATATAAAGGGTTTAAATATTCATTAAAAATTAGGTTATTTAGATATTATTTTAATGATACAAATTGATATTAGTATTCGATCATTAGTTGATTGTTCCTTTAGATCGTGTGTGAATCTTGATTATTTATCGATTTCAAATCGTTAATCGATTTTCTTTTAAGTCGTTAGTCGATTGTTATTTGGGTCGTTAGTCAATTTTGATCGTGTGACAATTGAATTTTATTAATTTTGTTTTTTATATTTTACACCAATTTGATATCAGAGGTAGTCCTATATCAATTGATATTAGAGCCTAAAACCGATCTCTGCTTGCTTGCTAAGCTTTAGTTTTTTGCAGTCAATCTCACAAGCTTCAATCTTCACATTCGATCTCACCTTCCTTGTTCAAGTTATCGTTTAAATAGTTTTACTTTAAAAACAAAAAGAAAATTGGAAAAAAAAAGTATTTAAAAAAAAGTTTTTTTGAAAGAAAAAATTGCGAAGTTGAAGAGCTCGCACTACCAACAAGCAACATTGTGCCTTACGCTAGCCAATCAGTTCAAGCCATCATCATCGTACATCCATTATGTTGTCCTGGTCAAGATCGCATCATGCTACACGTCTAGTCTCACTACCACGAGTTGTCGTATCTTTTTATCATCACCATAAGTCTATCTAGTATCATCGTCGTTGCGAATCTTCCATTCTTGCCAGACCATCTCCGTTGCACATCCTCCCCAATATTGTTGCACCATAGTAGTCTCATTGTCACTCAATCACGGCTACAAGCTCCACCAGACACTTGTTCCAATGCAATAATATCCAACCATTATTGCATCTCTCTGTTAATCTAAGGGTTAAATGCACTCATGGTCACTAAACTATTCACTAATTACGTATGCGGCCACTTATGTTTAAAACGTTGCACAAAAATCACCGAACATTGGATTTTATTTTCCGTTAAGTCACTATACTGTTCATTCGTTTAAATATTTAACTGCTGCTGACATGGATGCTAACATAGGACATTTTGTTGACGTGGCATCCATTCATCGTCCACATCAGCAATAGCATGTCAGCATTGAAACAGCAAAATTTGACGTGGATAATGACTAGATACCATGTCAGCAAAATGTCCCATGTCAACATCCACGTCAACATCCACATCAACATAGAAACAGTAAAAGCTGACGTGGATGCTGACGTGGTATCCAGTCATCGTTCATGTCAGCATTGAAAACAGTGGACACTGACGTGACATCCAGTCAGTTTCTGTGTTAATTTCTATTGCAGTGACCTTACAGTAAATAAACTCAAAATTTAATGATCACGAATGCAATTAGTGAAAACTTTAATGACCATGAGTGTATTAACCTTTCTTATAACTTTTTTTTTTTCCAGTTTGCTAAAGTGCTAGATTATCAAATCTCTTACTCTACAAAAAATACCTCAATTTTTCTCTTATCTAAGGTTGGATTCGAGTCTAATCAAACACGAACATACAAATGCTCGTTTTCAGGCTTGTTTGTACTGTTCGAGTTTGGGTTTGTGTTTGTATTCATCAAATATTTTTATAACAAAGTTTGTATTCGTATTTGATTTGTATAATTCAGTTCGTATTCGTATTCACATTCAATTCGTATAATTTGTATTTATATTTATTAAAAATTATAATTAATAAAATATAATTAAATTTTTTTTTAATTTAAGTTCGTGTTCGTGTTCGGTTCGTATAGTTCGTACTTGGGCTCGTGTTCACTAATTTTTAAAATTACTATTTAGGTTCATGTTCGAATTCGTACAGTTTGTTTCAGGCTTATTCAAATCGAACTCAAAAACGAATCTAAATATATTCGATTTGAATCCAGCCCTACTCTCATCTACTTTATTAGCCATTAAATAGAATTTAAAAAAGATGCAAACTAGAAAATTTTAAAATAATAAACAAATAAGAACACTAAAAAAAAAGTATTTCTACAAATAAATTAACAATTTTTGAAAACAGCTACAAGACAAAACTATAAAATAAAGTTTCAAATGAAAACACAAACTCATATATAAATCTAAGAAAAACGAAGTTTCAATGTCTAACAAAAAAAACTAAATCACAATCAATTCATAATCATTATCACTCATCAGTTATGAAGAAAATAGAGAGAGAAAGTGAAAAATATTTATTATTTGTTTGATCAAAAAAATTAGTATATTTTTATGGTTATTATTATTTGGCTTCTCAATTCATAAACCTAAATATGTTTAGATAAAAAAAAAAAAAAAGGAAAGAAAGTAGAGTGAGAGAATTGATAGTTTAGCACTTTAGTAAACTGGAAAAAAAAAAGTTATAAGAGAGGTTAATGCACTCATGGTCATTAAAGTTTTCACTAATTGCATTCATAGTCACTGAATTTTGAGTTTATTTGTTGTTAGGTCACTGCAACAGAAACTAACACAGAAGCTGACGTGGATGCTGACTGAATGCCACATCAACGTCCACTATTTTCAATGCTAACGTGGCTACTGATATGGACGATGACTAAATGCCACATCAGTAAAATGCCCCACGTTAGCTTTTACTGTTTCTATGCTGACGTGGATACTGACATGAGATATTTTGTTGACGTGACATCCAATCATCATCCACGTTAGCGTCCATGTCAGATTTTACTGTTTCAATGCTGACGTGGACGATGACTGGATGTCATGTCAGTAAAATATCCCATGTCAATATCTACCTCAACAGCCGTTAAATATTTAAACGAATGAACAGTAGAGTGACTTAACGGGAAACAAAATCCAAAGTTCAGTGATTTTTATGCAACTTTTTAAACATAAGTGATCGTATATGCAATTAGTGAATAGTTCAGTGACCATGAGTGCATTTAACCTGTTAAACCAACCATCATCGTAGGTCCTCTTATCTTGTTGGACCTTCATGCCCAAATGTCACCATCAGAGCTCCTCGTCGTCGTTGGGACCATTCTTGTCGCCAGACTGTCCTGCTCCTACCAACCTTGACAGTAGCTAATATCCATGGTTAGCACCTTCACAGTAAGAAAGTTGGTTTCAAAAATTTAGGGTTTTAGATCTATTTGGCAACAAAGACAAACTAAACCCACTCCAGAATAATCATAGAAGGAATTGTAGAAATCAACTCACACTCGCTCTTGCGCTCAAGTAGAGATCAACTTGAATATGGAGATACAATTGCGACACATAGAGATGCTTCCAAAGGTACAATTTCTTTCACTTTAAAAATTTGATTAATATTTATATTAATTAGGCGAATTGTGAATTATGTTAAATCCAATTTAATTCATTTTACTTTCTCAAGCAATAAATTTTTCCTCAAGAACTATACAACATTGATATAATCATTTTGCAATCCTGTTGAAGCATAGTGAGTTTATTATTTGCATTGTGTGGCCAATTTTGGTCTACAAACATACCTATTATACCATGTCTCAATTTTAATCTTACAAACATATTTATTACACCATGTCAAAAGATAAATCCACCCTTGAATCATTTCTTTTTTTATGAAAAAATTTTTATAATGGAAAGAAAATTGATCAAATGAATGAATGACAGTATTAAGGAACTCATTGTTAGAATGATAAGTCAACATAATAGAATCCTAGGTCAACAACCCGTAGACCTAGATGATTTTATTCAACAATATCATGGTACTCCTGCATCTATGTCAAATGCATAAGTTTTAGGACATGCTTTTAAGGCATATATATCAAATAGAGTTAACACATCTCGAAGATTTTCCCTCGATAATACCCCTCTTGGGAATTTAGAGGGTGAGGGTAGATTTTAATTTGGAGAAAAGGACTCTATACCTATTATTAAGAATAATAATAGGTAAAATAATAATACTGGTATAGTATCTAGGTAAAATTGTGTAAAGAATAAATGTCACTACGAAAATCAAAATAAATATGCCTAAATTTGATGGTAAATTAGACTCTAGTACCTTTGACAAATGGATGAATGCTTTGATTGACATGACATCTGTGATATGGATAAAGTTTGTTTTGCTAAAATAAAATTGATTAGTAATGCTAAAAGTTATTAGCAAATTGTGTTGCGTGATATAGAATGTAGTGGTAAACAATTTATCACTAATTGGGAATTCATGAAAGGAAAATTGAGAGAAAAATAATAGCCCTCATACTATTTAAATCAATTGTGTAATTAATTTTTGAATTTAAGACAATCAACTTCTAGTGTAGAGGAATGCATGAATAAGTTTAAGAAATCAAATTTAAAATGCAACTTAAATGAAGAACCTGTATTCACCCTTAGTCACTTTGTGATTAAAATGTTGTTTTGAATTCATAACCTAGGAAATATGGAGGATGTCTTTAGTAAAGTTGTAAAAATGGAAAAGTTTTCTAAGAGAAGGGTAATCAATTCTAACACTATGACAACCTAATCCAAGCCTCTTTCTAGTCCACCTCTTAGAAATAGTACCTATAAAAGTAAGACCACTACTGTTCAAAATAAAAACCTTGTTTCCCATCAGTCCACTCTAAGTACATCTTCTTGTGGGTCTCATGTTAGTGTCTCATCCTTTAGGTGTTATCATTGTCTTGATAAAGGTTATGTAGCAACTCAATGTCCTAAATATGCCTTGACATTAGAATAACAACTTGAGACCATAAAGAAGTGATTGTGAAACCTGTAGAGTATTATAAAGATGAAGATTAGTAGTTAAGGGTCATCATGTCAATGTTATTAGGCATGCTTTGTCTACTATTATAGATGACAACTGGAAATTAACCAATACTTTTCATACTTTCATAAAAAGTGGAGGGAGATCTTGTAAGTTGGTTTGTGATAAGGGTAATACTATGAATGTGGTTTTTAAGTATGTTATGGGTAGATTGAATCTTAAGGTAGAACCACATCCCAAGCCTTTTAGAGTTGCATAGGTAAACAAAACAACTTTGCCCATTATTGAGAGATATTGAGTCCCTATTTGAATAGGTAATTATTAAGATGAGATTTATTGTAGTGTGCTTCCTATGGATGTTGTTCATATCCTTTTAGGTCGTCCTTAGTTATATGACTTTGATGTAACTTATCATAGTAAGGACAATACTTATGAGTTTAAACATAAAGGGAAGAAAATCATTTTAAAACCTATTAAACTTATTGAAAGTAGCCTTAAGCCTAAAAGAAAATCTATTTCTGAGCCCCTTATCAAATACATTCACATTTTAAGTCAAGATGCTTTTGAGAAAAAACGGATGAAGAGTCATGAAAACTATAAACTTATTAATGATATGCATTGTAGGAGTAAAGAATTTAATTTAGGTAAGCATGTCATGATCCGCATACGTTCTGAAATGTTACCTAATGAATTCTTTTAAAAGGCTTAATGCTCGAGCTATTGGTCCTTCTCTCATTGTTCAAAAAAAAAACTTGAATCTAATGCATATTTATTTGATTTACCTAATCATATAAATATTAGTCATGTTTTCAATATGGAAGATATAATGTCTTATTGAGGTATTTTTGAGCCTCCTACTTTGCTTTCTAGTGTTTCAACAAGTTAACCTATGACTAAAGCACCAGGTCTACCATTAGCAAAAGGATGACATTGAAGTCATATTGAAATATGAGTTTGTTGCTTTAGTTCAATAAGGAATAATTGCAAAGCAACTCTCTAAAGTTGAGTTTTTTTAATTAGGGGAGAATGATGTGGATCCTAGAGAAATTCAGAATTAATTATTTTTGGGATATTTTTTTCTTTGATTCGATTATTTTATTTGGAAAATTTTAAAATTGTTTTATTTAATAATTTTAATTAAATTATGATTCTTTTTGTAATAAGTATTAATAATCTATATAAAAGGTTTAACATTCATTATAAGTCAGTTTATTCAGATATTATTTTTATAATACAAATTGAGATTAGTTCTCTTTTCAATTGTTAGTTGATTATTTTTTTCGATCATGTGACAATCCTAATCATTCATCGATCTCAAATCGTTAATCGATTGTCTTTCAGATCATTAGTCGATCATGATCATGCATCAATCAAATTTTATTAATTTTGTTCTTCGTATTTTACATCAATTTGGTATCAAAGCTAGTCTTAAATCAATTGATATTAAAGCTAGCCCTACGTCAAAATGTTTTCACAAATCCACTGGATGCAATTTTGGAGTCAACAAAATTCAGAACGGGTAGACAACTGCCTATGGATTGGTTGTCGAGCACTCTGAAATAGCTCTCAAAACCACAGAAAGTCTTCGGAAAAGTATAATCATTTGGAACAGTTTAATAGTTTTGCTTTGGAGCTTTATAACCCAAACACATATTGATAGTTTAAGAGCTCACAACCTTTTTAACTAGCTTCATCTTTCCTTCCCAATCGATTTAGCCTATTTAACTAAGGTTTCGGGATTTATTCCTATTCTCCTAGTGTCCCCTCAAGCTAAAAAATATATATTTATCATTCTCAACTTGCGTACAAAGAATTCAAACCTAGGCTTAAAAAATTTGGGTAAGTAGATCAACTTTTTCAAACTTAGTTGAGACATTTGATAAGTTGATAATTCCTTACACTTTCTCTTTAGTAAAGTGTTTATCAATCTCTACATACTTAGTTTGATCATAATGTATTAGATTCTATATTATGTTGATTGAAAAATTAATGTCGCTATAGAACTTCATAGAACCTGTCCAAGAAATTCTCAAATCTGCCATTAATTGTTTTAGCCAAAATAGCTCAAAAACTTCTTGTGTTAAGGCTCCAAACTCAACTTCAACACTACTATGAAATACAACTTATTGCTTTTTGCTCCTCCAAGTGACAAAATTTCTACAAACCTTAGTATAGTAACCAATAGTAGACCTCTTATCTTCATAAATCCTACCCAATTAGCATTTGCATAGCTCTTAATTCCTCTTTGATCAATCTTAAAAAACTATATCCCTTTTCCTCGAGTCTTGCAAATTCACAAGAAGCTCTAATGTCATTTGTGACAACCCAATCCACTGCCAAAATATTACTCACTTTGGATACACATTTTATAAAGGTTTTGCTTTTGGGATTTGTAACCCAAACTACATCTTGAAAGTTTAAAAGCTCAGTAACTATTCAGTAGCCTTCACCCATTCTGAGATGTGTGGATGATTTGATTCATTTTATTTCATTTCATTTGAATTCTAGCCTCGGAACATCTACCAAGGATATCCAATAGGAGGTCTAAATGTAACATCTTGCACCACTTGGGAAGAAAAGATGAAGGCCAGTTAAATAGTTTGTCAATTTCTAAACAAGAACAAAAACATGCAATAATCTCTTGCAAAGCTAAAAGTAGTTGCAATCTTCAATTGCTTCTTTACATGGTGATGTCAGAAGATACTAGTAGAACCCATTACATGGTTATGACCTTGTTCCCTAAATTTGACACATTGGTTAGAAAACATAGATCGTGTACAAAGATGCAAGGAATTAAGACTATGAGGGTTATTGCCGCATGGAGATTGTATCGGGCTTGCCCGTAGCATTTTGTTTTTAAAATTTTTATTTACCAAAAAAGAAATTAAGACTGTTACTCAGGGAAAACCAAAGAAAACTCAGATTGATGTCAATGTACCCATTAAAAATTAGAAATATAGATGTGTAGTAGTAGAAGACACAAGACATTACAACTATTTCACAAAAGGAAAGCAAAAGAAAACTCAGATTGGCGTCAATCAACCAATGATAATCGCTACGTCACTGCGAATATATTGTACAATGTAAGAGTGACTTTCATTAGCTGGAATGGATGAGCCTGATTTACCATACAGGGGAAGAATCAAATATGGAATATTAAAAGTTGGTGTCATTTTCCCATTCTTTTCTTCTCAGGAATCTATGTTGATAAAATTCACTGAAGGACAAACGATCCACTGCAACAAATGGAAAATCCAGTAAGGGAACGACGGCAATAACCCAAGAGCAAACAAAGAGAAACTTTTGAGATAGGATTCAACTAATATGCTTAGTTGATAGCAATAAGTAAAACCTGGATTTATGGAAAGTAGTTTTAAACACATATCAAGGCAGTCTGGATGCAACCAGGGTAGAATATGCTGAGAGAAAGGAAGATGTGTAGATGACCTAATGTTCTGCAGCAGCTGAAAGGAACAAAGCTTTTCAATGGAGTGGAAGCTAGACTGCTATAACAATTATTAGGAATCTTCATTAGGGAAAAGTGATACCTGGACATTATTCCTACCACGAAAGGGTGGGTAGCCATTAAGAAGCTCAAAAAGAATTGCACCAACACTCCACATGTCTACCTATATATAATTTTGGAATTTTAATAGATCAACAGCACATTTCAAAATCAACAATTAGTTTTAAGGGAAAAAGGAGTACCTTTTCATCATATCTGTGAAATTGCAGAACTTCAGGAGCCATGTATAATGGGGATCCACATACTTTCTCAGCACACTGGCCCGGATGGAGATTTCTGTTCATGATACGATGAAAAGAATCAATATGAGTTTCTATTTTTTAAAACAAAAGAAATTTCAACATAATCTTTATATCTAAACAATAAAATGAAATTGTATAAAGCCCATTACAGTTTCCTGTTAACTAAGCCAGTTCTATATCTAAGGCCTATTCTCACACCTTATATTGCTTCCTTCTACTATAATTTACCTTGAAAGACCAAAATCAGATATCTTGAGCACCACACCACCCTCTGGATCAGATAGTAAAATGTTCTGCTCCACCAAAAGCAAAAGGATTACTCAATTCATAAGGCTTTCAGTGGCAAAAAAACATGATGAGGAAAAAAATACTTATATAACCTAGGCGAAAATTTGTGACAACAGCTAGAATTTAATGACAATGAGACTGAAAGTTGCTTCAGGGTTTACAACTGAAACAGATATTAATAGCTGATGGAGCCTCAAAGCATTTTCAAGACTGCTAATTTGTTTGATCTTAATTTTGTAGCTTCGACATAGTAAAATATGAGTGCAACTTATAAAGGAAGTTCACTGAAAACAGCTGCTCTGAATTTGCATCCTAACAAGAGATGCAATCAGGTTAGGACCAAACCAGTTTGTCTTCCTATTAATCATAGCATTTTACATTGCCACGAATTGAAGTACAAGGGCAACACAGTAGAAGTAACATGCTGGTAAGTCAAGGATGGCATTCTGCTGTTGTTTACTAGACAACCAAAAACAGTACTAACAATAATAGACTCACACCATACACTACTACTGCTAAATGGCATTATCGACATGCTCATGAGAATTTTTCTGTACACCTATTCCATAATGGTTAAAGAATTAAAGAAATAACAACTATCCAGAATTTTCTTCGTGTGTATGTTTAATGATTCTCATACCTCCGGTTTCAAATCCCTGTGAATAATGTGGTGAGAATGCAGAATTTCCAAACCAGCCCCTGCAACAGAGAATTCAATGATGATATATTTAGCTTGAAGCCAAAAACCAATAGCATGAAAATGATCCCCAGAATATATGAAAAGGCACAAAATTAGCTACCAAGCTGCTGCATAAATTTTCTGGCAGTCAGCTCCGGGACTGTCCCATGTTGCTGAATATAAGAAGCTAGATTTCCCCCAGCACAAAACTCCACAACAAGGAATATACAATTTTCAGCCTGAGATTAAAGAAAATATATACCATTTGTGAAACTAATATGACAGCGTAAATGATTAATTAAGACAAAGACAACAGAATGTATAAGAACTAGTTTCTGCAAAGTCTTTGTATTAAAAGTAAGTCACATAAAAAATATTGAAAGAGCTCTTTTTATTCTGTCTATTCTCCCTAAATTGGGTTTTCTCTTACTCACATTCACACTTATTTTCATTCGATCATGCAGTAGAAAAAGTGAAACCCACATTCCAATTCAAAAAACACAAACTAGGTAGTCCATAAACTGCCTATAACTCAAAACTAACCAACCAAAAGCAACAATTCAAACACCCAACTCGTAAAACACAAAAAGGTAATCCTCGAATCCCTTAAAAATTAATACAAAACAACAAAGCAACCAACTAAAAATTAAATTTTGCATTTAAACCCCACCTGGAACACCTCGAAAAGGCGAATTATGTTGGGGTGATTCACAGAAGATAGAAAATTAAGCTCACAGTCTAAGCAACTCCTCAGGTGCTTGTTGAGTTTGTGGAGATAAACTTGCTTCACCGCAAATACATCTCCCGATGACACGTGCTCCGCTTTCCACACTCTGGAGGAAGGACTCTCCCCAAGCTTTGATTTCAACAGGTAGTTTCCAGCTAGTTTAGTTGAATTATTGGAGATATTTTGTGATCCATTTGCAGTCTGAAACTTGCTCATGATTGCAAATTGACGAACATCTGGCCTGGGTTTATGCTTCCGTTGCTTCTCGGCCATAATTTATACGTTCACGTGGCGCGTGTAGTGTAGTGGCCGTTGTTTGTCAACCGTGAAACTTATGGGGCCTTTTTGAACTCAGTTATACTTTAAGGGGTCAAAAACTTCCCCTGTGAAAATTACCTCTTTGTATCAGTAGGAGAACATGGTGAAATAGGTTTCAGAGTCTCCAAAATTATTTTCTTTCTTGTTTATCAAATTGATGTCATGCTAATTTCTTCTACAAGATTATGAACACATCTCATAGATCCATTACACTGAGCACAAAACTACAAGCAGAAATATTTCTGCAAATTGTCTACATAAAGTTCGGTGAAATTGACACAACCAAATTACAAATTCACATGTAAACAAGCAATACCTAAACTATTCAGATCTGTTTTCATAAGTTGACAAATCAAGCGGGCTTCAACTATGTCATCACCTTGATGTTCAAATTGGCACCCAAATGGAAACTCTGGTCAGAGGCCTAGATTCCCAGCACAGAGTCAGCTTCCACTTTTCATTTTGCACCCAATAGCCTCCACTGAAGAGACTCACCAGGAACTTCGCCTGGGAAATGTTCCAAAGACTCATAGTTATTGGCCTGAATTCTCTTAAACAATCAAACCCTTTTCCCCATTGCATTTTCTCTTCATCTGCAGAAGGAAATTGGCTCAGAGTGTCCAGAATTCTGATCCCCAGAAACTCTTTTTCTATCTGCCTTAGTCCTGCTTCATGGTTCTTGCTAAAACTGCTTAACAGGGAATTGAAAAGTGCTGTGTAATGGTGAAGGGCCTCACAGAAAAATTCCACAAACGACATTGATGGAGTTCTTATAAAACTGAAGAGTTCTTCTTCCACTAAAATGAGAATTTTTGGTGTGAGTTTTGTCACACCATCCATGAAAGTTTTCACCAGGGAGAAGCTTCTTTTAGGGACGTGAAGCTGATGCAACATGCAATTGGCTATCAGGGTGTGGCCGGTCTTGATTGATTCAAAATCTTTGTCTGTCATCATCAGCATCTGATCGAATATGAATTGAAAATGGATTGAATCTGCGAATTCCTTAAGTCTTCTTCCTGCTTGCTGGACGTCAACTGAAGTTTCCCGGTCAGTTATGATAGCTGTTACTCTAAGAGAAACAACATTCTTTCTTGAGGCAAGATCAACCATCAAAGGCGGCCATTGAATCCCCTCCATGATGTTGAAATCAATGACATGAATTTCTTCATCACCCTCTGTGGCCTCCAGGATTGCTTGGTTGGCTGTAAAATGAGCAAATTTAACATATGGGGAGAGTTCCTGAAGCACCTGGAAAGTAGCCAAAATGTCTGCCTGTTTAGCAACAGGCTCCTGGAATTTTTCAGGAGCATCAATGCTCTTATAAAAAAGGCCCTGAGTGAAGAACAAAGCCAGCCGATTAAAAGGGTTATCACAATTTTCCCCGTCATTCAAGAGACGGTTGAGTTTTGCAATGATGGCTGAAGACAGAACATGATTTCGCGCTTCAACAGCTTCAGCTCCCATCACCAGAAGATCAGTTACACTGGTTTCTTCAATCAACTCTTCTTGGACTCCCTTCAAAACTTTCGCTTCTGTTGCTTGAACCATTCCAGGACTCAGTTCTTTTTCCAGGGAACATCCGGGCCTGGCGGTTACTGAATGCTGACTAATTGAAGCAAAATCCATGAGCTCCGTCTCTATCTGGAGCAATCTTTCCAGATTCTCATTGTCAAGAAGCTCATCATCTGGAATTGTGTTTGCGATGATGGGATATTCACCATGGAAAAAGCATTCAGTATCCAAGCCACAACCCTGAAGCTTTTCCATGTAGTTTGGTTCAGTCAGGCAGTAGACTTGATCAAGCTCCATTATACCAAGGAGCTAAGAACCACATAATTTTATTCTTTGAACAGTAGGATTAAAACCTTGAAAGTCAAAAAATCAATTCAGAAATAAAGTATCCATGCGATTACGACGAGGCTTCTTTCTGTATCCTATATATTAAAAAAGCCCTTTGATGTAAAAAGAGGTCTTATGTTAATGGAACACCTTACACTGTCAATATTTTGCTCATGAATTATGTTTGCTTTTCAAAAACTAACCTTGCACTGAAGTGATATATATCTAATCAATGAAATCAATTTCTACTTTGCAAAATATTAAATCCTAAACCCCTTTTACAAAATGTGTCTCATGGTACCAAGTTATTGTATTACATATATGTGTTTTGATGTACGTACCAAGTGCTTGCAGCTTATGATACACGTTTACATATATGGTCTAGATTTAATGTCTTTGTCATAAGTTTAGGGGGTCTTTAACTTTACCAATCAGTAGGGAGGAACTGAAATTTTCCAGTTAAACACCCTATAACATACTAACTCAGTTTCATACTTGAGATTATACGCTAAATTACAATAACCTTTTTTAAGGATTAATATTCTGTAAATGTGAAAAGCTTATACTGCAATGACTTGGCGTTATAAAGCTCATTTGTCTTGATAATGTCTTTAACAAATCCATTTCCTCCTAAACCTTACTTCACATAAGATTAAATTCTGTACCCTACAAAATCGTATACCTTAAACTTGGTGCTACACATGTAAATCAAAACTTTATACATATAAAAATGAGCATAATAAATTGGAGGTACTATATTAGTAAATCATGATACTACATATGTGTATGTGTGAAAATATGGCCTTCTAAACTCTAAATTACATAACTAAATCAAGACACTACTAATGTACCACAAATATAAGTGAATTACATATTGCAACAATTTAGCCACTATATCATAAATATGTCAATTTTTCAAAAATATAAGTTTGACCCATTTGCCTCCATTTCTTTTAAGAGTTTTTCTCTTTCTCAAGCTTTTTAATAAATGGAGACCTAAAGTGTTGATGTTGGTGATAGTAGTACTTCTCAAGCTTTCAAACCTAATTTTGATACAAGAAGAATGTCTTATATTTACTTAGAATTATGATACAATGGTCAACCTTCCGCAATATTTAATTCAATTACATATTTATGATATAATGAGCAAAATGGTGTAACGTTTCATTTGCTTTTGTTTACTTATATTTAAGTTGGACTTGAACCGAGCTAGTTTAGAATCAAAAGGTCACTTGATCCAATTCAACTCAATTTGAATTCATTTAGTTTAAATTCGAATTAAATATAATTCAAAGGTTTTGGTTCGTTTTCAAAATCAAGTCAAATTTGAGTTAGAGAGAATTCAATCTAGTCTGTCTAGCGAGACAGATGGATGGTTCAATTTGATTCAAATTTAGTTCATGGTTTAGTACAAATTATGTGAAATATTTTTAAAATTTTTTTATTTTGCCCACTGTTGAATAAAATGACGTTATTTTGTTAATAAGTTACAAACTCAAACCACATTTGAAATCGAAATGAGCTCAAGCCAAATTATGTTTATTCAAACCAAACTCAAATCACCTTAATTTTGGTTAGAAAAACTTAAACTAAATTTCTTTTTTAATTATTCAAACTAAACTCAAACGGAGAGGTGTTTAGGCTCAACTCGATTTAAAGTCACCTCTCCTTATATTATGCATACTTGCATATGTAATGTGTCTTGATTTACATGTATTACTAACTTATTTTGCACATTTATATAAATATTGTCTCGATTTACATAAGCAGTACTTCAAATTTATTAAACATATTAATATATGTGTTGTCTTGATTTACATGTGTTGTGTCTTGAGCATTCATTTTTTTTCCTTTTTCAGCCTGATGCTACATTCTACAAACAAAAGATTAAAAAAAAAAAAAAAAAGATAATACTTATAAAAAGAAAAAAGAACAAATTCAAATATAGATTAAAAAAATGTTGAATGCATATTAAAAGAAAAATGAATCTTATGCTATTCATGTACATACTATTTCAAGTGGTAAACTAGAATAACCACCCTATTGAAGTACAATTTTTTATCTACCCATATACACTAGAAGGAAATTACTTCTACGCTACTTAGCGTAACAAGGTTACGCTTACCTCCAAATATGTTAACTCAGCTTTATATTCAAGATTTTACGTTAATCACATATTTGAAGGAAAATTTACTTCACCTTTCTTGGCCTAAAATGTTTACACTTAAACACTTCTCCCTTCTCCCCATACGTCAACTCAATTCCATTAAGCATAGAAAAGTTACATTATTAATATTAACCCCTTTACAATGTTTCCACTTACCTCTCATTTACGCCGGTTGGTCAAAATCCAATTGGCATTTCGCCTATGTTGTCCGATTCGCAATTCAATCCAATTACATATAAGTATATTCCTAGTATCTCTAATCACAACGACATTCACAATCAAATCACAAAAACAATAAGTCAAATTAATTCATCAAATTTCATCTATAAATCTAAAACCATAACTTAATAACTGAATGTATCATAGAAACAACCATATATTGTTTTCTTGTTAATTGGATGTAATGATCTTTCGAGATTTCTTGTGTCAGAAGTTAAAAATATTACAAATAAGAGTTAGGACTGATTGGGTTGCAGTTAAGAATACAATTTTAAATTTACTGAAAGGTTAAGGATGTAGACCAAATTATATTTAACTAAATTAATTGGTTAAAGTTGTTGACTATATTTTATGAAGTCTCTCAAATTTGGTTATTTTAAGCATTATCCCTATATTTATATGCGTGTGTTCATATTTATATAATAACGACAAACTAGATTAAACCCTTAATTTCTTTTGAAACTTAAACCATTCAGTGAATTTGGACTAATTTAAAAGAATCGGTTATAACTTTCTCTGGAAATTGAACTTTGCATTGTTCTCATGCATGAGCTTTTACAAACACTAGTTTTTCAATGATAATGTATAATGACTACTATTGCATGCTTATACATTCTTTACGTAATCCTCCAATAAATTAAGAATTGTCTTCTTAATCTATTGGCAACATGAACAGATGTAAATAAATTACACATTTGGATGCAATTAGCGACCCTGAAATATTCAGCAAACTAGGCATATTTTAATTCAATTATCAAGAGCATATACGTCATCCTAATAACATTTGTAAACATATATTCTTATAATAAATAACTTGAGAACGAGGTGACACAGGAATGCATGTCTTTGGTGACCATTTCCAATTAATATTTTGTTCTTGAGCCATTAATTTAAGCTTGAAATATGAGAAGAGATAAAAGAGAGTGAGATCATTGATAAATGTTGAACAAGCATGAAACATGTGTAGGGCACATGAAGGTCTCAATTAGAAAACTAGAGATATTTCAAAGTATTCTTTCCTCCCAAGAGTTTTGGGACTTAATTATAATCTATATAGTCAACTTGAGTTGTATAAAAATTCAATGTCTTATCTCTTTTGCTTGTTTTTGAGAAACGGGATTCTTATTAGACTTAAAATATGAATGCTGTGTCATCTAAAATCTTATCACAATTAAACATTCACATTCAGGTATCGGAGAAAGACTTTTGTGTAATAGATATACGTACAATCAAGTAATAGATCTTTTTAATTGTTTGAAAGAAGTAGGATTCTTGTTAAATTAAAATATCAATGTTATGCATGTTATTATACATGTAAACATTTCATGTTTGAATCTTGTGCTCATTACAGAAAAATTTTAATTTATGCAACCAACTAACAAACTCAACACATCAAGATACATGTATTATACTCTGACTCTTTTATTGAATGGCTGTATACATGTTCTGCACTTACATTATTATCAGCTTGGTATGATTCAAAATCTGGGGTGGGTAAATGAATTCCCCCTTCAATCTCCCATGTTTTTTTAAAGCCAGTTGTTGAATCTTATTGTAATAGTCAACCAAAAGAAGTCATAAAATATATATGAGTGATTTACATTTTCCCACCCAAGGTTTGACCTTAAAACAATTTTCAAACACTAAATAAATAAATCACACTTTTCTACCCTATATTTAAAAAATATATATTATAAAAGTAAAATAATAACTTCACCATCCCAAAATAAAAAATAAAAAGAATGACCTTTTTACATGTTGAAAAACTTGATATTTAAGCTTGGAAACTATAACTATCATAATTGCCACTCATGTAAATCCACTAGAATCTAAACCTATCACAAACATAATGGAATAAATAGACTTGCAAAGAAGAGTAGGATAAAAGGAAAAGAAAAAGAAGAAAGTAATAATATGCAAATAACTATTTTAAATTTTTTAGTGACTTGAGATAATAGGATAATTTTGAAAAGTGAAATAGTTAAAGATAATATAATAATTTAATTATCTAAGACTATGATCGGGTTCTTTTTCCGTTAATGAAGCTACTTTTAGGGTAAAAAGTGTGATTCATACATATGGTGAGTGGAGAAATGTTTTAAGGTGAAAACTTGGGTGGACAAAAGTGAATCACTATGTATAATGACTAGGATGAGGTCATGTAAGGAAGATATATAAATAAAAGAATCTTCACCAAGCCTCATGCAATTTGTCTTTATCTGGCAATCTAGAATAGATCAACCATAAAATACAAGTTGGTTTTAGTCAATTAGTCTCCAGGTTCTGATGGAATCATGTACTAGTTTATAACAAACGATAAGCATAGGAGATTAATTTGTGTTATTTGGGCACTTAGCCTAATGATCATAACCCAGTGTCCCATTTATTTACTTAGTTTAGAGGGGAACAAAGTCACATCAAAATACATTTAAATATGTTGACTAAACTTAATATAACAAGGAGCAAGTGTAACTTCTTAGGCATTTTGTCTCTTGTTATCCTATTTTTATCATTATTTATTAAGAATGATATTATTGATAACAACAATGTTAATCATCTCACTCAAATTTATTCTAGTTATGAATGAGTTTTTAATTGATATTATAATTGTTGACGCAAGAAATTGCACTAATGCGATGATAAAATTATTTGAAGATATTACATAAGAATTGTTATGAAATTGTAACGTAGAATATCCTTGTGTGGGAAACACAAAGCAGCATTCTATAATTCGAAAAAGAATTTTTAAATGGTTTAATCATCCAAGCAAAATTTAAATTCACTAACACACTCTTTTTTTTTTTTTTTTAAATATGTTTGATAAACAGCAATTGTAATGAATATTGTGGTTTTAATACTTGGATAAGTCCAAGAGATCATTAAAAGAGTTTGGAAAGAGTCTAGAGATTGTTTTCTTGAGTTTGCTTCAAGATTGAATCTACAACCGAAGGATTCAAAGGCCAAAGATTGGAAAAAAAGATACTTTGCCAAAGAGAATGATTCTCCTCTTGTCATAGCATAATTGGCAAGTCTCCATTTCACTATGCAACCCTCATGATATGGACCCATAGTCTCAAAGACTTTTGAATATACCCGAATCGAATAATCAAAAAAACTAGAAAGGTTTGTTTGGTTTGGTTCAACCAAATTGCAACCTTATAAGAACAAAGCCTACAAAACTTCAATCCTAGATCTGTCAGATTATAACGCTAAAGAAACTGAGTCTACAAAACTTTAATCCTAGTTGAAACTACAAGCTTGAGTAGTTCTTGTAGAGTTTGGTGTTGTTTGATTTAATTCAAAAACAATAGAAAACACACATGTCTCAATTTGAAGAAAAACTCTCTCAAATTTTATTAATGCCAAAACTATATTTAAAACAATATTAAACCCCGTTATATAGTGTTAGGGTTAATCTTAGTTCAATCAAGATTTAATTTAGGCAAATATTAAAGCTAATAAACTAATAAAGTCATAAAAAATGGAAAAAAACGCAACTATAAGTGAGCATACCAAGGAGTGCACCAAAAGCGTGCACTTGAATGGCATCACACTATAGCATCAACTTTTGTCTAATGCATGTAGTTATGCCTTGTTTTTGCACTATGACACTGCATCACAGTAGGTAGCTTCTGTCTTTGGCTAGCAAATGCACTTGTCTGGGCACTAGAGCACTACACGACAATGATTAGATTTTGTCCACACCCTTGTGTTGGCGCTATAGTGCTAGGCTATGCTGGCCCCTAGGTGTTTTGATGATAACAAAAATTATGTTACAATATATAATATGTCCTTGGCATGGTTGAAATCATGACCAAAATAGGACAAAACTATGTTTATGTTTTGCAAGCCAAATGTACGATTGTGACTTAACATGTACGCCTCATACATAGTTCATTTCAAGCTCATACATGTATTTTCATGGCTCCGTGATGCTACTTGTGTTCAGCTTTGTATAAAAATGTTCGGTCATAAACGCTCGTACATGATATATGTACACCTATGACATACCAATTCTATGTCAATTACAAACATTATTATCTCAAAACATATTCCATACACGAGTCAAAAGAAGTCAACACTCATATATGCCCGTGATGATTGATAAGTCACACTTGTGACTATAAAAAATGAGTCACTGTAAGACCCACTACTGTATACCTAACTGTTACTAGACCTTGTGTTTATTTATGCAAATAAATAAGTTATTTATTTATTTAATATTAAGAAAGAAATTGTTTATTTTGATATACACAATAAGAATCCTACGAAAAACTGACTGACTGAAAAGACATGTAAGTGAAAGCTGAAAGTACTAAACAATAAGTGATAGGTTTAAAACTCCTAATGTGAACATATATTAATAAATTTATCTATACATAAGTATGTACATATATAGAAAAGATATATATATACACACACACACACACACACACACACACACACACACACACATATATATATATATAACGTATCAAAATACATACATGCATCTATATGATTATTTCTAAAAACTACATGCACGTGAAAACCCTAACAAGCCTTCTGAAAATCAAAACTGGAGTTTTCTCCCATCAGTCATAGTTAACCCAAGCCTTAGTAACTCCTATCTAATTGACCTACAAGAAAGAAGGAAAATGGAGGGGTGAGTGATAACTCACTCAATAAGCACTTCTTACTTCTTTCTAACCCAAGCAAAATTCAACGTTGAACTCTCATTTGAGTTAAAATTTTGTTGTTCTCATGATTTAAGCATTCTAAATTGTATTATTTATTCTCTTTGCTTATTATTATGAATATAATTTGTTGTTATTCTTTTAACTGAACTAAATCTCATGCTATGAAATGAATGTCATGGTATAAAGTCATGCTAAAACATGTTGTGCCCTTGGGCCAGATTTTTGACAATATAGTTTATTTATCTGAAAATATTTGTATAGATTCGAAGATCTTAAACTAAAAATATATCTTAAAAAAATGCAACTAAAAATTTATAGTACTGATTAGACTAACAAACACAGGGATTCGAGACCCTGACCATGTGAGTTTTCAGCCTCCTAACCCTTGGTTAGTTAGCTGAAATCTAAAACTGAAACTGAATTATAAACCAATCACTGATAAACAGATGCACACCAGCGTAGATTGATATTGGCTTCTTCTTTAAAGAGCTTACAACTCACAAATGTGCCCTCGTATCCCCCTGTAAACGATATCCAGAGCATTGTAGTTTTTCTAATTTTAAAACATGCATTTGGATCCTTAGATCCATTTCTGAAAATACTAGTATGGCATGTCATGCTATGATATGCACATGATGCATCATTTTCTCTTCTTTTATTTTATTATAATGTTTTACAGCTGTCATAGTAGGTTTCCTATGCTTTGTGCTTCATTCTGAGTTAAATGCTTAGTTTTCTGCTTAGACGCATGAGTGTGCATGCTTAGACGCACGAGCATGCATGAAGATACACGGGTTGTGTGCTAGTCGTGCAGCCTAGTCGTGCTAGGTTTTGTAATTTCAACTTTATTTATAAATTTTTGTAAATGCATAGGCGTGACATTGAGATGCATGGTCGTGACTCCCTTATATTTGTAGTCGTGCACATTTCGTACACACGGTTGTGATCTTGCATTTGTAAGGTTACACGGGCGTGCGTCTACAGGTGCACGAGCCTGCATCCGACTTTATTTTGGCAAATCCATGTATGAACTTGCAGAATCTCATCCAATACTTAGCATAACTACAATCAATTCATTTTATCAACTTTTTACACTCCAAACAACACAAATACACATACCAATTCAATCAATAATATTCAACACATAATCAAACACCTGAAACTCCTCAAAATATATACCTATACACATACACACCTCAAGCATGTTAATAAGCAATAAACATTATCACAATCACTTCTTTTTCATCATAACATCACACAATCAAGTCATATAATCATAAAACATGTTAAGAACATCATCATACTTCAAGAATCAACAAAACCCATGCTTGGAAACTAAGGAAAGAGGCAAGAAAATACTTACCTCGTGTCATGACTATTTTCTTCTCTTTCTTTGACAAAAATCTTTCTCTCTAATTGGATTAAGAGCTTTTTGCTACTAATTTTCGCCCCTAAGGTTGGAATTATCTAAAAATGGAAGGGAAACTTTGGGTGAAAATGAATAAGTGACAGGTTAGAAATATTAAAAGTTGCTCTTTCTCTTCTTTTACAAATATGCACAGTCATGAACTAAAAGGTGCATGGTCATACATGACGAAAAATAAAGAATCTTCATTTCCTGTGCTTCACATGGAAGAAACCTCCTAAGGAGAATCATACGCACACTATACTAACTCTAAAAACTAACTATTTCACCCCTAAACACTCCTGATTCCAATTCTATCATAAATTATCACATCTAACCCTAATTTTTAGCCTAAATGACATTTCTAACCTTGGGATATTACATTTCTCCCCTCTTATAAAAATTTTGTCTTTGGAATTTACTTGAATAACTTTAGAAACTTATCCCTAACTTTAGACTCAACCTTCCAAGTGCCTTATTTCACTTTCTGACTTCTCTACAACATATTTACCAAAGGAATCTCTTTGTTTCTAAGGACCTTAACCTTATAATCTAGAACCTGAATTGACCTCTCCTGATAACTTAAACCATCTACTAGATCTAAATCTGAAAATTGAAGCAGATACGACTGATCCCCGACATATTTTCTCAATTAAGACACATGAAAAACATTGTAGATTCTTTTTATACTAGTTGCAAAACAAGTTTGTAGGCTACCTTTCGCACTCTCTCTAATATTTCATACAAGCCAATAAATTTAGGGGCTAAGTTTCTTTTCTTGTAGGCACTTCAGTTGGGTATTACTGTTTACTACTTTAAATAATATAATAATAAATAAATAAAGGAAAATACGGTCAATAATACCCAACCAGACTACCTAAGCTAATCTAAAATACTACAGCGAAAAAACCTGTGGTAACAATGTATACATAAACATATACATGTCCAAACAAAAACTGAATTTATATTAAAATATTCGCGGAACGTGTGTAATAAAAATACGTGCAGTTACATGCAAAGAAAATTGTACAAGCATGCAAACCGAAGCATGCTACAAAATAAATACAAACTGATCCCAGATAGCAGCCAACTCCTCCTCCCAGCTCCCAACACTCACCTGCAAGGGAAAAGAAAGTAGGGAGTGAGTGATACATTCACTCAGTAAGCACTTCATATCTCTAACCCTAAACCAATCCTTCTCAAAGGATTGCCACCACATCTCACACAGAACAGACTTAATCTGGCATTCTCATCTTCACTGATCGGATACTACCTCATGCCGGATCGTAAAATAAGTATATGAGTATACGTAAATAACCTAGAATGAAGAGAAATCCGAACGGTCAAACTTGACTCACTATTCTCTCTTACTGATGAATATTAACTTTACTGTTCTGCTCTGCTACTGTTTTTTGAATTCACGTGTCATTACGTGGCTTTTCATGTTCTGATGTTCTGCTGTTCGTGTCTTTTACACGGTTCATATTTTGTTCATTTACTGTTTCTTACTGTCTTATCATTCTCTGAATGATATGCAACTGTGTCATATAATGATGACATGATATGATAACATGTTGAAATCATAACTAGGCCTGGGTCTGTTTATTGAAAATAATTTTCTGAAAACTGTTCATTGAAAACTATACTGTTGAATCCTGGGATCCCATGTCTGAAAATCATATAAAGCTTTATCTGAATGATGTGCTAAAAACTGAGTACCCTGGGGTACCATGCTATGCTGAAAACTGTGCTGCACAGACTGATGAATACAGGGATTCGACACCCTAGCCTTGTGAGTTCCCTCGTAAACACGTGTCATAAACTATATGGGTCACGCGCTGCCTCAGGCCTTGGCCTGTAAACTGATTTGAACTGAGCGCCTCGCACTATACTGCATCTGATCCTGGGATCAAGAAACCTATAATCTACTAACTGAGCAACTCGACACATGCTAATACATAAGGCTAGTAATGAGCATATAGCTCCTGGTGCAACGGGTGCTGAAACTCATAAGTGCCCCCTCGTATTCACCCCTGGAATCTATGTTTTTTAACTGAAAATATGAATTCAGCTCCTTGGATCCATTTCTGAAAACTCTGTATGACATGTCATGTCATGCTGTATGTATGATGCATCATGTATTCTTATTTGAGCTCATTTTACTATTTTCTATCACTTGGATAGGATTTACTGTACACATTTCTCATTTCTTTCTTATTTTTCTCATTTCTACCTGACGCACGGGCGTACGTGTCGTGTGCACGGGCGTGCATGAACGTGCACAGGACTGTGAGTAAGTCGTACATGTGGTCGTGCAAGGTTCTGAAATTTCAAGCATTTTCTCATTTTTTCTTGGTGCACGGGCGTGCATGAACTATGCACGGTCGTGACCCTGTAATTTAGGGCACGCACGGCTACATGAACACGACCGTGACCATACAGATAATGCAGTGTGCACGGGCATGCGCTACGAGTGCATAGGCGTGCGTCCTGCTCTATACTTGCGTAACCCTTTGGAATCAACTCGATTCCCAGCCAAAACTCAATTCAAAGGCACAATAAACATATCTCACATGCAAAACACTTCATATAAGCATAATATCCCTTTCCACAACTTCAAATTCCAAGCACATCATCCAACCCATGACATAAACATATATCAACATATATAATCTTACACATAACATGCATATAAGCATCAATCATCATCATAATCATCTCAAATCATCATCAGCACCCAAGGAGAACATCACAAGCATGTTGGAAACAAATCTCATGCATCAAAGCCTAAATCAAGCATCTCAAAACACACGGGAAAGAGGTAAGAAGCACCTACCTCTTGACATGCTTTCTCTCTCAAGAAAATCGAAGGCTCACGCTGGATTGGATGGTCCTGGAAGCTGCTCTTCCCTCCTAGGGTTGATCTCCTCTGAAATTGAAAGGAAAACTTTGGATGAAAATGGTTTGGAAACGGATAAGTGCGACTTAAAACCAAGGCGGCAGAAACTTATTGCATGCATGGGCGTGCACCTCACATGCACAGTCATGCATCCAGGAAAAATTACAAAAATGTCATTTTTCTGCTCTTGCATGCAAATCCTCCCAATCACATCCATGCGTAAGCCACCAAACTCTACAAAATGTCCTATTTCATCACAAAACTTTCTCACAACCCTAGAATTCTCAAAAATCTCAATGTAACCCCAGATTAGAAAGCCTAAAAGACCAAACTACCCTAGGATGTTACATTTCTTAGCAAACCTGAGAACCTACATGTAGGGAATAACTCTCAAGAATACCTTATCAATCCTAGGTTTGTTTCATTCTCTGCCTGATGATCTTAATCTGTTTAATCATCCTCTAAGTCAACTTTGGACCTACTGCAGTCTTTAAAGAATCTTTCTCTCCAATCTCATCCTAATTATAAGGAGACCTACACCATTGACCATGTAAAACTTCAAATGGAACCATCTAAATAGTTGCTTGGTAACTATTATTATATGTAAATTCCATTAAAGAAAGTAACTCTACCTAACTGATCTGAAAGTCCATACAATAGGCTCTTAACATATCCTTTCTCTCAATCTGACCGTCAGTCTGAGGGTGATATGCTGAATTAAACTATAGTCTGGTCCCTAATGATCTCTACAAACTCCTCTTGAAAGCTAACAAGAATCTAAAGTCTCTGTCTGATACAATAGTCCTGGGAACCCATAAAGTTTGACAATCTCTCTGACATATAATTGTCTCAACTGATTTATAGTCAAACCCTACCAGATAGGTAGAAAGTGAGCTGACTTGCTTCATCTGTCTATAATCACCCAAATATTGTCATATCCTTTCTGAACTCTGGGAAGACCTAAAATAAAATCCATAGATATGTTCTCTCATTTCCATTTAGGAACACTCAAATGATGCAGTAACCCTCATGTTCTCTGGTACTCTACCTTAATCTACTGACATACCAAACATCTAAAAACAAAGTCTACTATGTTTCTCTTTATCCCTAACCACTAAAAAATTTTATTTAGATCTTGATACATTTTTGTACAACTTGGATATGTTGAATATATTATACTATAAGCTTTTGATAAAATCTTCTGTCTTAGCTTTGAATTTTATGGCACACAAACTTTGTTTTTGAAACTTAAGATTTTATCTCTAACTTCAAAGTCTGACACTAAACCCTTTGAAATCTTTTGAACCATATCTTGAGTCCAACCATCTGATATCTGACTGGCTCTAATCTCATCAAACAAAGAGAAAACAATCTGAAGTCTAAAAAAATATGCAGTCATTATCTCAATCTCCTTTCTGATAATTTCATCCTATAACTCTCTCTAAATAGAAATCGTCGACAAGGCCACTCTCCTGCTTAAAACATCAGCCACCATATTGGTTTTACCTGGGTGATACTTAATTTCACAATGGTAGTCCTTTACCAACTTCAACCATCTTTTTTGTCTCATATTAAGTTTCTTATGAGTGAAGAAGTAATTTAAACTTTTATGATATGAATAAATATTACACTTAGTGTCTCTAAATTTTCAAGGCGAACACAACTACAGCTAGCTTCAAATCATGGGTAAGGCATCTCAACTCATGATCTCTCAATTACTTAGAGGCATAGGCAATTACCTTACTAGACTACATCAAGGCAATACCAATCCCTTAATGGGAAGCATCTGTATAAATATCAAACTCTACTTTCTCTTAAGGTAGAGCCAAAACTAAAGTGCTAGTCAGTCTTTATTTTAACTCCAAGAAGTGAGCCTCACACTCTTATGTCCAAACAAAAAGTACCTCTCTCTTAGTCAAGGTAGTCAGAGGTCTCACTAACTTTGAGAACCTCTCAGTGAACCTCCTATAATAACTTACCAACCCTAAGGAACTCTTTACCTCCTTGACAGTTTTTGGCCTTCGCCAACTCAAAACAACCTCAATTTTACTAGAATCAATTGAAATACCATTTATTGATACAATATGTCCTAGAAAAGCTATTCTATCTAACCAAAATTCACACTTAGAAAACTTGGCAAACAACTGTCGATCTCCCAACCTCTAAAGCACAAATCTTAGATATTATTCATGCTCTTTATGCTCTTCTCTACTTTTTAAGTAGACTAGGATGTCATCAATGAACACAACTATAAATTTGCCAAGATAATCTTGGAATACTCGATTTATCAAATCTATGAATATTGTTGGGACATTTATCATATCAAAGGGTATTACCACAAATTCATAATGACTATATCTCATCTTGAAGGTAGTCTTGGGTATGTTTATGCATGTTACTCTCACTTAATATACCGAGATCCCAAATCAATCTTGGAAAACATAACTGTTCCTCTTAATTGATCAAAGAGGTTATCAATTCTTAGAAGAGGACATTTATTCTTCACAGTGACTGTATTCAGCTTTATGTAATCAATACATATCCTCATTGACCCATCCTTTTTCTTAACAAATAGAATAGGAGCTCCTCGAGGAAAACAAATCAATATAATAAATCTATTGTCAATCTACTCTTGTAATTGCTTCTTTAACTATTATAATTATTTCTTCAAATCTTAGAGTTCAATTGAAGCTATCTGATATAGAGTCTTAAAGATAAGAGCCGTATCGAGGAAAAGTTCAACGTTAAACTCCAACTCCCTATCTAGAAGTAATCCTACTAACTCATCTAGAAAGACATTTTAAAACTCTTTTACCACTGGCACCTTTTCGATACTTGACCCAACTATACTCCTATATATAACATTGGTCAAATATCCAACACAACCTTTACTTAACAGTTTCCTAACCTGAACATAAGAGATCATCATACTTTTAACTCTACCCTCACCAAAAACAAATTGATTAAGGTCTAAATGAAATCTAACTCTCCCATAGTCTATCTTTATATTATATTTTCCTAAAAAATTCATACTTAAGATCATATCGAAATTGGCTAACTCTAACGTGATCAAATTTATACTTAATCTCCTACCTAAAATCATAACCTCCTGATCTATTAGAACCCGATCACTCACCATAAATCCTCTATCTGGCATTTCCATGCAATACTTCTACTAGCTATACTAAGGGTTAACCAGAATCTTTTCACTACATTTCTAGCTATAAAACTATATGTGGTATCATAATCTACCAACACAAATAAAAGAGCATCAAGGAAAAGAAATTGACTGGTTACTGCATGTGGTATAGTCTCAGTCTACTTCTATCAAATAGCATACATCTAACTTTGCCACCACCTAAAAGACTTACACCTCCCTCAGGTGCTCTAACACCAGTCCTAGGAGCCTCTACTCTAACTCTCTCTACATGTACTCTACCTTTGAGTGGACCTGTCTTACCTCTAAATAGACCAAAGCCACCCCTACTCAATCCTACTCTGGCTCTTACTCTAGATGGACACACAGAGATCTTGTGCCCCGGCTAACGACACCTAAAACACATACTTTATCCTATTAAACACTCACCAGCATGTCATCTACCATATTTTCCACACTGAGGCAGTTGAACTAAAACCCTCTGTCTTTGAGCTCCTTTGAATGGTTTCCTTGTTAGCATTGGTCTCTTACCTTTATCTTCATTTCTTATAGCTACCCAAGTCAACACTACCATCTATTATAAACTAACCTCTGATCTGAGTACTTTTCCCAATGCATCACTAAATCTCTGAGGAGGATCTGCTCCAGTCATAACATTCTTGGCTATGGCAGGATGTAACCTATGTATGAACTTTTACACTCTACCTATCTCTGTTCCTGTCAAACTGGGAACAAATCTTATTGAAGCATTGAATTCGGTTGCATATTCTTTGACTGTGCTTAACCCTTGTGTCAAATCGATAAATTCTTAAGCCTTAGCATACAACATCTCTGTGGTTCTGTACTCTACATCAAATAGTCGATGAAACTTTACCCAAATCAATCAATTTTCACTGATTAATACCTTGGCAAGGTTCTACCAAACCTTTGCATCATCCTAAAATAGAAATACGCCATATTTGACTTTTTCTCTCTCTAATAATGTGAAAAATCCTATTACACTTTCCATAGACTCAATCCATTCCTCGGATACAACTGAATCCTTTGACTTATTGAATTTTGAATGTTGAAAGGCTCTTGGTAATTTGTAGATGGGATACAGCTTCTTTGAACTACTTGTACCAATTTACTAAACACTAATACCTTGACTTGAACCACTGTAAATTTCTGGAAATTGAAATCTATCTCTGACTGACCTTAGTTGTTTTCTCCTTGGTCTATCAAGGACCACATGTTTGACTAAATCATCTCTGACAGGTTCTTGGGCATGACTTAACCCTACCTACTAAATGTCTTCTCTTAACACCTCTCCTATCATCTCTCTCAACTTTTCTGATTGAAGAGACATATGGGAGGAGCCTTGAGATCACCTCCTGTCACTAACACTCATAGGTCTAGCTGAGGAACTATTGTCTTCTTTATTTATAAATCTAGGGATATAATTTCTTCTATCTATGCTATTATAAACAAACAAGAGGGGTTAGGATTTCATAAACTATCCAAAATAAATAATACCTTACTTATGTTGAGAGGAGGGTACAAACTCTTGTTACTGAGGAGTAAACACTGGTTCCTTACTAATGAAATTGTGCAAACAATGCATTTAAAAATCATGATTTTGGAAAAAGATAGTTTAGAGATCTGCTCTGATACCAACATTGTAGTGACCTCTACCATAGGTCACTGTACGCTACGGAATAAGATATAAGTATATAAATGTAATATACTTGTAGCAGGGATCTCTATAGTAAAAAATGTTGTTGTTGCTAAATTTAAAACATGTGTAGAAGTTGTAAATATAATTTACTATAATAGTAAACAGAAAATGTTGAACATGCATTTAAAATCCCAGATTCTCTTTAGTTATAACATACATCCTTTATACAATATATATTTATAGTATAATACACACACATGCATGAGTAAAACTAAATAAAAGCATATAAGCCAAACATGCTAACTACTGCCAAGCCATATCCACAAACTCTGACAGTTGTCTCGCTCCCACTCAACCCTCTACTCACTGACCTACAAGAAGAAAATAAGAAGGAAGGGGTGAGTGATAAAATCACTCAACAAGTGTTTCCTATCTCTAACACAAGCAGGTTTCAAGTCTTAGCTAGTTTCGTGACTCGTCACATTATTCTTGGTTTTACTGTTTTCTAATGTCACTATTTTCTTTATTCTAAAATATATGTTTGTATTATGTATTTATTCTATTTTGTTTCTCATGAGATGTTATACTTGACATGAAATATATATGCTGAGGTCATGTATATGCTGAAAGATCATAAAACTTGCCCTTGGACATGATTTTCTAAAAACTCTTTCTGATTTAAAAGTTATGATTCGAAAATCTTAAATATATATATATAATATCTGCTGAAAACTGAATCAAAAAGTACTATATTTGAAAATATCTGTTGTGCTGGCCAGACTAATGGATACAAGGATTCGACACCCTAACCGTGTGAGCTCAATCCTATAATAAAACTACTCGTGCACAAGTAGCACTCTCTCTAATGAGCTTGGTCAATAACCATGTCTTCTCTAGTGGATGTTGGTTTCCCTCTCTAGTGGATATGTGAACTCACAGGTGCCTCTTCATATCCATCCCTAATTGATATCCGGAAGGAGGGGAACAAGTCTTTTGGCCATTTTTTTGTGATGTTTTAAACAAATGATGACATTCCTTCGTATTTGACAAAACGTGCAATTTCAATGGATACAGATTCACTGATTGATGATTTTGGTAACAGTGAGCTCCATGAGTGTTATAATAAAATATATCATTATCAAGAATATACCCAAATAAATATTTGGATTGAATTTAAATTAAATTTCTGATCTGAATCTTTAGTTTGAATCAAACCTAACTCGGTTAATGTATTTATACTATATTCAAATTTATGTAATTTATTACATATTTGTTTGAGTTATATTAAGAGTGTTATATTTTGATGCTATATTATGATAATAATAAAATCTAATCATAGGTAAACGTCGATATAAATACTAGCAACATTTATAAAAACCACTAGAAATAAAAAATAAAAAAAGACCAATAAAAACTCTTATTGTTATAGTAATTCTTGAACCTTTTCGCTCTTGCCCTCATAACTAGCCCTTGTGGAAGACATAATGGGTCCTTTGCCACTTCTCTCAAACTTTTCTTGGATTGTACATAATATGTAATAAGGCGAGTTAAAACTACACTTACAAAATTGACTTACCAAGTGAGTGTGCTTACACCCTTATGCGATGTAAGACTCACCATACGTTATACTCCACCCCATCCAAGTTTTGTGTTCTCGTAAAAGGCCCCACTCCTCCCAGACATGGGTCACCACCACAAGGTCCACCAAGATCCCATGTGAATAAAGATCCCACATGGATAAAATGTCAAGAGTCTTTTCAAATGATGTATAATAAGACGAGATAGAACTGCGCTTAGAAAACTAGCATACCAAATGAGAGTGCCTACACCCTTATAAACCACTCCATAGATCCATCCCCAAGTGATGTGACACTCATATCATATCAGTATCGCATCACTTCGTTTATAAAGTAAAGAGGACAAGGTATTATTATAATTGTGAAGATGCAAGAGGCTTAAATCTTTGTCAGTATGGATGACATGTGTGATCTAGAATGTTGGAAGCATTGCTACCATTTTATAGGGGATTACTCGTGCTAAATGCGTGATGTCTATATTTTTATTCCTATTAATTATGTTTTTTTAGTGGACCTTATACTTTATTGAGCTTATTAGAATTTATTTTGACCCTTGTTACTTGTTCAAGTTTTTCATTAATTTTTTCCAAAAAGGTATTATGGCAAAAATTCGGATTTGTTTGAGCCTCCAATCATTGCTATAAAATGAGGTCTGAAAAATTGATAAAATCCTATTCATAGTAGGATTTCATGTTCAAGCACTGAATACTAAATCGGGCATAACGTAATATCCAAATGTCAATATTAGTTTATTCAAAAGTTCAAATGCATCTACACATCTAGGGCCACAACAATTATGAAGAGCCCCAGTCTATAAAGGTCATCTAATAGGCTGAAATTTCATCACAAGATGGTGCCTGATTCTATTCCTAATCTGTTAAAGGAATGTGCAGTTTTACAAGTCTATAAGCAAGGAAAAAGTTTAGGAAACGTAAGCTGACTTCCTTGGTGGATTGTACACAACATAACATTTTATAAATTTATACTTTAGCCTTTAGGTTGAGGAGGATCACATTTTTGTACAAGACATACCGTCTTTTTTTTTTTTTTTTTTTTTTTGGTTCTCTGCATCAACATGTCAGACTAGTTTTCTTCTTCATGTCAAGGGGCATGACACTAGAAGACATAACCTCCTTATTTTTTTGGCTTTTTGGCTTTCTACATCTACATGTCAGACTAGTTTTCTTCTTTATTTCAAGAGGATTTTAAAGTCTGAATTCATGTTATTGGTATAGTCGACTTCCAGTAATGTTGTACCTAGTCTCATTTTGTATTGGAATTGTTTATGTTATTCTGTTTTTATTGTTTATTATTTTTGTTTGAGTAATTTGGTGAAGATCTGTTGAATTGTTTAGACCTGTTAAATAACCTGAACTTGTGTGATTGCTGCTCAAATTGGTCTGTTTTCTTCATTCTTAAGGCTGCCATTGAATTTAACACAAAGAGCTAATTCTAGGTTGTTTAAAGCTTAGAATCAAACTGAAGAGCTTATTCCAGTAGTGACAAGATAACAGAGCTTGTCGTTTCCTAGGGCTAGTAATTCCATAACTGAGCTAGAATAGTATTATGGCTTATTATGTCCATTGCATGTGGGTGGAAACTAAACCAAGAAGTGAAATCTTTAATATGATTTTCTTTCCATTAAACTTTTGTTTTGGTTACTTTCAGTATTGAATTAATCATGAACCAAAACCCCCCTTTATCGTATTTGGCTTGTTATTGTGTTTTAAAATTATTTCATTTTTCCATTTTTTTTATTATTAATCTAATAAAAATATATTTATCAATCAAATCCCTCCCTATGGAATCAACTCTTGCTTACCCTAACTACAGTTTAATAATTAGGTTTAGTAAGAAACTACTTGAAACAATTTGGATCATTCGATATATTAAATCTTTTCTTTAAGTGTTTTAACATTAGCTCGTGCACTTCACTTGACGAGGGACACATGACTTAGTTGAATAATGATGTTCTAATAATGTAATTATTTAACAATGAAGTTGGATATCAAGACCACATTCATTAAAAGGAAAATTAATTGTTTGTCTCAATTGATGGGGTGCTGATACATAAGCAGCCGCATCATTTAGAATATAAAGTTATCTTCAATATCTATAAAAACTTTTTATTTATTGTTATATTGACCGTATTACTATAGTATAAACCTCATGATATCATTGAGTGTTACCAAGGATTATAATTAGCACTAGTCTTTTGATATATATTGTTAATGTAATTTTTTATCATTAATTGGTATACTCAATTTAAACTCTTATGTAAAATAAATTGTAATAACAATAATTAGAATCTAAGAAGATTCGTATAAGTTTAATACGAGTGTTTCAGATTTAAATAGATGAATTTATGCTATATTAATAACATTATATTTATGCAGAATTTATTGTCATTATTGAATAACCGTTATAAAAGTTTTATAGCAAGAAATTCAGCTAAGATTTTTCTTCGTAACCATTATAGTATATTTTTCAAATTAGAAATTACTCATACGTTGCTTGTTGATATTGAAATCTTTGATGTCTTAAACTATTGTTTGAGGGATCCGACTATGTTGATCTCCAACAGCTATATTTTTACCGCATAACCAATATTAAACCAATGATTAGCAAATTCTGAAAACATCAGGAACAAAACATGAATAAGTGATAATAAGCGCATTTAAAGGTATTTTTCTTGAACCATATGCTCAAAAATGGGCTATGTACTTGAATGGTTGAATCCTCCCGAATGTTATTTTTTGCTTTATTACTACTAATCACTTCTATGCCATTGTTTATATGTCAGTATCCAAATGAAAAACTTATGAAATGTTTATACAAAACTATGATTCCAGTATGACATTCAATAAATGTCCTCAGACCAGGGCACCTGTTGGCAAGTCCATGACAACACACACACTTTTAACAGACTACATCAGAAAATCAACCAACTTTGGTAAACAAATGCACAAGAAATTTAAGAAATCCTGATCATCAGCAGAATGCTCAGGAAATCCATAGGTGATATCAAATATTTGGACAACAAACATAGACTTGAAATATATATACCAAAAAACATAACAAGTATGAAATGTGCCAAAACCAACTGTTCTCCACGATTTATACTCTTATGAACAACCGGTGCTTTTTACATAAAAGGTTATAAATCCAACATATAAACACTGATACAATATATACCTTGCACATAAAACTTGTATCTCCTTATCTCTTATATTTTATATTTATGTATACTGATAAAAGCAGCATTTCAGCCACATGACATGAACCACAACTTTAAAACCGTGTTTTCTGTATATATGCACAGGGGGTTGAGTATTTAACGAGCTTAGTTTACCCAGTCTAAACTCTGCTGGCAGCTTCTGCTGTAGAATCATTATTCTGCGATGAGTGGGACTGGGACCTAGCACCTTGTCTAAGCAACAAATTTTTCATCTCTTTGTAACCTCGGAGTTCTTCTAATGCATCAGCTGTCGTTTTTGATGCTACAAGACCAGAAGATGAAATGCTCGCAGAAGCAGCGTGCTGGCTTGTAGTTGAATCAGAGATCTGTCTTGCCTCCTGGGTGATGCTGCTCCACATCCCAGGGCCGGAGGCTTCTGACAAATTTATTGAGCCAGAGATATCTTGACGAAGAGGCGGTGCTTTCTTCAACATACATACAAGAGCACCGACAGCAGCGTCTTGGGATTTCGTTGGATATCCACCAGGCTCAAGTGGCTCACACAGAAGTCCTTTTTGATCAAATGATCCTGGTCTGGAAGATGAACAGAAGGTGAACTATCATTCAGTGTATAAAAAGTTTTGAAATATAACGGCAGATCCATTTGACACATAAATGAAGACATTAAGCACATGAAGAAAGACAAATATATTGAGGAGCCCGATTGAAAGCACATTTGGTTTCTTTCCATTTGTATCACGAAAAGAAATTGTTTTCATATATTTAAATTTATAGTCTATACAGCTGGTTCACCACCACTTACTTTATCAAGCTGAAACATGTCAGTTCATTCCAAGGCTGACAATAACCAAACTATTAGTTAACAATTAATTTATAAATGCACCACTTGGAAAATCTCTACATAGCATATAAAAGTTGCCCATAACAGTGGGTAATAATTTCCCTATTGATGAATCATTCGACTTTGCATCCCCCTCAACCATTTCTGCTAACTCTATTCATTGATTCTTAACACAGAATGTAAAATAAAATGGGGTTGATTAGGCATAAAAAGCATTGCTTTCTTTAGAAGAATAAAATATGGTCCACTCTATTCTTGGTTCTAGGGCATCAACTCTACCAAGACTGAACCTTAAATTCCAAAATGTTTTTTTTTTTTTGGAAGAAATTTTAGAATGTTTACGTTAATTACATTATGTTTCACAACTGAAAATCATGATAGTAGAAATGAATCCATGTGATATGTTTTTAACTACGTCATGACAATTGTACACAACTTAAAAATTGTATAGACATTTCAGCCAACAAAGATAGCATAATGTATTTCAAAAGAACCAAACCGCACCACATTGACGGGCCTTAGCAACAACATCACACCAAAGAATCATGATAGTCCACTATAGCAAAAGGCAAATAGCTATCCCTGTTTAAGACTTCATAAAACATTATTAAAAAACTGAATCTTCTCAAAACTTCTTAAATAAGCATTGTGCAATTTCATTATGGTAACCAAGCAATTCTTAACAGAAAACACTTCTCTTTTCTTTGAAGCATTGTCTATAATAATCCCACTGAGGCTTTACCATATCAGTTTTGTGTCATCATTACAAAATAAATTATTTGCAGAACTACTAATTGTTGATAATAAGATGACAGTATATGTTGGCCTTATGCATTATAACTTTTGAGTGATGCTCAATTCTGTGCTTGGCGTGGTATTTTTTCCAAATAAAAGCCTCAACCCTCTCTCCTGATCTGGCAACCCATTCATATCACCAGCAATTACTCCTCACCACAGTTGTCCAGTTGTCCTTGTCAATTCATGTAATCACACTTTATCTTTATCAAAGTACTAGAAAGCTAATCTAGACCCAAGCATGTCTGAGAAAAAACCCACACTGAGATCATTGAGATCCATGCTCACAAAACCTGAAATTAATTTGCTAAAACTACAGCATTTGGGTTATTTCAGGCTCAAGTAGAGAGCCCAGCATTACTGATTCAAGACCTACCACACTTTGATCTAGTACTAAAATAATTTAAACTTTCACACTAGAATACTTTCGAGATCAATACAAAACACTAGTAGTAGATGATAATGCACTATCCGCTAGGCACCTTCCATCAGTCAAATCTAACAATTAGCAGAAATCTGAAGCATGTATCTAGAAACACAATTTCCTACTCTAAATAATGTGAAAGCCTGTAAAATGGTCTAAATATTTAACATTTCACCTCTTTGATAAAATAAACCAAATTCTGCATTCTAAATGTAATATTGATAGTTTCCACAAGAAAAACAAAATCAATTTAACCGCTGCTAACTTAAGATTTTTTTCATCAAACATCTCCTTTATTATCAAAAATACCAATTTTTGGCAAATTTGATACACTAAAGCATGCAAGCAATCACCTATATTTGGCAGAGAACAAAATGCAAATTCCTTCAAGTTGTAAAAATGAAACATAATCAACTACTAAGTCCTACAAGATATGATGAATGAACAGCTAGAAAAGTTCTCCTTATATTTAGATTCAGGCTTCCCTACTTTGGAGATGAATATCCAGAGAAGGTAGAGAAAGAAAATGATTACTACTAAGCTAATAAATGTCACATATAATTCTGCACGTTTAGCAAGCATGACTAAATGAATTTCCATAAAAGGCACAATCAAAGCTTTGTTCTTTCAGATTTCTTATGTTTCTATATAAATGCCAGCCAGATGACTAGGACGAGCGATAAGCAATTCTTGAACAATGGCTCTTGTCCTATATAATTTCAAGCATTATACCTTGGTATGCTAACAAAATTCAGATATAAGAAGGGCAAGCAATAATCAATTGAACAAAGGTTTGGTAATTATTGTAGACGGTAAATCAGGTTAATAATACAGGACAACTCAAACTAAAAGTAGAATCAAATCAATGAATTTAGACATACCTGCTACTTGAATCTGGCCCATCAACATCCTCAACATCAAAGGGGCACAGATACTCATCATCATCCGGGAAAGACCTACTAGAGCTTCTAGAAAAAGAAATTCGTGGAGAGCTGTTGCATGAGAACTTCACACCAGAGCCTTTTCGAGAGTCATCTTTCCCGGAAGAGAGAAACTACAATAAGACGCAAAACCATCCCAAATGAAGCAAGAACACCTAGGACATTAAATATGATAATATTAACTAAATATAATACCTTCTCAATTGTTGTGCTAGTCTGAATTTGACCCATACTTCTGTCAATCTTAGAATTATTGGATCTTGTAATTTTTAGAGGAGGAGATGGAGACAGATTTTGCTTGCTTGACAATGCAGGGGAATTAGCAAGCTTAGGAGCAGGTAAGCTTAATGGAGCACTTTCAGATCGCAAAAGCCCTTTTGACAGATGTCTTCCAGGAATATAGATTGGCGGTGACGGGGAAGGGGAGGGGGAAAAGCTTGGAGATGGACAGAACTCGTCAAAACTTATATGCTTCTTATGAACTAGAGATGTTTCAGGTGGATGTGGAGGCAAGTTGGTAGTGCGGTAACGCCGTGGAGCATGTGGTTCTGAATGGGTTGGCGAAGGTGAGAAAGAAATTGATGGTGGAGAGGCCTTATAATGGTCATAGCTCCAACTATGTGGTCGTGGCAATGGCAATGATGACGGTAAGCCATGAGACATAGGAAGAGAGGGAAATCTCTTCAGTGGATCTGCCAATGGGCTCCCAACATAGTCTGGTATAAATTGGGGGGACATAGGAGTTGATGGCTCAGAGCTTACATCTGAAGGTGATAAGCGATACAACACTGAAATGCAAAGCCTACCAGAAGAAGTGTCAACAGGAGTGAACCCAAAGCATTGAAATTCTGCCTCCTCTTTACGAGTGAATGGCTCAACAAAAGAAGACACTCTATGACCCAAGGTAAAGGTACAGATTTGTCCAGATGAATTCAGATCGCGGAAAATCTTATACCCAGGTAAAAGCCTAACAGTCACATACAACGACCTCAAAAGTAATATTGATTTCTTATACACATTATGCAAAGCATAATTACTTGACCTCCTACTTCCTGAACTACAATCCCTGGCCTTCCTAATTTCATACTGTACTATCCATCTCTCTACAATCTTTTCACTCTTACCCTCACAGCCAAATTCCTCCTGATCAGAACTCCAGCCCACTGAACACCTCTCCTTCAAAGACAAATTCCTAACAGGGTCCCTTTTAGGAGAAAAATTCACCAGGTCCCAACGAACTGGTCTCTGCACCAAAATCACATCAACCACCATTGGTTCGGAATTACTCTGGCGCCAGATATCACAATTCTCTAGCGCAGCAGGGCATTCCCTGAGAGCTAAATTAAACCATTTATCTCTCGGCCTCACACTAGAAGATGAAGACGAGGAAGAAGACGGGGATGAAGTTTGCTCACCACTAAAATTGCGTGAAGACATATAAGGAGACCTCGATTCCAGTATAATTTGCAGACTTTTAGCATAAAATTCAGTAACAATTTGTTCCATTTTAGCTGCTTCTGAATGCATACTATTATGAGATGATGCCATAACTCAAAAATACCAACTAAAAATAACACAATCCTTGAAAAGAAATAAAGATTATAAACTTGTAGCGTTACAACCTTTTGCATTCATATCCCTGCAAGGAAGAACAAAAAAAAAAAAAAAACTCAAACTTTCTTCGGTAACGAAATCAAAACATCAAAACACGAAAAGGGTATCGTTATTCAATTAAAATAAACTGAAAATAAAAGTTAAATAGAGTTATGAGATGACTTACCCAGGAGAGTGTTTTCGAATGTGTTTCGTTTAGCTAAAATTTTCAGTTGCTGAGTTGACAAGAGAAGAAACTTAAAACTTGGGTTCGGAATTTTTACTCGAATCGGATTGTTTTTTCGATTTTTAATTTTATTCTTCAAATTTGTCGGAATTTCTTATTGAGCTCGAAGTCGAAGAAGAAGCGACAGTGCGGGCCACTAGCTGAGGTTTAGATTTGATTTGATTTGATCAAGAAATATTAGTTGGAGATCAGGATCCGTTAGATCTTGACACGTGCGACTGGCCTCAACATTGGTGCGTTATAAGGGATTCTTACCCATGGGTCTTCTGTGGGTCAAAATTGAGGCTCAGTTTCAGCCGTCCAATTCTTTGATCCCATAATCCATCCGATGATTTGTGTACACAGAGAAGTGTCACCGTCATTGATCGATTTAAAGTATACTAGGAATTATTAGCATATTCTTTCGCAATCTTACTATATCGGTACAAATTTTGAATTTGAGACCAAAAAGGTTAAAATTTTTTGTGAGAAATATAATTAAGATCAAGTTCAGCCTTTGTTGTTGAAGTTTTTAAAAAAAAAAAAAAAATTGTGGTTAGTACAATTAGCATTTAAAAATAATTAAAATTAAAATATAAAATTATAAAAATTGAATCAAATCGATTAATTCAATAATAAATATTGACACTAACACAATATTTCGTGATATATTATAAATATTTATTTATTTAAATAATATTATTTTCGTAATATATTCATCATTTTAATCAATCAAATCAAAAAAAAAAAAATTGATCAATTTGATTATTAAAACAATGTATAAATATTTTTAGACAATCTCAGTATTTTTAGGTGAGATCGTAAGGCTCGCCCTTTTGATACGTTGACATTGAATTGCATGTGCTTTGGGCCCAGCACATCCAATGCCCATCCAGGCCCATTTGGATAACGTAACTGCTTTACAGCAAAAGAGATTGAAAGGCGGAGTTTCTGCTTCAGAAAATTGACTTGAGAGGCAATATAATGAAAGAATTGTGAGTTTCACACGTATTTATGCCTCCATATGTTGATTTGTGATCGCTTGCCATTTCAACGTAATTAATGGTGTTACATGGAGCAAACGACCACATGTAGCTTGTCTCGTAATAAATTATGTGATAATTTTATAATAATCAACTTCACATATAATGTATATGATATAAAAATTTTAATTAATTTTTTAATTTAAGTGAAAAGATATCAATAACATGAAAAAATTCACTATTTGCAAAAAATACGAAAATTTTATTTAAGTGAGAGAAATGGGGAGGGACAATGGAGGGAGATGATCAATTCCATTTTCTTCGATCCTCATGGTGGAGCTTTGAAGCTTATAATGTTAGAGTGATTTTAGTGGGATAATATATCTGTTGGCATTTCTTGGAAATTTAGCCTTAGCTACTTTCACTAAACTCATGGTAATTATTAACATATCATATTTATAACTCAACTTTCAGTTGTTATTACAAAATTTTAATAAGTTCAAATGGTGCATAAACATCAAAATAATAACAATGTGCTCAATTGATAATTAAATAACACATATAAAGAAAACATAAAATTTAATTATATCATAGGTTGATTATCACAAAATAGATTACATTTTTGCCTTAGCGAATAACATATTAGCTCATGATCAAATAAGAAAAAAACACGATCAAATTCAAGATAAACATATTCTCAGAGTTAAAGCAACAATACCTTTCTGATAACAATCTTGAATTGATGTGAATCCATTTTTAATCTTCCTTTGATTAGTTGCTTGGATGATCCTTGATGTAATCTCCTTTTGAAAGTTGTTAAAAATCTGTCTAAGTCTATTGCTTAGCCTCCTAAAAATCTCTCCCAAACATCTCCTAAATTAATAATAAGTTGCTTTTATAGTTAGGGTTAAACCAGGAGTCCAAGTAGGATTAGGAAGAGGATGAGGAGACTTGCATTCAAAGCTCTAAACCTCTATAAATTAGCTCAGCGAACTTATCTTCCGTTATCTCTTACTTTTTGATTAATTGCACTATTATTTGTTTGTATATTAATTGTTTCTTTACTTGTAGTAAATATTATGTTGAAATATTTAATTAAAGATTTGTCTTTAATAGTCCTATTCAACCCACTTCTAGAATTATTTTTCTAGTCAAAAGGTTTTTCATGAATACTATTGAGTCAATAGAAACTTTATGAGTCATACACATATAGGAGTTGATCAGACCTCAAGAGCACAAGATTTGTTTATCCCAATGAGAGAAGTATAAATGGTGTTAAGATTAGTGTGTCATTAGTTTGGTGCACAGTTATGTGCCTTAGAGTGCACTCTCGTGTATTGAGTGAGTTATTCAATATGGGTTAATGATTTTACATACGATTGTATAACATTGGTGCATACTCATGCATATAGTTGTTTCGTATATTATAGGGAAACCAAAAATATCCTTGCCTCATAATGATGGCATATAACCATGCAACTCTTGATGCACACTCGTTTGAGCATATTATATTACTGTACGCCCTATACAGAAATTAATGTGTCCTAACTAGGTAAAGAGAAATTTTCTCTTTCATTGATAACCTACTAATTTTTTAGAAAATCTCTCTTGTTTGTTTCCTCTAACTTCTCTCTAAGTTTTTGGTTACTTACATGTCGTGCTAACATTTAAGTTTGGTGGTTGAGAACCCTAAATTCCTATGCTCTCTATGGATACCTCAATTACCACTCTAAGATTTAGATAACAACTTAAGTATTTATGATCATTTCCATGAGAAAAAGTTAAAGATTTGTTATATAGGTTCAAGTTCTGAAAACCCCTTAAGACTATTTTGTTATGTTTTGTATATTGTTTTAGAACAAATCCTAGATGGGATGACTTAAGACTTTGATTAAAAATCTTAACATACACCTCCACATGTATGGGTGCCCATTTGGTGACCTATTTCACCCCTATAGTAAGTGGTATCAAAGTCTTTGTTTAAGAAATATACAAAAATGTACTTATATGTAGTTTTGAATGTATGATTGATTATATATTACTGTGTATAGTTGGATATCATCATTCTCAAAAATATAAATATGACTAATCGTGCATGTCATCGCATGTATGGTTTGTGATCACGATAATGTAAAATATGTGTGTTTTGTAGGTGATCCAATTGATAGCCACTTTATTATGTGTTGTCGTATGTAATAAATGTGTGTATTGGGATGGTATTAACATTCCTGTCACATAATGAAGAGCATATTATTGATATATCATTGATATTATTTAATATTGTGTCAACTTTATTATTTATTTACCTCTGAGAGACTCACTCGATCATCAAACCTCATTAAGTGCTTATTTATTTCTTTCAGGTGATTGACAATTGTTGGACCTCTATGGGTTTTGATTTGATAAAAAACTATGTTAAAATATCTAACAGGTCTTTGCATGAAATGATTATGACAAAGCAAGACCAAAAAGGTTATATTTTGTAGGTTTTGTTCGACACATGATCATATGTGTACCGGTCACACAACTATGTGTGTCTTATAAAGGGAACACACATTTTTAATAAGTCATGTAGGTGTTTGTGCATCAAGAAGTAAAGATGCACAACCATACAATTTTTGAACACATGATTATGTGTCACATTATGAGACATACTACCAAGGCCTCCCCGTGTAAGCCTAGTCATGCTCGTGTTTAAATATACTTCACTAAGTACACACTCTACAGAAAAGTTCACACTTATAAGCAAGATGAAAAAACTTGATCGTGTGATGATTTTACAAGTATCATGTATAAGATCGTGTGGGCTTTTAGAATTCTAAAGCACTAAAGATATGAAGATACACGATCGCATGTGTAAAGCATATGCTCGTGCAGGGTTGGCTTGATAAGAGAAATTTAACCATTAAATTGTACTTATTATAGGGAGCATGATTGTGTAGAATAGACACACAACCATACATCTATCTAAATTCACTCTAATGACTCTTAAATTAGCTACAATAGCTCTATTCTCTCAAACTCTATAATAGCCAGCTGATTTGAGTTTATGAAAGTTCAAGAATCACAAATTAAACTTCTATTCTTCATTCTTTAAAGCCCTTCTCCATTTTCTCTCACAAAAACCTATTATAAATCATTTGAGAGAAAACCTTTAAGCTAAAATTTGTATAAGCATGGTTAGAGGCAAACTTCTTTTCTTTGTTTTTAACAACCCCTGACACAATCCTTTGAAACTAGTGTATAGTAGAATTCTATAAAACAATGTTAAGGACACAATCATTTATATCAAAACTAGTATAAGAAGGGCAAAATCCCTTATTTAGAAATTATTGTATCTTTAGGATCAAAGATAGTGAAGAAAAAGCTTCAAGTGGTGTGGCTTGGAAGAGTAGACATAAGAGATTTGTGGAGAAACTTTGAACCACTATAAAATCAACTGAGCAATTCCTTTCCCTTTTCTCTTTACTTTGTGCTTACTTGTGTTATACTGCTTATTGTTTGGTTGGTTATGCCTATTATTACATTATGTGAAAATTGTTTTGTGAGTAAGAAAAAGTTTTAAGTTTTAAAAGGTTTTTTGAAAATCTTATTCACCCCTTTCTATGATTGTTTTTGTCATTTTGTGTTTTAACAATTGGTATCAAAGTTTGGGTTCTTGTTTTTAAAATATAATGATTTTAAGACTTTAAAATTTTTAAAATTTTAATGGCGAATTTGTTTCCAAAGTTAACTTTTAATGAAAGGAGTTGTTCAATCAGGCCATCCACATTTTATGGAGAAAATTATAGTTAATAAAAAATTCGTATAAAATTTTTTGTTCAATCCATTGACTATAAGCTTTGAAAAATTATAGAATATGGTGATTTCATTCCCACTGATCCAAAAACGAATACTCCTAAAAAAGAAAATGATTTTAATGAAAATGATGAGCTTAAAATCTAAGGCATTGAATTTGCTGTTTTATGCCTTAAATGCTGTGAAATTTAACCATGTGTCTTATTGTGAAATAGTAAATAAAGCTTGGACTATCTTCTAAATAGTGCATGAAAGAACCAACCTGTTGAACCCCTATGTGTTTTGATGATAACAAAAATGATGTTAAAATGACTAATATGTCCTGGCATAGATGAAAACATGACCAAAATAGGACAAAGTTATTTTTATGTTATGCAGGCATAATGTACGGCCGTGAATATGTCATGTACGCCCGTACCTAGTGTAAATTGATCTCGTACATGAATTTTCATGCCCCCGTAACGTTGTCCGTGCGCGGTTCTGTCCAAATGGCATTGGTCATTTATGCCCGTACACATAATATGTACGCCCGTGCAATGCCAATTCCTTGCCAGTCACGAGCATGAACGTCCCGTGAGTGCGTCGTACATAAGTCAAAGAAGTCAAGCAATATGTACGCCCGTACGTATTTGATGCACGCCCATGAATATGCAAAGGGGCGTCACGCCTTCGAGTTACGACCAGGTCAGCCCGTGCAAGGTCAAAGGATCAAGAGGCTAAATACTGTACACCCGTGAATCATAGATGTACGCCCGTTTATAGGTAAAATATGAAGCGTACATGATCTTGTACAGGATGTCGTGCATGACACCGTACTCGATTCTGGAAAATGAAGGGACACGAATTCACACCCGTACATTATGGTGTCAAGCCCATACATGATTTGGCGCCAAGAAAAATTTAGCCGTTGGGAGAACTGATCGAGGCATTAATTGACGAGGTCACGCCCGTGAAGGTGTGTGCACGCCCGTACATGAGAGCAAATTTTCAACTTTAGCTGCTCCAACAGATCTATTTTTTCTCCAATGGATTCCTACCTTTTCCAGCAACCTTTGAGCTATAAATTGGAAGCTCTTTGAAGTGAGAAAGTTTGGAGAAGAAGTGCACTAATCTTAACCTCAATTTTCTCTCAATCTCACTCAATCTTTCATTTCTCACATTGTTAAATCTTGAGGAAATTTATTTGTGCAAACTGTTTATCAGCCTTAGAGAGGCAATTTTGTTCTTATATCTTGCTTACAATAATTTTTGGGCGCAATCCCGTATAACTATTGTTAAGGGCGAAATTCCCTTGAATCAAAACTATATTGTGGGTGAAATCCTGGATCAACTATTATAAGCGGTTGAGCGCAATCCCAATTCAACTAGTGGAAACTTTAAGAGGTTTTGCTTGAAGAAGTGGACGTATGAGGCTTGTGTTCAAAGCTCCGAACCACTATAAAATTGGCTGAGCATTTCTTTCCCTTACTCTATTTAAATTTGTGTTTATATTATTTTACTTGCTTGGTTATGATTAATTGATATTATATGCATATTTGAGTTGATAGAATAGGAAAAGGTTTTCAAACTTGATAAATTTTTTAAATGACCTATTCACCCCCCCTCTAGGTTATTTGCCATATTACATTTGGGGTTTTACACAACCAAGTGAAGAAGTCCAAGGTGAAGTTACTTTTTTGTGATTACAAGCTTTTCAAAATAAAGAAGGAAGAAAACATCATAAAAATATATAAATGGTTTTTAAATTTCATGAATGACTTAAGAGGATTAGGGGAAAAATTTGAAATTGTTAAATTAGTCAAGAAGATTTTAAAGTCATTATCAAAAGGTTAGAGTATAAAGGTAACAATAATTGAAGAATCAAAGGATTTGATTAATTTGGTCATGGATAAGCTAATTTGGAGTCTTTTGACTCATAAGATAAAGTGGATGCCTAAGAAAAAGGAGAAAGAGAAGAAGAAGAAGATGAAGAAAGACATAGCACTTAAAGTTGAGGAAAACTAAAATGAAAGTGATGTGGCCTCAACTAATGAAGAGAGCTCGATGGATAAAAAGATTCGAAAATTCTCTCTAAGAAGTTTAACAAGTTTCTTTCCAAGAAGGAAAATAAGAAAAAAGAAAATAAGGTCATTTGCTATGAGTGTGCAAAGGAAAGACATTATTAGCAAGAATATTCTTAGATGAAGAAGAAAAAATCCAAAAAGAAAGCTCTTATCATTTAGAGTGGGGAGGACTCAAACAATGATAAAGATGAATGAGCCTCTCTGTGTTTCTACACCGAAAAATAGAGATGAAGATTCAATATGGAAAGGATCATCAAATTAAGTAAGGTTTAAAAGTGCTTAGTTAGTTATACTTGGTTGATGATGATGAATATGCCACGTTGTGTTAGTTCTTGAATGATTATAAATGACTACTTGCTATGATTAATTGTTTGGATTAAAATTGAATACAAATATGTTGTGTATATATGTTTATTTGTGTGGCAACATGTGTATAATTGGAATTCATGTAAATGAGTCAAATTTTGAGTATTTTGATATCAAATGACATGAATTTATAGATTATTGTCCCTTATGATCAAAGATGAATGAGTCTCCTTGTGTTTCTATATCAAAAAGAAGAGATGAAGATTTGATATGGAAAGGATCATCAAATTAAGTAAGGTTTAAAAATGCTCATTTAGTTATACTTGGTTAATAATGATGAATATGTCATGTTGTGTTTGTTCTTGAAGGATTATAAATGGCTACTTGCCATGATTAACTATTTGGATTAAAATTGAATGCAAATATGTTGTATATATATATGTATTTGTGTGGCAACATGTGTATAATTGGAATTCATGTAAAAATGAGTCAAATTTTGAGTGTTTTGATATCAAATGACATGAATTCATAAATTGTTGTCCCTTATGATCAAAATATGCAAAATTGATATGTTTGAAGTGTTTTGATAAACTTTTATACATAAAAAGCTGATAATCCCCTAAATTCTGTAAAATTTGCAAAATTGGTTTCAAATATATCAATTGTGTTTTAAAAGATCTTAAACATGTTTGAAATATGTTTTTAAATTGATTTCAATGATTTAAAATGAGTTAAAATTAATTTTTAATGTTTTGATAATGATTTAAAAATGCCTCTTATGTTGAAACTATAGTTTCGCTGCAAATTTCTAGGTTTATAGGTCATACACGACTATATATGTATGTTACATGACCATGCATGCATCTTTTCCCAGTCACAGGATAGTGCGATAATGTCACACGATTATGTATCTCTATAATCAGACATACACGACTATGTATGTGGTCTACGTGAATGTGCTTGACACAATCTATAAAATTTTTCTAGAATTTTAAATTTTTAAGGCTTTTTGCAAATACATCCCTAAAATGTTTTAATGATCATATCTTATGCATGAAAATGTTGATTTCATTAAACTAATCTATATGAAGAAGGGGGAGAAATAATATTATTGGATGCTTATTGTTTGTTGTTATATGTTCATGTGAAAGGGAGTATTCATATGCTAAGATTGTATTTGAAAAAAGGGGAGTTTCTTTTTTTTGAAAGAAGAAGTAAAAATGATTTTAAAAAGGGAGAGATAGATGTATTCTTAAAAGGGGAAGAATTTGTGTTTAAATTGTGCTTAAGTTGATAAAATACTTTCAAAAGGGGGAGAAATTATTTTTTTCGCTTAAATGAAAAATTTTTAACATACCTTTTTCATTTATAACAAAAAAGGGGAGAAATATTTTGTATATGTTAAAATGAATTTATAAAATTTATTTTTGTGCTTAGTTGAAAATTTTTATGATTATAATAATTATGCTTAATTGAATTTTAATATAGGTTTTGTTATCAATAAAAAAGGGGAGATTATTGGACCTTTAGGCGTTTTGATTTGATGAAAAACCATGTTATAATATCTAATTGATCCTTGCATGAAATGATCATGACAAAGTAGGACAAAAAAGGATTATATTTTGCAGGTTTGGCCAAACATATGATCATATATGTGTTGGTCGCATGACCGTATGTGTCCTATAAGGGGAATACACGCTTTGGATAAGTTATACATGCATTCATGCATTAAGAAACAAAGAGACATAACTATGTAATTTTTGTACAATCGTGTGTCACAATATGAGACACACCATCAAGGCCTCCCGTGTAAGTCTAGTTATGTTTATGTTAAAATAGACTTCACTAGGTACATGTCCGTGTAAGAAAAGTTCACACGTCATTACAAGATGAAAAAATTTGATCTTGTGGTGATCGTGTAGGTATCGTGTACAAGATCGTATGGGCTTTTAGAATTTTAAAGCACTAAAGACATGGACATACATGACCGTATACATAGAGCATATGCCTATGTAAAGTTGATACGATAGGAAATATTTGATTGTTGGACTACATTTATTGAACTAAGTATGACTGTGTAGAATAAGCACACGACCATGCGTCTACACAAATTCATTCTAACAACTCTTAAATCAGCTGTAACAACTCTGTTTTCTCTAACATTATAAAAGCTAACTAATTTGAGTTTATGCGGGTAAGAAAATCACATGCTAAACTTTTATTCTTCATTATCTAAAACCCTTTTCCACTTTCTCTCACAAAATTCCTTTCTTTGTTTTCAATAACCCTTGAGTGAAATCCTGTGAAACTAATGTAGAACAGAATTCTATGAAACTACGTTAAAAGTATAATCCCTTATATCAAAACTATTGTAATAAGGTTGAAGTCTCTTGTCTAGAAACTATTATATCTTCTAAAGATAGTGAAAAAAAGCTTCAAGTGATGTAACTTGGAAGAGTGGCATAAGAGGCTTGTGGAGAAGCTCCAAACCACTATAAAATCAATTGAACAATTTCTTTCTTTTCTCTCTTTACTTTGTTGCTTACTTATGTTATATTGCTTATTACTTGGTTAGTTATGGTTATTGTTAAATTGTGTGAAAATGATTTTGTGAGTAAGGAAAAGTTTTAAGTTTCAAAAGATTTTTGAAAATCTTATTCACGCATTTAGGATTGTTTTAACCATTTTGTGTTTTAACAATTATGACACTACCTTACCAGTCAATTGACTACCCATTTTCCTCATTTATTAGGTTATTAGTGATAGATCGTTTTACGAGGAGCTGGGTTAGGCCTTGCCTAATGTTATGTTATCAAGGTTAAACAATTGATGGCTTAGTTGAATTTATCTCAATTGTTACCAAGTAGACTGTGTGTAGGAGCTCAGTCTAATAATGTGGATGAAGTATCACAATTTGAAATGCCCAAGTATAGGAGCACATTAGATTAGTGTCTTTCTACTTGTTGGATTATAGACAGACGCATCTCAGTCATGATATTATGTTGTTCATTATTAACATTAGTTGGTTAAAACTACATAATCACGGTTATTTTAACAATAATACTTACCGTATATATACCTATTTTTTAATCAATGTAATTTGATTTTCTTTTCTAGTTATTACATCTTTGTCGAATATGGTTGAAACATCATTCTATCTGGAGATGTCACTCATCCTCTATCTGAGAATATAAAGGTGACATAGATGGACATCAGCTTCACTAAATCTTTCAGATTGTTGAGTGTCTCTATAGCACCTAATGCCATATATACTAACTATTATTGTTATACTAGTATAATTTATTAATATATTCTTGATAAGTATTATAGGTATTATGCTGAGAAAATGTTTTATTAGAACTTACAATAAGAGTCTGTAGCATCCCAGTTTAGAAAAACCCTTAGGGGTAGAGTTTTGGGGTTAGAAATAAAATTCAGAAATAGATTGGGAGTCTAGAAAAGTTCAGGGGTGAGTTAGTAAGTTTTCAGAGCCTGTGTGGCTTCCGTATGATTCCTTTAGGGAGGTTTCGATCATGCGAAGCATGAGAAATGAATAACCTACATTTTCCCATGTGCACACCCATGCACATTGCCTTGCACGCCTATAAAAGTTGCATAGAAAACAGAGATAGTCGAGAGATTAAGTCATTTTTCTCACCCACTTTTTATTTTCAGCATTTCATTCTCTTGTTTCAGCTCCTCCCAACCTTAGAGAGGAAACTCAGCTTCCAGTAGCTCCCGATCAAGCTAGAGAGCCAAGAGATTAGCTTGTGAGAAAGGTTTCCAACGGCTATAACGAGAGGTAAGTGTTTGCTTACTTCTTCCTTGTGATTCCCAACTTGTTTTGATGAATTGTGATGCTTGGATGAATCCATTACATGTTGATGAGCTTTGTGCATGCTTATATGTTGAGAGGATGATGAATTTCCACCCTTGAACCATGCATGCATGTTTGTGTATGTTTTAGTGAGAGAAAGAAGATGTTTTCATGGCGGATTGAGCTATGTTGGATGCATGTCGAATTTGAGTTGATATATATGCTTATTGAAGTGTTGGGAATGTATGTTAGAAGTTGATTTGAGATTGATTGAGAAATGGTATGTGAATTGTGCATTTTCCGACATGTGTTCTTGTTGGAGAACAAGACACACGGCTGTGTGCTTGCATGAGCACGACCGTTTGTCTTTGTATTTACAAGAGCACGCCCATGTGCACACTGTGTGCACGGCTAGAAATACAGACACACGCCCGTGTATCTTGAGGGACACGACCGTGTGTAAGCTTATTACATCAAATGTCCAGAAATTCCAGAAGCGAGCACGACCGACTACACGGCCAGCGCACGAGCCCATGCGTCTGGGCACACGCCCGTGTACCTTTGCCATGCACGCTTGTGTGTGTCTCATGCACGACCGTGTGCCTTGCCCACACGCCCGTGCAACAGCAGAACTTTCCACAATAAGCAGAAATTGATTAATAAAGCATGAGAAATCAGTTTAATGGCTAAAATGCATCAGATAAGCATCAGATAATGAGAAATTCAGATAATAAAGCTGTATATGCATACCATAGCATGACATGTAGCATGGAGAGGATCAAAGGATCCAAATTCAGTAGTATTCAGTAATCAGAACTCGATTTATGAGTGAGAGTATGGGTAAACTCGAGAGGGCATCTGTGGGGTATTTCAGCCTTCTAACACCAGTCAAATCGTTTAACATTTCAGATTCAGCTTTCTAGCTAGTAGCTAGACTGTTCAGCCTACATGACCAAGATACCGAATCTCTGTGTTCATCAGACTGATCAGAACAGCAGGTACCTTCGGGTACGTACAGATACAGATTCAGATGCATGCATCCACAGTTATTTTCAGTTAGCATGGCATGACATACACATCATAACATGAATGATAATGAAATCAGTAAATAAATGAGATCTCGATAATTAGATTAATCAGTTTCAGATTCCAGCAAGCGTTTAGATGTATGAATAGGGTTGAGGCCAGGTATGTATGATATTGTATGTTGCTTGCTTGGGTTGAGGGAAGTAAGGAATGCTTACTGGGTGATCTTTATCACTCATTCCCCTTCTTCTTCCTTCATTTTCAGGTTTTGGTGTTGTTGGCGAGGAGCGGGTGGACCGAGACTAGCGGGATAGGGCCCCACACCATAGTTTCAGTATGTATCTTTTCAGTTTAGACCTGATGGGTCATCTTGTAAATGTTTTCATGTGCGTAGATGTAAAGAATATTGTACAGAATAGTTTATATGGTTATGAATAGACCCTTATGGGCTCATTGTATATTTCAGTTGTATTTTACGTTTTCGTAGATGTATTCAGATTGTATAGCAGCAGTTATATTTTCATAGGATTCCTGTCGCGTGTACTCGTATTTTCCAGTTTATTAATAAAAAGTCCACTCAGTATTCAACAGTAGGGGTAAGCATGGCGACGGGTCCTACATTGTTGGTATCAGAGTAATTCCCTAAACTATTTTAGTAGTTATTTGAGCTTGTAAGTGTGTGGTGCCTGTTTTCTCTCCTTCGTAGCCATCGTCCAGACCCTCCTCACAGCATAAGTCAGGTAATATTTCCAGTTTTAGTGTGATCTATGTTTCTAACCCCAGTTTGTTGTGATGCTATAGATAGAGACGAGTATGTCCCTAGATACATAGATTAAGCCAGCAGTACCTCTCATGTGTCATGAGACCAGAGCAGTTAAGAGACATGATTGGGGATGTAGTCAGAGAAAGCCTTCAGCAAGCTGGAGTGGGAAATGTTCAAGAACCAGATAAAGTAACTCCTTCCCAGTATGAGAGTTATCAGATACCAAGACAAAAAAGACAGTCACAGCCACAGTATCAGTATCAGTCTCAGCCTCAGTCAGTTAGAGAGAGGCATCAGTTTCCAGCTGGTTACACAGAGTACAGTCAGAGTATGAGTACAGAGACAGCTGGCACCAGTTCATCAAAGAGACTTCATCCAATCTACCATCTGTCAGGGTCATTTCAGCCTTCGAAATTCAGTGGATCCAGAGATCCATCAATGACAGAAGAATGGGTAGAGTCAGTGGAAAGTGTTATGGGTCTCTTCACGTTATCAGAGAGAGAGAAGGTCAGATATACGGTGTTCCTTCTGAGAGGTGATACCAAGGTTTGGTGGGGTCTAGCCAAGACTTCCATCAATGAGGAGCATCTAACATGGGCAGAATTCAGATAGTTGTTTGATGTTGAGTACAGGAGTACAGAGATGTTGTATGCCAAGGCCCAGGAGTTTATTGATTTGACTTAGGGGTCCAGTTTAGTTAAGGAGTATGCCACGAGATTCAATGCGTTGACAAGATTTGTCCCGAGTTTGATGGGAATAGAGATGGGCAGAGTTCAGAAATTCATCCATGGCTTGCATCCAGTAATAGCCAAGGATGTCATGACAGGAGCAGATCCTCCCCAGCGATTCAGTGATGCCTTGGGGAGAGTACTCAGATCAGAGGCCGGATTATAGAGGATAGGTGTAATGAGCCGATCAGCTGAGAGAGAGCAGAGGACAGAGGATAGAGGACAGAGGACAGAGGACAGGGGCAAGAGGCCAATGTCAGCCAAAAGATCAACCAGAGGTTTCCAGAGTCAGAGACAGAGACAGAGACTTGCACCACAGCCACTACAGTGTCCTAGATGTGGTAGGCGTCATCCAGAGTAGTGTTTGGCCAGTCAGATTGTTTGTTATTGGTGCCATCAGCCAGGGTATATGATGGCAGAGTGTCCAGCCAGAGGTGAAGCTGGTGTTGGGCCGAGTAGAGGTAGAGTTAGTCAGTTCAAAGGCAGAAGAGGTCTACCCAGAGGCAGAGTTAGAGCAGAGAGAAGTGGAGCAGATGTTCCTAGAGTCGGTGGTATAGCACTTGGGGGAGGTGCTGGTCCTTCAGGTGTAGGCGGAGGCAGAGCCATAGTATATGTTGTTCACTAGGAGCAGGCAGAGGTCATTCCCCATGCAGTGACTGGTCAGTTACTTTGTTTTGGTACTCCTTTATTTGTACTTGTTGATTGTGAAGCCACACACAACTTTGTAGCCTAGAGTGCAGTGAAGAGATTAGGGGTTGACCCTAGTGTGGCTAGTAGGAGTATCTATATAGATATGCCAGATAGAGGTTATGTGGTGAGTGACAGAGTCCTCCTAGATCAGGAGATAGAGATTATGGGTAGACAGATAATGATTGATTTGATTTTGCTGGAGTTAGTAGACTTTGATATGATTTTGGGGATGGATTTCTTGGGGAGATACAGTGTAGAGATAGATTGTGGAAGGAAGAAGGTGAGATTCCACATAGGCCTTGATCAGTTTGTTTTTGGTGAGGGCAGCGTCGACAGCATGGTGATCTCTTGTATCCAAGCGAGTAGACTGATGAGAGAGGGTTGTGTTGGGTACTTGGTCAATGTCGTATGCAGCAGTTCAGTGGGTCTGAGTATCGAGGAGGTGCCAGTAGTCAGGGAGTTTCTAGATATCTTTCCAGATGAGTTGTTAGGGTTACCTCTAGATAGAGAGTTGGAGTTTAGTCTCGAGCTTCTTCTTGGTATGGCTCCAACTCTAAAGCTCTGTACTGGATGGCTCTAACTGAACTCCAGGAGTTAAAGAAACAGCTTCAAGAGTTGACAGATAAAAGATTCATCAGACCGAATTGTTCACCTTGGAGAGCTCCGATTTTATTTGTTAAGAAGAAAGATGGGTCGATGAGGATATGTATCGACTACAGAGAGCTGAACAGAGTAACAGTGAAGAATAAGTATCCTCTGCCAAGGATTGATGACCTCTTTGATCAGTTGAGAGGTGCAGCAGTGTTCTCCAAGATTGACTTAAGATCGGGCTATTATCAGGTCAGAGTAGCAGATAGGGATGTCCCCAAGACAGCTTTCAGGACCAGATACGGGCATTATGAGTTTGTGGTCATGCCATTTGGGTTGACTAATGCCCCAACGATCTTCATGAATCTAATAAACTGGGTATTTCATGATTGCTTGGACTGGTTCGTGGTGGTTTTCATAGATGACATTCTGGTACATTACAGAAGTGTGGCAGAGTATGAGGAGCATCTCAGATATGTACTTCAGAGGTTGAGGGATAGACAGCTTTATGCCAAGTTCTCCAAGTGTGAGTTCTGGCTCGACAGAGTAACAATTCTGGGTCACGTGGTTTCAGCAGACGGTATTTCAATAGACCCTAGTAAAGTGGAAGCTATTTTGAGTTGGCAAAGGCCGAAGACAATAAAAGAAATCAAAAGCTTCCTGGGTTGGCAGGTTATTACAGGAGATTTATTGAGGGATTCTCTAGTCTAGTGAGGTCTTTCACTGCCTTGACTAGGAAAGATGTTTTATTTGTATGGACAGAGGAGTGCGAGATACAATTTCAGGAGCTCAAGCAGAGATTGAAGCACAAGTTAGCTCTCTCCTCTTCATCACTTTCATCACTAGAATAATCACTGCCACTCCAGGTGGCAGCTAAAGCCTTTTTCTTGTATCTTTTTTCACCATTCTCCTTCTTCTTCTTCTTTAGCAGTGGACAATCTTGTCTGATATGTCCAGGCTTCTTGCATTTGAAGCAAATCACCTCCTTGTCATTGTCTTCTTTTTCTTTCCCTCTGGATTTGAAATTGCTCCTCCCTTTCATCTTCCTGTTCCTTGACAGGAATTTACCAAATTTCCTTGCCAGTAGGCTGACATCCTCCTCATCCATAGAGGATTCTTCTTCTTCCTCTTCTACAGCCTTAAGAGCAATGCTCTTAGAATTTTTGCTCTCATCCTCCTTTGGTTTTCTTTTCATCTCGAATGTGAGCAAACTTCCGATCAGCTCATCCATTCCCAATTTTGTTAGATCCTTGGATTCCTCTATTGCAATCACTTTCATGGTCCAGGATTCCGATAAGGACCTCAGTATCTTCTTTACTAACTCCACATTCTCAAATTTCTTCCCTAGTCCTCTTAGATCATTGACTAGGTTCGAGAACCTTTTATACATGTCCGTTATGTTTTCGTTTATCTTCATCTCAAAGAGCTCATATTCTCTAAATAGGAGCTCAATCTTCGATTCTTTGACTTTGCTTGTTCCTTCATGCATAGTTTGAAGGATGGTCCACACCTCCTTAGCCGATTCGCATGACGAAACTCTATTGAATTCTGTAGAATCCAAAGCACAAAATAATATGTTAATAGCCTTGGCATTCAAACGTAACAATTTCTCATCATCATCATTATATTCATCCTCATTTTTAGGCAAGTTTGTTCTGGGATCTAAGGGAATAAAATCTCCATGTTCAATTATTTTCCATAGCTTATAGTCTATAGACCTAATGTGAAGTCTCATCCTAATCTTCCATTGAGTATAGTTAACACCACAAAACAGTGGTGGCCTAGTAGTGCATTGTCCTTCACTAAAAACAGGTGTGGATGTGCTAGCCATTTCTCTATAAGGATCTTTAACTCTAAAAATCGTTAGATTTTGTAAATATCCTAGAGTCCTGCTCTGATACCAATTGAAAAACCCTTAAGTGATAGAGAAATAATACTAGAGGGGGGGTGAATAGGATTATTTAAAATTTCTAAAGCAATAATCACAATCAAAACTATAATACACACAATGCACAATAAAAGCAATAAAGAGAGAGAGTTCAGAAATTGCTCAGCCAAGTTTAGAGAGGTTCGGAGCTTTGAACACAAGCCTCCTACGTCCTCTTCTTCAATCAAACCCGATTGAAGTTTCCACTATCTTCAATACCCGAAGATACAATAGTTTTGCCACAAGGGAATTTCGCCCTTTTTACAAAGATTATATAATAAGAATGTTGATTGTGTTTGCCTCTGAATAGGCTGGAAATCAAATGTTTAGTACGAAGTCTCTCAAGTATGTAAGTGAATAAGCTTAGAGAGAGAAAGTGTAATCAAAGATTGAAGAAGATAGCTTGAGCTTTTTTTTAATTCGTTTCAGTAACCTTCTCCAATTCAAATGGCTCTCCTTTTATACTTCATTCATTGCCTAGAGTAGCAAGGAGCCGTTTTGCTAGCTTTGTATCCGTTGAAGTGGTTGGAAAAAGTAAGCTCTGCAATAAATTTTCTGGGCACACGGTCATGCTCCTCGAGTGCACGGTCGTGCATGCTGCATTTATTACCTTCTTCTGACTCCCAACGATCGACTTAAAAGCTTAGCACCAATGATGCACGGTCGTGTGTCCTTGACGCACGGTCGTGCTTCGACCCTTCATGGTCGTGTGACCCTGGTGCATGGTCGTGCTTTGATTCTTCATTATTCTTGCCCAAAATTCCAGAAGCTTGCACGGGCTGGCTGCACGATGAGCGCACGAGCAGCACACGGGTGAGTTTTTGCTAGAGCACGGTCGTGTGCTATTTCTGCATGGTCGTGCGTGAGATGAATGCCTGAAACCCCTTACACGATCAGCCTTGCACGACCTCCTGGTAGTGCTCTTAGTAGTGCTCCTTATTTGTCATCACGCACGGTCGTGCGTGTTGAGCGTGTACGGTCGTGCGTTGACTCCTTTTGTTTGACTTGCTGCACGATTTCATGTGCACGACTTGATCTCTCGTGCTCTTCATAAGTTAAGCACACGGTCGTGCTTCCACTGCGCACGGTCGTGCTTCCAATGACTTTTGATTTCTTTGATTTCACACGGTCAGGTAGCACGGTTGAGGTGGTAGTGTATTGATCATGTTGAGCATGCACACGGTCGTGCATAAAGACGCACGCCCGTGCGGGTCTGAGATTTTTCTTTCAGAAAATTACAGAACCTTGCACGGTCAGGCGCACGGTCCCGTGTTTTGGACACACGAGGACCCGTTTGGTCAAGCACGGTCGTGCTACTAAAGCACACGGTCGTGCGAGACCTAAAACCTGTAAAAATAAATTTTTTCTTCCCTTCTTTGTCATGAATTACTTCATGCAAGGGATTGATTAGTAAATTAAGCATATTGTTATCACAAATTAACAACTTAATCATATTTTTTTCATCATCAAAACATCAAGGGTTCAACACATGTGAAGCACGGGAAATGAATAACCTTCATTTTCCCATGTGCACGCCTATGCACATTGCCTTGCACGCCCGTGCAAGTTGCATAGAAAAGAGAGATAGTCGAGAGATTAAGTCATTTTTCTCACCCACTTTCCATTTTCAACATTTCATTCTCTCGTTTCAGCCCCTCCCAATCTTAGAGAGGAAACTTAGCTTCCAGTAGCTCCCGATCAAGCTAGAGAGCCAAGAGATTAGCTTGTGAGAAAGGTTTCCAACGGCTATGGCGAGAGGTAAGTGTTCGCTTACTTCTTCCTTGTGATTCCCAGCTTGTTTTGATGAATTGTGATGCTTGGATGAATCCATTGCATGTTGATCAGCTTTGTGCATGCTTATATGTTGAGAATATGATGAATTTCCTCCCTTGAACCATGCATGCATGTTTGTGTATGTTTTAGTGAGAGAAAGAAGATGCTTTCATGGTGGATTGAGCTATGCTGGATCCATGTCGAATTTGAGTTGATATATGTGCTTATTGAAGTGCTGGAAATGTATGTTAGAAGTTGATTTGAGATTGATTGAGAAATGGTATGTGAATTGTGCATTTTCTGGCATGTGTTCTTATTAGAGAACAAGACACACGGCCGTGTGCTTGCATAAGCACGACTGTGTGTCTTTGTATTTGCAAGAGCACACCTGTGTTCACGGCCAGAAATACAGATGCATGCCCGTGTGTATTGAGGGACACGACCGTGTGCAAGCTTATTGCATGAAATGTCCAGAAATTCCAGAAGTGAGCACGACCGGCTGCACGGCCAGTGCACGACCCCGTGTGTCTGGACATACGCCCATGTACCTTTGCCATGCACGCCCGTGTGTGTCTCATGCACGACCGTTTGCCTTGCCCACATGCCCGTACAGTAGCAGAACTTTCCAAAATAAGCAAAAATTGATTAATAAAGCATGAGAAATCAGTTTAATGGCTAAAATCCATCAGATAAGCAGAAATTCAGATAATAAAGCTACATATGCATACCATAGCATGACATGCCACATGAGAGAGGATCAAGGGATCTGAATTCAACAGTATTTAATATTCAGAACCTGATGTACGGGTGTGAGTATAGGTGAACTTGATGGGGCATCGTGGGGTTTTTTAGCCTTCTGACACCAGTCAGATCGTTCAATATTTCAGATTCAGCTTTCTAGCCAATAGCTAGACTGTTAAGCCCACATGGCCAGGATGCCAAATCCCTATGTTCATCAGACTGATTAGCACAACAGGTACCTTCAGGCACGTACGGATACAGATTCAGATGCATGCATCCATAGTTATTTTCAGTTAGCATGACATGACATATACATCATGACATGAATGATAATGAAATCAGTAAATAAATGAGATCTCGATAATCAGATTAATCAGTTTCAAATTCCAGCAAGCGCCTAGATGTATGAATAGGGCCGATGCCAGGTATGTATGATATTGTATGTTGCTTGCTTGGGTTGAGGAAAGTAAGGAATGTTTACTGGGTGATCTTTATCACTCATCACCCTCATTCTTTCTTCATTTTCAGGTTTTGGTGCTGTTAGAGAGGAGCGGGTAGACCGAGGCTACCGGGGGAAAGCCCCACACCATAGTTTCAGTATGTATCTTTTCAGTTTGGACCTGATGGGTTATCTTGTAAATGGTTATAAATAGACCCTTATGGGCTCATTGTATATTTCAGTTGTATTTTACGCTTTCGTAGATATATTCAGATTGTATAGCAGCAATTTTATTTTCGTAGGATTCCTGTCGTGTGTACCCGTATTTTTCAGTTTATTAATAAAAAGTCCAGTCAGTATTCAGTAGCAGGGGTACGCGTGGCGGCGGGTCCTACAGAGTCCTACATAAGCTGCTTTACTGAAAATATGCACTACACGAAAAATGTAGCGTCATGGTATGTGAAAAACCCATTGTACAATATTTTAAAGAAAACCTCATAATATTATTATAACATTTAATTAATACTAAAAACATATATGATACTATACACCCATATGTATAAGCAATACAAAGTATGTGAGCCAACATTGTACCTACTATAAACTGAATACATACATACATACACACACACTCCCACTCTCTAGCCATCTTGTGCTCTAGCTCAACTCTCTTAAACATTGATCTGTATGAAAAGAAAATTGAAAGGGATGAGTGACAAGTCATTGAGTAAGAATCTCTTATCTCTACCTTCGGGTAGGCTCTAAGCACTAACTAAATGGTTAACTACTAACTGGAAAACTTAACTAAGTTCCTAATAGCCTAATAGCTTCTTCTACTCTAGCTTAACTTACTACTAAAACTCACTACTTAAGTTTTTATGCTTATCTTATTTCTTAACTAAGGGCATTTTTAAACTCTACGTTGATTTTTTATTTGGTTAGTTGATAAACTGGAGAACTTAACTAAGTGCCAACTAGTCTAGTAGTTTTTTCTGTTATACCTTATTTGGATCTTTAACTTATTCTATTATGGTCTCTGTTTCTTAAAATATCTTTTTATCTAATAACTATGCTTGGCTTATTTCTTACTTTATAAGTTTTGTTCTCTCAAAGAATCTAGACATCTACACTTTAATTCATGCCCTGCCATTATTACATATATAGGTATATGTATACAACATGGTATAAATCATTTAGATCCTCATGAGTAGCACTCTGTCACTTCTTTTTCTTACTATATTGTCTTATTTCTCTAAGTTAAAAGATAGTTAATACATTTATTTTACTGTAATACACATGATTTGGTCGTGAGAATCCATCTAATATCTCTTCTTGCCATGTTATGGATTGTAGTTCTTATTGAAGCTATTTCTGATTATAGAATATAATTGCTTCTGAATCTTAACTAGCCACTTTTTTGTCCTTGATTATCATATATACTGTACTATAATGCTAGGAACTTGTTAAGAGTTATTATCTAACTATAAGTTTTACTATCTGATTCGTAGTTTTTCTGTTTTTTATTTACTGTTCTATTATAAATTATTTTGTAAACTTACATATTTTGTTATATATTTAGTATTTTGTATGTAGTTATATTCCTAGCGTTACGTATTCTAGTTGTATTGCTAATTATCAGTCTGTCAGATAGTTTCACTATTGTTTTACAAATATACATTATAATTTCTCTATCCTACTCATTCTTATGCTATATATGAGATGATATAAAACATGTTAATATCATGTTTAATGATGTTGAAAACCATTGTTGGGCCTTTGGGCCTGTTTACTGAAAATATCTTTCTAAAACTGGTTTTTTAAAAATACTACTAGGATTTGAAGATCCTAAAATGCTAGAAAACTAAGTAGAAATTGTATCTGAAAATCTCTATATGTCTAAAAATACCTATTGTGCTATATAGACTGATCAATACAAGGATTCGACATCTAGCCATATGAGTCATCAGTTTCTTGACACTCAATCAGAAGGTCGAAATCATGTAACTGATGCACACTAACGTATATATTAATCTACACTGACACTGACTCCCTCTCTAATAGGCGTACAACTTCATACCAGTATATTTAACACTAGCTCCCTTTCTAACGGGTGTATAGATGCATACCAACGTTTATAAATATAGCATTAGCTCCCTCTCTAGTAGGCGTGTAACTCATAGATGCCCCTTTGTTTTCACCCCAGAAATAATGTTTGGATCATTATCTTTCTACTTTAAAACATATGCATATGGATCATTTGATCCGCTTTTTGAAAACACTGAGTTAACATGTCATGTCATGTAATACATATAATGCATGTTAACTTATTCTTCTTTTTTTTTTTTTAGTATATTTTATTTAATTGAATAACTATTGTAGTTTTGTTCTACGTGTATCTTACTGAAGTTACTATTTGTACAACTTATTAAGCTTGCTAATAAGTTTTATGTAAATTGTTCTATGTTCTATTGTAAATCTATTAGTTTCTATTTTGTATGTTTCTTTATTATTTCTATAACTGTTTTCCTATTCCTATTTGTTTTCTTATCGTATTCTATTTGTTATTTAGGTTATTGTTAGGCTACTGTTGAGTTTCTCTTATGTGAGTTTAAGTCAACTGATTCTAAAAAAATATTTTATCTTACTATTCTCCATTTTTTGATCTGAAGAGTTCTCTACTATAACTTTTCGTATATCTTTCTTCTTTCTACTTTTCTTACCTGTCCTTAAGCTACTGTTTTTTTTTTTTTTATTATTCTACTTAGAAATGCTTAATATGTTATATCATTAGTGATTATCTGTTGAATATGGGCTTTTGTTAGGGATTTACTACTTAATCTATGCTTATTTTGGAAATTCTGAAATTTTAACTAAGCGCAAATGCGTGCATGCTTAGACGTACGGGCATGTATAAAGGTGCACACTCTGTGTGCCAGTTGTGTAACCCAATTATGTTAGCTTTTAAAAATTCTGCTTATTCTGCTTTTAAAAATTCTGCTTATTCTTCTTTAATACTTATGTATGACCATACGACCGTGACCTTACTAAAAATCTAGTCATGCACACCTTGCGTACATGATCGTAACCTTATAAAAACAAGACTACATAGGCATGCGTCTTTCAAGTATATGCCCATACATGCATCTTGCTCTGTTTCAGCAACCATAGCCAAAACATGCAAAATTACATCCAAACTCAACCCAAATGTCTATCAATCTTCAATCAAACTTATTCTAACATATACACATACAAAATACAGTGCTAAAAATATATTTTCCCCATCAATCATAGTCAACTATAGTCTAACATGTTTCTAAACCCTTAAATACACACACTTACATCAAAGGAACCAAGCATGCTTTTGTCTCTAAATTTCTTTTCTATTTCATCATCATCATCTTATAATCATGCTATTTAATCTGAAAACATACTTCCATAGCAAAATAAACTTATCCAAGGAAATACAAACTATAGAAATAGGGAAAGAGATAAGAAAATACTTATCTTAAGTTATTAAAGACTTTGATCTTTCTAACTCTAGCTGGATCCTGGTTGAATTGGCTTCTAAAAACTGGTTGATCTCTCTCTCAATTTGGTTAGGGTTAGCTGGAGAGAAATGAAGGATAAAGAAATAGGGAAATTTGCTACGAGAGAAACCAAACTTTATAAAACCAAACTTTATATATCAACATACGTGCATAGGTATATAGTAATCGATGCTAGTTCCCATACGGGTATGTTGAAACTCACAAGTGCCCCCTCTTATTTACCTCTGAAATCGATGTTTGGATCATCGTGTTTTTTTACTGAAAACATGTATTTGGATCCTTAGTTCTCTTTCTAAAAACACTATATGACATGTCATATCATGTAATACATATCACACATGATAATTATCATTTCTTTTCTTCTGATTACTTTTTGTGTAGATGTACAACTGTTATAGTTCTGTTCTACGTATACTCAATGTTATACTATTTCTGTAACTTATTAATCTTATTAATAAGTTCCGTGTAACTTTTTGGAGTTCTGTTATATTCTGTCACTGTATCTGTCAGTTTCTTTTATTATATATTTCATAACTGCTGCTAGTTCTGCTTCAGTTTATATCTACACTGTTTCGAGTTTTGTTTCTATATATTTATATACATATACATATATATACATTTACTGTATCTGTCACTGTTTTTTTGTTTCCATCTATTTTCTGATCATATTTTGCTATTCAAGCTGTTTCAACATACTATTAAATTCTTTTCAATTTATATTGTGAAAGTGTGACTTTGGAGGTTCTCGTATAATTTTCTATTTCTCGTTCTTTTTTAGACTTATTCTCATTCATAATCTGATATTTCTTTTCTTATATTACTTAGAATATGTGACATGTTCTTTTAATATTGAAATTCTGCTGAAAAGGAAGGAAGTTTTCAATTTCATTAAATGCACATATGTGCACTATTAGACGTATGGACGTGAATGAAGGTGCACGGGCCATGTGCCAGTTGTACAGCCCAACCATGCTAGGTTCTGGAAAAATCTCTACTTATTCTTTATTTTGCTAACGCTTGACCATGACCCTCAGGTAGGGCTGGATACGAAGCGAACCGAACACAAACATGGGTATGTTTGGGTTCGCTTCGTTGGCTGGGTGGGCTTCATTCGTATTCGGTTCGTGTTCGACGAACAAGTGTAGTGGAGAATCGTGATTCGTGTTCGATGAACGAGGAGGGCTAATGTTTGTTCGTCACTGTAGATCATTTTTAGAAGAATCCGAGTGGTAGTCGCCGACGAAAAGCGAAACAGAAGAGATCAGAAGAAGAAACCCTATATCAATCGCAGCCGAGACCAGCAAAGCAATAGATTTCAACCCAATTGTAGGCGAAACATAAGAGATCAGAAGAAGAAGCCCTGTATCAGTCGCAGCCGAGACCAGTAAAGCAACAGATTTCAACCCAATCGCAGGTGAAAGACGAGAGATCAGAAGAAGAAATCCTAATCGTCCACTGAACGAATAGTTCGGTTTTCATCGAACTATTCACTGCCTCAGTTTGGATTCGTATTCGTTTTATCGAATCTCTGATACGAATATTCGTCCTCGCGTTCGATTCGTCTGGCGATAGTGTCTTTTCGTTGTCGAACGAAGCGAGCTCAAAAACGAGCCCGAATACATTTGCTTCGAATCTAACCCTACCCTCAAACGCGCGGTCATGACCTTACTATAAGTTGGTCGTGCATGACTCGTATACACGACCGTGACCTTATTAAAAAACCAGAATGCACGAGTGTGCGTACACGAATGCACGGGTGTGCGTCCTACTATATTTCGACACCCATGGTCAAAACAAGCAAGATCATTCCTAAAACTCAATCCAAATCTCGTCAAACTTCAATCAAACATACCATAACATACAAACATGCAACATATACTGCTATTAACATATTTTCCCTATCATTTTCAACCAAATCATACTAAAATCTCTCTAAACCCTTAAATACACACACATATGTATCAAGAGAACTAAACATGCTTCTACCTCCAAATTTCTCATCTATATCATCATTAACATCACATGAACATGCTAATAAACTGGAAACATGCTTCTATAACTAAATCAACTTAACCAAGGAAACATAAACTCTGGAAATAGAAAGAAGGTAAGAAAATACTTACCTGTAACTGCTAAAGGCTTCAATCTCTCTATCTCTGGCTGAATCTTGGTTGGATTAGCTACTAAAAACTGGCTGAACTCTCTTTCATTTGATTAGGGTTAGCTGAAGAGAAAGGGAAAGGGAAAAGTTGGCTAAAACTGGTGGAGGGAGAAGCTAGCTTTATATACTAGCAACCATGTATGGGTGTGCAACAAATGTACGAGCGTGTGTCTAAAGACGCACGGTCATGCTCCTTCTACAAGCTGCATATAAAGTCATTCAAAAGGCTGATCTACCCTCTTAACTCACTGAAACTGATTCCTAATTGAGAAATCTCTGTTCTAACCCCAAATCAAGGCTTAGAAAGACCATTCTAACCTCAGGTTGTTACAAATACAAAATATGTGAGCCAACATGCTATCGACTGAAAATTTAATACATATATACATACATATATAAAACTAAAAAACTTGGGTGGAAACTTACTTAAACTGTATCCCATTTTCCAGCCATTTTGTGCTTTAGCTCAGCTCCCCAAAACACTTACCTATAAGAAAAGAAAACTAAAAGGGATGATTGACAAGTTACTCAGTAAGCATCTCTTGTCGCTACCTTTAGGTAGGCTTTAAGCATTAACTAAATAGTTAACTACTAACTGGAGAACTTAACTAAGTTCCTAATAACCTAATAGTTTCTTCTACTCTAGCTTAACTTATTGATGAAACTTACTATTTAAGTTTTTATTCTTATCTTATTTCTTAACTAAGGGTATTTCTAAACTCTACTCTGATCTTTTATTTGGCTAGCTAATAAACTGGAAAACTTAACTAAGTTCCTAACTAGTCTAATAATTTCTTTTGTTCTAACTTATATAGATCTTTAACTTATTCTATTATGTTCTCTATTTCTTACTTAACATATCTTTTTATCTAATAATTATGCTTGGCTTATTTTTTGCTTTATAGGTTTCTTTCTTTCAGAGGATATAGATATCAACACTTTAACTCATGCTCTGTCATAATTGCGTATATGAATATACATATACAACATGGTATAAATCATTTATATCCTCATGACTAACACTCTATCACTTCCTCTTCTCACTACATTATCTTTCTTCTTGAAGTAAACAGATAGCTAATATATTTATTATGTTGTAATACTCATTATTTGGTCATGAGAATCCATCTAATATTTATTCTTTCCATGTTATTGATTATGGTTCTTACTGAAGCTATTTCTAATTTTAAAATATGATTACTTCTGAATCTTAGCTGGTCTCTTCTTTGTCCTTGATTGTCATATACGTTGTACTGTAATTCTAAGAACTCGTTAAGAGTTATTATCTTATTATAAGTTTTACTATTTGATTCGTAGTTATTCTGTTTCTCATTTACTATTCTATTATCTTGTAAACTTAATTACTCTGTTATGTGTCTAGTATTCTGTACATACTTATATTCCTAGAGTTACTTATTATGGTTGTATTGTTAATTATCAATTTGTCGGATAGTTTTCATATCGTTTTACTGATATATATTATAGTAAGTCTATTTTACTTGTTCTTATGCTATGTATGAAATGATATAAAGTATGCTAAAATGATATCCGATGATACTAAAAATCATAGTTGGACCCCTAGGCCTGTTTACTGAAAATATTTTTCTAAAACTGGTTTTTTGAAAATACTACTAGGATTTGATTATACTAAAATAATGGAAAGCTGAGTAAAAACTATATTTGAAAATCTTTATGTATTCGAAGATATCTACCGTGTTGCATAGACTAATGAATACAAGGATTCGACACTTGGTTATGTGAGTCATCAACTTCCTGAAATTCAATTATTAAGCTAAAATCAGACATACAACTATACACCAACGTATCTGACATTGGCTCATTCTCTAGCGGGCGTACAGATGCACACTAACATATATAAATATATCATTGGCTCCCTCTCTAGCGGGTGTGAAACTCATAGATGTCTCCTTGTATTCACCCCAAAAATGATGTTTGGATCATTATTTTTCTATTTTAAAACATATACATATAGATCACTTGACACCTTTTATAGAAAACATTGAGTTGACATGTCATGTCATGTAATGCATATAATGTTTGTTAACTTATTCTTCTTCTTTTTTGAATATATTATGTTTAACTTAATAACTGTTGTAGTTCTGTTCTACATGCATTTTACTGAAGTTACTATTCTATAACTTATTAAGCTTCTTAATAAATTATGTGTAAAATGTTTTATGTTCTACTATATATCTATTAGTTTCTATTTTGTATGTTTCTTTATTGTTTTTATAACTGTTTTCCTACTTTCTAATCATTCTCTGCTGGTTATTTAGGTTGTTTCTAGGCTACTACTGAGTTTTTCTTACTTATGGGAGTTTGAGTCAACTGATTCTAAAAAAGTATATTATCTTACTGTACTTTATTCTTTGATCTAAAGAGTTTTTTACTATAATTTTCTATGTCTGTTTCTTATTTCTGCTTATATTACCTGTTTTTAAGCTGTTGTTTTTTCTATTATTCTACTTAGAAATACTTAATATGTTATATTATTAGTAATTATCTATTGAATTTGGGCTCTTATTAGTGATTCACTACTTAATTTAGGCTTGTTCTAGAAATTCTAAAATTTTAACTAAGTACACAGGCGTGCATGCTCAAACTCATAGGTGTGCATAAAGGTGTATGGGCTTGTACCAGTTGTGCAACCTAACCATGCTAGCTTTTGGAAATTTTGTTTATTCTTCTCTAATACTCACACATGAGCATGACCTTCAGGTGTACGATTATGACCCTACTAAAAATCTAGTCATGCATACCTCGTGCACACGACTATAATCCTATTAAAACAAAACAGCACGGGTGTGCATTCATCGGGCACATGCCCGTGTATATGTCTTGCTATGTTTCAGAAACCATGGTGGAAACGCAAAAAATCACATCCAAACTCAATCCAAATCTCTATCAATCTTTAATAAAACTTATTATAGCATATACACATACAAAATACACTGCTATAAAAATATTTTCCCCATCAATCACAGCCAAATGCAGCCTAACATGTTTTTAAATCCTTAAATACATACATATATGCATCAGGGGAAACTAAGCATGCTTCTATGTCTAAATTTCTCTACTATTTCATCATCATCTTATAATCATGTTATTTAAATTGAAAACATACTTCCATGGCTGAATAAACTCATCCAAGGAAATACAAACTATGAAAACAAGGAAAGAGGTAAGGAAATACTTACCTTACGTTGCTAAAGACTTCAATCTCTCTAACTCTGGTTGGATCCTAGCTGGATTGACTGCTAGAAACTAACTTATCTATCTCTCAATTCGGTTAGGGTTGGTTGGAGACAAAAGAAGGGAAAAGAGTTAGGGAAATTTGCTGTAGGAGAAACCTTGCTTTAAATATCAATAGGTATGCACAGGCGTGTAACAAGCGGCGTATAGGGGTGTATGGTGGCAAGGACACGCAGACGTGTGTCCAAAGACATACGGTCGTGCTCTTTCCACGAGTTACATATAAAACCTCCAAAAGACTGTTCTACCCTTTTAACTCACTGAAGCTATTCTATGACTGAAGAAATCTCTCTTTTAACCCTGATTCAAGGCCTAAAATACCATTTTAGCTGCGGGATCATATATCCAAATTGTTAAAAAAAAAAAATTATAAAGGTGTCACTGACATAATTAAAATATCCAATAATAATTAATTAAATAATTGTTAACTTCAAAATAATATCATAATTGAAAAGCTTACCTAGAAAGCCAGTGGGAATCATATAATCAAGTACTTAATCAATGAGCCTTGCTTCTTTTTTAGATCAAACAAGGCTATTAATTAGTCTAGATAGTCCTTCATTAGTTTGAATGTTAACTCCCACACTCGGACTCCCTAAGGATAGACATTAAATGCCTTCAATCCATTAAATAATCCTTCTTTTAAGACCACCTTTTTGTTTTCATTCCCCGATAAGTCATAGTGAAAATAAATAGTAATGTTATCTTCACTAAATCTTTATTGTCTCTTTGCCATTTTTTTTCTTACAGACACAATGTAAGTCTCCATAGGTGATGGATGGTAGACCCTAAAATATCTATCTCTAATCTTTGGACCCTCAACATTGCATAAATATAATTGCATTTCGATCCTACGGTTGAACCTTAGATGCTTGATAAACACAAACTTATATAGGCTATAACGTATATCATCCCTATTTAATATAAATTGCAACTTCTTATTGGGGATCATTCTTTCTTACTACCCCTCTAAGCATTATTGAGTGCACTATCACTCAATTGAATATGCTATTTTGTAACAGTAACAAGTGGCCAAAACAAGTCTCCTTAAACATCTCTTACTTCCTTTTAGTCAAATACCTTCTAATCTCCCCTATAGCATCACGAACTTCATAGGGAGATATTTGCACCTTAAAGTGATGTTCTTCCTCAAAGCTCAAAGGTCCTACTAGGTTAGCATTGTGCTCTACCTTACGTGTTTTATACCAAACTAAAATAGACTTTAACAAAAAATTAAAAAAAAATTACTTACTTATCAAACAAACCCTAAAAAAGAAAAAAGAAGAATTAAAATAACACAATTTTGAAAAGTTACGAAATACCCCATCCCTAACTTAACTAGCCACATGAACTTCACGTTCTAACAATGAACTTCGTATGGTGGTGTCTAACCACCAACTGTGTCTCCCGATCATCAATCACTATCTTTTTTGACCACAATTCATTACTAAAACATTACAAACCTATTCTAACATCATTCCAGTAAAAGTTTTATCTAAATCAATAAAAAATCAATCAAAATTTATAAAATTTCAACGAAAAAAAACCCAATATCTAAAAAGCTTAAATCCACATCAAATATAATACATAAAACATTTAAAGATTGATTTAATACATTTTTTACTCTTTTTTGTCATAAAAAACTAGTTATAATTTGTATTGAAGTTCGAAAATCAGTTTTAAACATTTTTCACATTTCAACATCACGTTACAAGAGTTGAATATATATATATATATATATATATATATATATATATATATATATATATATATATATATAAGGGCATTTTGATAATTTTATAATACGAAATTAACTCTATTTGTGAACCCTAAACGTGTAATTCTTCAGTTCGCATAGTAATTTTGCGTGATGATAATGCATTTTTGTCGTGAACATTGGTTTGCATAATTAGTAAGCGAATTTATGAGTATTTTCCCATAAAAATTCAAAAGGAAATGAAAAATAATTAAAGCTATTGAAATTAAATTTTCACATGTATCTCGATGCTCAATGATATGTACTTATCACTAGATGGGGTGAAGGGTCAAAGTTAATTGTAATAGTCGAATCGTGTATTGAAAATCTAATTTTTTTTTTGTATAATATATTTTATATCGTATCATATTATTTTAAAAATAGAATAATAAAATTTTAATAAAACATTAAAAAATCTAATAGTTAATATAATTGTCTTATATCTTTATTGCATCATCATTTTTTTAATAAAAATAAGTATTAATTCATATCTGTAACATGTGTGTGATTCTATATATATATATTGTGTCATAAAATGTCTGTCATTTTATACTATATATTTATTATATCATATTGATTTGATAGTATCTGTGGATATATATATATATTTTTTATTTATAAAATATCAATATTTTGTTTAATTTAACACGGTTTGTTACGTAATCCGTCAATGTTGTGTTAAAACTCATTTCAATATTAAGGTTTGAGACATGGTATAGTCTTTTGAGTTGTGTTTGTGAGAGTTTTCTAGCGGATCCATCTTTGTGTTCTGCAAATCGATCTATCAAAAATAAAAATTTATGTTTGTATTTATTTATTTTTTTTAAATTTCACAGCCACGCCGGCTCAATCAGCAGGTCGTCCTGACGGGCTGTGACACGGTTCGCCTTAACCGGTGCCAGGTCTACTCTTCGATCTAAACATTTCCCTGTTGCCCAACTTGAGATACTGATATGGCGCCAGCCAAAAAAGGCAAATCTAAGTCGACATTGCACGAGTCGACTCAGTCCTCGCAAGCCTCCACTAACAAAACTCAAAACGACAATCTCCCTTCATGTATTCGCGTCGTTTCTTCCACCTCCGTGGCTGTCACCATCCACGCCAAGCCCGGCTCCAAAGTCTCCTCTATTACAGGTTCGTATAAAATTTCTAATACTAGATTTTTTTTTTTTTTTAATTTTCATTTGTGTGTTGATGTTTTTTGTGAATCGTAGATGTGAGTGATGAGGCTGTGGGAGTGCAAATTGACGCGCCAGCGAAGGACGGTGAAGCGAACGCGGCGCTTCTCGAGTACATCAGCTCGGTGAGTTTTAGTTTTTGTAGTCTTCTTTAGCTTAAATCTTAAGCAGTTTTTAAATTTTAGTTCTACTGGATGTGCTTTGAAATTTGTCTAAAGAAATGTTTATTATTGTGGAGTAAAAGTTTTTACTGGGTAATTTTGTTGTAGTCTTTTACCCTTTTTCCCTTTCAATTCAATTTTTTATGCCTTATTTATTTTTTATGCATTATGGGAAGTCATGTTTAATGAAAGGCGAATTCATAATTTCTCTCTTCCTTGTTGCAGGTTTTAGGGGTGAAAAGAAGGCAAGTGTCCATAGGTTCTGGATCTAAATCAAGAGACAAAGTTGTGGTTGTGGAAGAGGTAACTCCACAAAATGTTTTTAATGCTTTGGACAAAGCGTCAAAGTCCTAAACTAATAGGTGAAATGATACATATGTGCGTCTGTTTGCTTGAATTCCTTACATCATCACAAGAAAAGCTGGATATTCTGGATGATTCAATCAGCAATTGATCCTGAAATATTGGCTTGGTGATGAGTGGGATTCTCCAGAACAGGTATTGGTTGTCGTACTTTACCTGCAAAAGGTTATCTGTGTTAGTTAGAGTTGTTACTGCAAGAGATACTAGAGCTTAATCTTAAAATGTATTGTTCTATAATTAGTTCATTTTAATTTTGGTTGGATTTTTCTTTTGAATTTATATCAGAGATAAAATACAATCACCACAGGATGATTGCAGCTATCGTCCAATTATTTATTGCTGGCTTGTTGTTTCTTTTCTAGCAAATTTTCTAATGCTTTCATATTAGAACAACAACTTCGTTACACATTTCAAAACTATCATGGATGAACCTTAGGTAAAGTCATGAATAAGCATTTTTGTTCTTTTTTTTGCCATTCTATCAGTGAAGTTAATTTCATGTTCATTCTGTTGGAGTAATTTTGTTTCATATTTTTTTAAGAGAATCGATACAAGCTTCCTGAAAAATTTTTAAATTAAAAAATTTCGATTAATAGATTTAATTTTCCCTCACAGTCACTATTACAGAAGCTTGGTCTGCATCTATTGGAAACATCTCTCTCAACCATTGCATAATAGTATCTGTTCAAACTAGAGTTTAGTGTTGAAAACCACAAAAAAGTTTCCCTAAGAACATTTCTCTTTCTGTGAAGCACCAGCATGCACTAACTCTCCTGAAGTAAACCAGTTCCCAACTATGTATATCTGTGTTATCTCTGTTTGAACTCTTTTTATATTTGTTTCTACTATTTTTTGTAAGATTGTCATTAAGATTCTTGATTTTCCTCGACTTTTGTTGAGTGCTTGATGTCCAAATTGAAATTTCTAGAGAGTTTGAAAAGAAATGGATAAAATCGTAACTTTAGAAAGTATTGATGTGTAGAGAAATTTGACCAAGTGTCTCACCTATCTTGGCTTATGTTGCAAAATTTACCTACCATTTTCTTTCTATCCAATATTTTTGTTTCTCAAATGAAGTTAAATGAATTCACTCAATCCAGGAACATCTTGTAGACATTATTTTAATGTAAGAGTTACGTGACAACATGAATTTCATGAACGTCATTTCATATGCTCCATATGCAAAATTCAGAAAATGAGAGAAGGCAAAGTTGATTCCTTTTAGTCTTAGATTGTTCTTATAGTTGGACAGAGAGAGTTGTGACTCTGTTTTGGCTAGTTCTTTTGTGTTTCCTTCAGCTTGTTGGATCAGAGGTTGGGTTATATTTTCTTCGGAGGCAAATCCTTAAGTGAGAATCTTTAATATTAGTTCACAGGAACTCACTCTAAGCATTTCTGAAGAAAGGAAGTTACACACACCACAAAATCCTAGTAATAAAATAGGGCAAACCCAACTATTCGATACGATTTTCAATTATAAGTGCACACAAATTTTAAAAGTCGCTAAGAGAAGAAGTTAGATTGAGAGGTGGTGGGATATCTACTATGTGTACTAACATCAGAACCTTATCTATTGAAGATGAAGTGATGGCTCACACTGGATGCACCAAAGTCTCACTTTAACCATCCTCACCAACTGTAGTCCAAGTGTAGCTTGTCAACATCTTCATCACCTAAAAAACCTTAAACTAAGTCCAGCTCCCCAGTCTGAAACCAGTTGTAAACCCATTCCTCAAGAATATGTTCCTCCTCAGAAAGGGTCCAGTCGACACTCCTTTGACAACATATTATATTTAATAATACAATTCTGAAGTTGAAATATCTACTTTGACTGTTACAGGTAGCTTCTGTTGTCATTCTGGGGCAACATTTCCCCCTTTCCCTCTAATTCTTGTCAATGATCTAGTCTGGTCATGCTTCCAAAGTTTTGCCAATCCAATTTCTAATATTTTTGCACAGTGATACTCATGTACATTCTGAGGCTTTATATCACAATGGATAATTCGGGTTTCACAATCATCATAAAGATAGATGAGACCTTTGGCTATGTTGTGGGCAATATCCATCAACAGATCCCAACAAGGTTGCTTTTCAGATGTGGATAGCAGATCAGCAAGTGAACCATTTCTCTTTAATTCTTGCATATCCTGGAAGACATTTGGCACCTGATTTCATGATCATTTTGAACACAATTCTCATCAAGGCCACAAAGACCCTTAGGTGAATACTTACCATAAAACAAAGCCCAGACAATTGACCTAATGTTGTTATGATTTAATTTATATGAACAGAGTTGAAAGATCCCATCCATATGAATTTTCATCAGATAGATCGTTTGTTCTGTAGAATAGTCTCCTAGTATAAGATTTTTAATATTGAAACCCTTTGACTTTAGCAGGTAAAAGGGGCCATCAACATCCAGGCACATTGTAATCCCTTCCGCTGTACAAGATAGCCTATAAGCATGTGTGATTCTGTCTGTAGTATCCTTTGGGTACTGCACAAGGTTTTCATCCTTTTGCATCTTAAGCCAGAACATCCTGGTTGATTGATTGGTTTCTGAGAATCTTGAAACCATCTGTTTCCCTGCTAAGAGATGTTGACCTGTTTACAGTGTACTAGCGGGAACTGGAGGGTTGTGATTTGCTCTCGAAACAACAATTTTCTGAGCTATGCTGGGCCCTGAAACCATTCACTTTGTAATAGAATCCAAAACCATATAAACCAGAAGACCGTAGCTACGAGGAAACTGGTGTCGAGTTGCTGCAAAATATGCAGAGCAGTGCAAAAACTAAGATGAAACCATTTTTGTAGCCTTATCGTTTTTGTTACAATCCTGAGATTGAAGGACTAATGAACTCATTTAGTACTAGTGGGAACATATTATTTTTCAAATGTGGCCTTCGCCTTTCCAAGTGGTATCTAAGAAGAGAAAGTCAAGTCAAAGATTTGTGCCTTCTAGGAACAAACCTTTAGTGACATTCCATGGTTATATTAAGTAGATTATGAGGGTGGCTTCTGTCTCTTTGGAAAGTATTTTGGTCTTTAAAGTATTATAAAAATGCAGTGAAGCTCTCATGAATTTTGACTTTCTGGACTCAGCACTCAAATCACGGCTAAGAGTTTTCTGAGTCCGTATATGAAACATTACGGAACTAACAGTAAAATCATTTAGACCAAATAAGTTTTACCATTTATAATTAATATTAATTAGATATTAATGACGATGTATCACAATTTGATTAAACAATTTTGAATTAAAAAAATTAATACTCAATCACATGGAGAAAATTATCATTTATAAGATGCATATGAGCTAAATTGATTAGTATATAGTTTGAGTTTTGTTAAACTTATTTATAGAATTTGAGCTCATTGAGTAAGTGAAAACTCAAACTTAATTCGAAAAGCCATTTTTAACCTTTTAAAAAACTTATTTTTAAACTTTTATAACTTATATATTTATTAGTTATCTCTATATTTAAAGTTAAAAAATAAGATTTCAAAATTGTAAGTATAGGATTTAAAACATTTAGAGACTTATTGATATTTTACTTTGAATCGAATCATGAATTTGTAAACTCATCAAACCAATTAATATCAAACTTAAGATCGATATGAGATGAGTCAAATTAATTTGTCTTATTTGTAACCTTAATGATTGGTATTCAAATTAATACTCATGATGAGTTTTTTGGGCTATGAAGAATATGAATATGTTGAGAAGTTTGATTGCAAAAAAGTAATATGCAAAAGGAAATACAATGGACTAGAAGGCCAAAAACTATACAGATAAAAAGGTGTCACAATCCAAAAATAAAAATTCCTACATAAATTTGCATTAATCAAGTGATGCCCTAAACATTTTTAATTAGAAATTAATGTTATTGGCATAGGCAATCCCACTAGTAGAAGGATTACATTCAAGATTAATATCAGCTACTCTGCAACCATGTTATCTTATTGTAAATTATGCTTTTCAGATTCACACAAGAATTATAATTATTAAATAAGTGGAAGTGGAACATAAATCCACTCCGTAAATTACATAAATAGGTTTAAAAGAAGTAAATGACAATGGCAGATCGGTTCGGTTGCATTTTCTTTTCCGGACTCAGATGCAGGTAAGAAAAGAACTAGGACTTGGAGGAACTGGAATGTCAACAGTTCCTTCCAGCATAAGTAAAACTTTCTTCATTGAAGGGCGTAGTGATGGCTCATCAAGAATACACCAAAGTGCAACTTTGATCATCCTCTCCAATTGTTTGAGATCAACCTCTTCATTTCCTACGAGTTGACTCAACTCACCAGCATCAAAACATTGGTAAACCCAATCTTCGAGAACAACTTGGTCATCTGGGAAGCTTTGGTCCATGCATCTTCGACAACATATGATCTCTAACAGCATCACTCCAAAACTATAAATATCTGCTTTCACTGTCACTGGTAGATTTCGGTGCCATTCTGGTGCAACATATCCCCTTGTTCCTCTGATGCCGGTGAAAGTGTTAGTTTGGTCTGGCTTCAACAGCTTCGCCAAACCAAAATCAGCGATCTTTGCACACCTATTCTCATTCATGAGTATGTTGTGGGGTTTTATATCACAATGGATTATTTGCGTTTGACATTCATCGTGCAAATAAAGAATCCCCCGTGCTATATCCCGAGCAATGTTCGTTCTTTCTATCCAATTAAGCTGTATTTTGGGTGTGAAGAGTAGATCAGCGAGAGAACCATTGCTCATGTATTCGTATACCAAGACCTTGTTGGGTCCATCAAAGGAATAACCAAGCAGACGAACAAGATTCTTGTGATGGGTTCTCCCAATTACCTTTATCTCAGTCAGAAATTCCCTCTCTCCTTCAGCTAACACCTTTTCTAATTTCTTGACAGCTACAGATTTTTCGCAATGCAGCATAGTCCCTTTATAAACTGTACCTGAAGATCCTCTGCCAATCTCTTCCTTGAAACCATCAGTTAGTCTTTCGATCTCTGCAAAACTAAATGATGTCGGAGCAATGTCCTCACAAAACCTGAAATTGGCATTTCCAGTAATTCTTCTGTATGACCAGACTTGATATCTGTGCATGAAAATCCAGGAAGTTGCCAAACCAACTATAAAAGCACCAAATACACAGCTTAATACAATTATCAAATGAGTTTTGAGGCGTTTCTTCTCCTCTCGAGGCTCCATGTTACCATCAGAGGATGCAATTCCTACCTTGATGAAAGCGAAGTTTTTTGATCCACTACCCATATCTCTTCTCCCAAATCTCAAAGGAAGCCTTTGCATTCTGCACATGCGATCATCACTCTTGAAGAACGCAGCTTCGCAATTACAGTCCACCAAACATGCTTTTTGACAGTCTTCTTTGGTTGTTTCTGACAGATCAAAGTATGAGACATCTTCCCAGAGAGTGTTCTCCAATGGTTGAATCTCAAATTTGGCAGGTCCACGCCCATTGCTGCAACTTTCTGCAATGAAATCTCTTTCACACCCGGAAGTCCAATTGCCCTGGTTCACAACGGCAAATCCTGGAAGACAATTACAGTCAGGTTTTTGATCATTTATAACACAGTAACTGTTAAAGCCACACAGACCCTTAGGATCACATTTATTTTTGGAAGATTCCCACATAGCAGACCATGTTCCATTTTGTCTCAAATTGTGTGAATATAATCGCAATATCCCATCCCAGTCAAGTCTTATCAAATAGAGTATTCCTCCAGTTGGATACCCTCCTGTAATATTTTTTATATTGGAGCCATTGGCGTTAAGCAGGTAAAGATGGCCATCCATATCAAGGTTTAGTGTCACATGATCACCCTGCCCGTCTGTACCAGACGCCCAATAGGCATATGAACCTGTGGGTGCAGTATCCGTAGGGTACTGAACAAGGTTCCCATCTGTTTGCATCTCAAGGCGGAATTTCCCTGTAGAAGGATTTGTTTCTGAAACACTTGAAAACAACGCGTGTTCTGTCAGAAGACGTTGAGTTGGCAAAATAGTGTCAGTTGGGTAATCAAAACTCTGCCATATTATTCCTCCACTAGAGTTGTAAAGCACAAAGTTTCCAGAGTCAAGCATGGAAGCAGAAGTAGCGGACCCAGAAACCTGCTGAGCAATATCAGTACCTTGGCCTTGTGCTAATTGCAAGGCAAGCCTGCCTTCAGTATTCAACAGCAGGGTAGCGTTGCTGGGGACTGGCGGATCATCGCGGTTCGCTGTCCAGACAACCGTTCTCTCAGGAATTCCAGCAAGAAAAATTCCGACGGCATAGCCATTACCTCGCTGGTAAAATCCAAAGGCGTAGAGTTTAGAACGTGACGGCCATGAGGAGTTTGTGGTTGGTCTTAGAGAAGATCCCAAGCTTATATTAGACTGTCTTTGTTGAGCCGTAACACAAGAAGATGCGAACAAGAAAAACAAGAAAGAATGGATTAAAAGAAAATGAAATCTCTGCATTTTTATGCTGAAAATGAATTGTGACTGTAGTGAGTGGCTTTGGGTATAAATAATAAAAAGGATCCTGGAATGTATATTTGTACAATCTATAAAAATCAAAAGTTTCCCAAGTCAAGTTACCCAGAAGACTTGGACTTTTCAATACTCAGCCATTACCAGTCAATATTATTATGCGTACTAATGCTATGCTGACTTTTCTTCTTCTGTTGCTTTTTCTAGTTTTTTTTTTCCCGCAATTTTTTCTAGCTGTCATAGCAGAAGACTTTGACTTGGTCAATGTTGTTAACCTTTGCAGAGCCGTCTCTTTCATTTGAAATGAATAACTGATTACACGGTAATTGGAAGAATAATGGAGCTAGAGATGCTCGGTGTCAAAAGCTATTTTCTACAATCACTAATTTAATATTGCCACAAACATAACGTTTTTAAGTCTTCTCACTATTCTTCAAGTCAATTACACGGCTTCGAACAGAGCTGGATTCAAAACTTGGGCTGCCCACCAACTTTATCTTTTTCATTTACAGAGATACAAAAATTATATCGGACAGTTTTTTTGCTACACTTTGCTGTTAGTGCGTTGATATTTTGACGGATTTCTGTCACATCACATTAGAATAGACTTGTCATGTAATAGCTCGAGTTTCGATGAGGGGTATTTTCGGTAAGAAAATGATATTTGAGGTATTTTAGGTTTTCAAATTGTTTACAAATGATGTAAAGGGTAAATTAGTCATTTTGGTATGTTTTTGGGCAATACATATGCTATGTATAAAATGATATAAAGTATGCTGAAATGATATCTGATGATACTAAAAATCATAGTTGAGCCCCTAAGCCTGTTTACTGAAAATATCTTTCTAAAACTAGTTTTTTGAAAATACTACTAGGATTTGATTATACTAAAATAATGGAAAGCTGAGTAAAAACTGTATTTGAAAATCTTTATGTGTTCGAAGATATCTACCGTGTTGCATAGACTAATGAATACAAGAATTCGACACTTGGTTATGTGAGTCATCAACTTCCTGAAATTTAATTATTAAGCTAAAATCAGATAACTGATTGACACCAGCGCATATATCAATCTACATTGATGTTAGCTCTCTCTAACAGACATACAACTGTACACCAACATATCTGACATTGGCTCATTCTTTAGCGGGCGTACAGATGCACACCAACGTATATAAATATATCATTGGCTCCCTCTTTAGCGGGTGTGGAACTCACAGATGTTTTCTCGTATTCACCCCAAAAATGATGTTTGGATCATTATTTTTCTATTTTAAAACATATACATATGGATCACTTTACACCTTTTGTAGAAAACATTGAGTTGACATGTCATGTCATGTAATGCATATTAGCTTATTCTTCTTCTTTTTTGAATATATTATGTTTAACTTAATAACTATTGTAGTTCTGCTCTATATGCATTTTACTGAAGTTACTATTCTATAACTTATTAAGCTTCTTAATAAATTATGTGTAAAATGTTTTATGTTCTACTGTATATCTGTTAGCTTCTGTTTTGTATGTTTTTTTACTGTTTTTATAATTGTTTTCCTATTTTGTAATCATTCTCTGCTGGTTATTTAGGTTGTTTCTAGGCTACTACTAAGTTTCTCTTACTTATGGGAGTTTAAGTCAACTGATTCTAAAAAAGTATTTTATCTTACTATACTTTATTCTTTGATCTAAAGAGTTTTCTACTATAATTTTCTATGTCTCTTTCTTCTTTCTGCTTATATTATCTGTTATTAAGCTGTTGTTTTTTCTATTATTCTGCTTAGAAATACTTAATATGTTATATTATTAATAATTATCTATTGAATTTGGGCTCTTATTAGTGATTCACTACTTAATTTAGGCTTATTCTAGAAATTCTAAAATTTTAACTAAGTACACAGGCGTGCATGCTCAAACTCATAGGCGTGCATAAAGGTGCATGGGCTTGTACCAGTTGTGCAACCTAACCATGCTAGCTTTTAGAAATTTTGTTTATTCTTCTCTAATGCTCACACATGGGCATGACCTTCTGGTGTACGATTATGACCCTAGTAAAAATCCAGTCATGCATACCTCGTGTACACGACCATAATCCTATTGAAATAAAACCTCGCGGGTGTGCATTCATCGGGCACATGCCCGTGTATATGTCTTGCTATGTTTCAGAAACCATGGTGGAAACGCATAAAATCACATCCAAACTTAACCCAAATCTCTATCAATCTTTAATCAAACTTATTCTAGCATATACACATACAAAATACACTGCTATAAAAATATTTTCCCTATCAATCATAACTAAATGCAGCCTAACATGTTTTTAAATCCTTAAATACATACATACATGCATCAAGGGAAACTAAACATGTTTCTATGTCTAAATTTCTCTACTATTTCATCATCATCATCATCATCATCTTATAATCATGCTATTTAAATTGAAAATATACTTCCATGGTTGAATAAACTCATCCAAGGAAATACAAACTATGAAAATAGGGAAAGAGGTAAGAAAATACTTACCTTACATTGCTAAAGACTTCAATCTCTCTAACTTTGGTTGGATCCTAGCTGGATTGACTGCTAGAAACTAACTTATCTCTCTCTCAATTCGGTTAGAGTTGGCTGGAGACAAAGGAAAGGAAAAGAGTTAGGGAAATCTGCTATGGGAGAAACCTTGCTTTATATATCAATAGGTATGCACAAACGTGTAGCAAGCGACGTATAGGGGTGTATGGTGGCAAAGACACGCAGACGTGTGTCCAAAGACATACGGTCGTGCTCCTTCCACAAGTTACATATAAAACCTCCAAAAAACTGTTCTACCCTTCTAACTCACTGAAGTTATTCTATGACTGAAGAAATCTCTCTTTTAACCCTGATTCAAGGCCTAAAATACCATTTTAGCTGCGAGATCATATATCTAAATTGTTAAAAAAAAAATTATAAAGGTGTCATTGACATAATTAATATATCCAATAATAATTAATTAAATAATTGTTAACTTCAAAATAATATCATAATTGAAAAGCTTACCTAGAAAGCCAGTGGGAATCATATAATCAAGTACTTAATCAATGAGCCTTGCTTTTTTTTTTAGATCAAACAAGGCTATTAATTAGTCTAGATAGCCCTTCATTAATTTGAATGTTAACTCCCATACTCAGACTCCCTAAAGATAGACATTAAATGCCTTCAATCCATTAAATAACCTTTCTTTTAGGACCACCTTTTTGTTTTCATTCCATGATAAGTCATAGTGAAAATAAATAGTAATGCTATCTTCACTAAATCTTTATTGTCTCTTTGCCTTTTTTTTTTCCTACAGACACAATGTAAGTCTCCATAGGTGATGGATAGTAGACCTTAAAATATCTATCTCTAATCTTTGGACCCTCAACATTGCATAAATATAGTTGCATTTCGGTCCTACGGTTGAACCTTAGATGCTTGATAAACACAAACTTATATAGGCCATAACGTATATCATCCCTATTTAATATAAATTGCAACTTCTTATTAGGGATCATTCTTTCTTACTACCCTCCTAAGCATTATTGAGTGCACTATCACTCAATTGAATATGCTATTTTGTAACAGTAACAGGTGGCCAAAACAAGTCTCCTTTAACATCTCTTACCTCATTTTAGTCAAATACCTTCTAATCTCCCTTAGAGCATCACGAACTTCACAGGGAGATATTTGCACCTTAAAGTGATGTTCTTCCTCAAATCTCAAAGGTCCTACTAGGTTAACATTGTGCTCTACCTTACGTGTTTTATACCAAACTAAAATGGACTTTAACAAAAAATTAAAAAAAAAATATTACTTACTTATCAAACAAACCCTAAAAAAAAAAAAGAAGAAAATTAAAATAACACAATTTTGAAAAGTTACAAAAACAACCCATCCCTAACTTAACTAGCCACATGAACTTCATGTTCTAGCAATGAACTTCGTATGATGGTGTCTAACCACCAATGGTGTCTCCCGATCATCAATCGCTATCTTTTTTGGCCACAATTCATTACTAAAACATTACAAACCTATTCCAACATCATTCCAGTAAAAGTTTTATGTAAATCAACAGAAAATCAATCAAAATTTAGAAAATTTCAATGAAAAAAAAACCCAATATCTAAAAACCTTAAATCCACACCAAATATAATAATCTTTACATAGAACATTTTAAACGTGATAAAGATTGATTTAATACCTTTTTTACTCTTTTTTTCATAAAAAACTAGTTATAATTTGTATTGAAGTTCGAAAATCAGTTTTAAAAAATTTTCACATTTCAACATCACGTTACAAGAGTTGAATATATATATATATATATATATATATATAGAGGGACATTTTGATAATTTTATAATACGAAATTAACTCTATTTGTGAATCCTAAACGTGTAATTCTTCAGTTCGCATAATAATTTTGCGTGATGATAATGCATTTTTGTCGCGAACATTGGTTTGCATAATTAGTAAGCGAATTTATGAGTATTTTCCCATAAAAATTCAAAAGGAAATGAAAAATAATTAAAGCTATTGAAATTAAATTTTCACATGTATCTCGATGCTCAATGATATATACTTATCACTAGATAGGGTGAAGGGTCAAAGTTAATTGTAATAGTCGAATCATGTATTGAAAATCTAACTTTTTTTCGTATAGTATATTTTATATCGTTCCATATTATTTTAAAAATAGAATAATAAAATATTTATAAAACATTAAAAAATCTAATAGTTAATAATTGTCTTAAAAAATATTATAAATACCTCTAAAAATTAAAAAAATTATCAATTATATCTTTATTGCATCATCATTTTTTTTTATAAAAATAAGTATTAATTCATATCTGTAAAATGTGTGTGACTCTATAAATATTGTGTCATAAAATGGGTGTCATTTTTTACTGTATATTCATTATATCATATTGATTTGATAGTATCTGTGGATATATATAATTTTTTTTTATTTATAAAATATCAATAGTTTGTTTAATTTAACACTGTTTGTTACGTAATCCGTCAATGTTGTGTTAAACCTCATTTCAATATTAAGGTAACATCTCTCTCAACCCTCACAAACACAACTCAAAAGACTATGCCATGTCTCAAACCTTAATTCGTCCAATCTATTGGAAACATCTCTCTCAACCATTGCATAATAGTATCTGTTCAAACTAGAGTTTAGTGTTGAAAACCACAAAAAAGTTTCCCTAAGAACATTTCTCTTTCTGTGAAGCACCAGCATGCACTAACTCTCCTGAAGTAAACCAGTTCCCAACTATGTATATCTGTGTTATCTCTGTTTGAACTCTTTTTATAATTGTTTTTACTATGTTTTGTAAGACTGTCATTAAGATTCTTCATTTTCCTCGACTTTTGTTGAGAGCTTGATGTCCAAATTGAAATTTCTAGAGAGTTTGAAAAGAATTGGATAAAATCTTAACTTTAGAAAGTATTGATGTGTAGAGAAATTTGACCAAGTGTCTCACCTATCTTGGTTTATGTTGCAAAATTTACCTACCAATTTCTTTCTATCCAATATTTTTGTTTCTCAAACGAAGTTAAATGAATTCACTCAATCCAAGAACATCTTGTAGACATTATTTTAATGTAATAGTTACGTGACAACATGAATTTCATGAACGTCATTTCATATGCTCCATATGCAAAATTCAGAAAATGAGAGAAGGCAAAGTTGATTCCTTTTAGTCTTAGATTGTTCTTATAGTTGGACAGAGAGAGTTGTGACTCTGTTTTGGCTAGTTCTTTTGTGTTTCCTTCAGCTTGTTGGATCAGAGGTTGGGTTATATTTTCTTCGGAGGCAAATCCTTAAGCGAGCATCTTTAATATTAGTTCACAGGAACTCACTCTTAGCATTTCTGAAGAAAGGAAGTTACACACACCACAAAATCCTAGTAATAAAATAGGGCAAACCCAACTATTCGATACGATTTTCAATTATAAGTGCACACACATTTTAAAAGTCGCTAAGAGAAGTTAGATTGAGAGGTGGTGGGATATCTACTATGTGTACTAACATGAGTAGAACCTTATCTATTGAAGATGAAGTGATGGCTCACACAGGATGCACCAAAGTCCCACTTTAACCATCCTCGCCAATTGTAGTCCAAGTGTAGCTTGTCAACATCTTCATCACCTAAAAAACCTTAAACTAAGTCCAGCTCCCCAGTCTGAAAACAGTTGTAAACCCATTCTTCAAGAATATGTTCCTCCTCAGAAAGGGTCCAGTCGACACTCCTTTGACAACATATTATATTTAATAATACAATTCTGAAGTTGAAATATCTACTTTGACTGTTACAGGTAGCTTCTGTTGTCATTCTGGGGCAACATTTCCCCCTTTCCCTCTAATTCTTGTCAATGATCTAGTCTGGTCATGCTTCAAAAGTTTTGCCAATCCAATTTCTAATATTTTTGCACAGTGATACTCATGTACATTCTGAGGCTTTATATCACAATGGATAATTCGGGTTTCACAATCATCATAAAGATAGATGAGACCTTTGGCTATGTTGTGGGCAATATCCATCAACAGATCCCAACAAGGTTGCTTTTCAGATGTGGATAGCAGATCAGCAAGTGAACCATTTCTCTTTAATTCTTGCATATCCGGAAAGGCATTTGGCACCTGATTTCATGATCATTTTGAACACAATTCTCATCAAGGCCACAAAGACCCTTAGGTGAATACTTACCATAAAACAAAGCCCAGACAATTGACCTAATGTTTTTTTGATTTAATTTATATGAACAGAGTTGAAAGATCCCATCCATATGAATTTTCATCAGATAGATCGTTTGTTCTGTAGAATAGTCTCCTAGTATAAGATTTTTAATATTGAAACCCTTCGAATTTAGCAGGTAAAAAGGGCCATCAACATCCAGGTTTAAGGACACATTGTAATCCCTTCCGCTGTACAAGATAGCCTATAAGCGTGTGTGATTCTGTCTGTAGTATCCTTTGGGTACTGCACAAGGTTTTCATCCTTTTGCATCCAGAACATCCTGGTTGATTGATTGGTTTCTGAGACTCTTGAAACCATCTGTTTCCCTGCTAAGAGATGTTGACCTGTTTACAGTGTACTAGCGGGAACTGGAGGGTTGTGATTTGCTCTCGAAACAACAATTTTCTGAGCTATGCTGGGCCCTGAAACCATTCACTTTGTAATAGAATCCAAAACCATATAAACCAGAAGACCGTAGCTACGAGGAAACTGGTGTCGAGTTGCTGGAAAATATGCAGAGAGCAGTACAAAAACTAAGATGAAACCATTTTTGTAGCCTTATCGTTTTTGTTACAATCCTGAGATTGAAGGACTAATGAACTCATTTAGTACTAGTGGGAACATATTATTTTTCAAATGTGGCCTTCGCCTTTCCAAGTGGTATCTAAGAAGAGAAAGTCAGTCAAAGATTTGTGCCTTCTAGGAACAAACCTTTAGTGAAATTGCATGGTTATATTAAGTAGATTATGAGGGTGGCTTCTGTCTCTTTGGAAAGTATTTTGGTCTTTAAAGCACTATAAAAATGCAGTGAAGCTCTCAGGAATTTTGACTTTCTGGACTCAGGCACTCAAATCACGGCTAAGAGTTTTCTGAGTCCGTATATGAAACATTACGGAACTAACAGTAAAATCATTTAGACCAAACAAGTTTTACCATTTATAATTAATATTAATTAGATATTAAAGATGATGTATCACAATTTGATTAGACAATTTTGAATAAAAAAAACTAATACTCAATCACATGGAGAAAATTATCATTTGTAAGATGCATACGAGTTAAATTGCTTAGTATGTACTTTGAGTTTGGTTTGAATACATATTTATAGAATTTGAGCTCATTGAGTCAGTGAAAACTCAAACTTAATTCGAAAAGCCATTTTTAACCTTTTAAAAAACTTATTTTTAGACTTCTATAACTTCTATATTTATTAGTTATCTCTATATTTAAAGTTAAAAAATAAGATTTCAAAGTTGTAAGTATAGAATTTAAAACATTTAGAGATTTATTGATATTTTATTTCGAATCGAATCATGAGTTTGTAAACTCATCAAACCAATTAATATCAAACTCAAGATCGATTTGAGATGAGTCAAACAAATATGAAACTGTTTATGAGTAGTTTGTCTTATTTGTAACCCTAATAATTGGTATTCAAATTAATACTCATGATGAGTTTTTTGGGCTCTGAAAAATATGAATATGTTGAGAAGTTTGATTGCAAAAAAGTAATATGCAAAATGAAATACAATGGACTAGAAGGCCAAAAACTATACAGATAAAAAGGTGTAACAATCCAAAAATAAAAATTCCTACATAAATTTGCATTAATCAAGTGATATTTAGGAAGGCCCTAAACATTTTTAATAAGAAATTAATGTTATTGGCATAGGCAATCCCACTAGTAGAAGGATTACATTCAAGATTAATGTCAGCTACTCTGCAACCATGTTATCTTATTGTAAATTATGCTTTTCGGATTCACACAAGAATTATAATTATTAAATAAGTGGAAGTGGAACAGAAATCCACTCTGTAAATAACATAAATAGGTTTGAAAGAAGTAAATGACAATGGCAGATCGGTTCGGTTGCATTTTCTTTTCCGGACTCAGATGCAGGTAAGAAAAGAACTTGGACTTGGAGGAACTGGAATGTCAACAGTTCCTTCCAGCATAAGTAAAACTTTCTTCATTGAAGGGCGTAGTGATGGCTCATCAAGAATACACCAAAGTGCAACTTTGATCATCCTCTCCAATTGTTTGAGATCAACCTCTTCATTTCCTACGAGTTGACTCAACTCACCAGCATCAAAACATTGGTAAACCCAATCTTCGAGAACAACTTGGTCATCTGGGAAGCTTTGGTCCATGCATCTTCGACAACATATGATCTCTAACAGCATCACTCCAAAACTATAAATATCTGCTTTCACTGTCACTGGTAGATTTCGGTGCCATTCTGGTGCAACATATCCCCTTGTTCCTCTGATGCCGGTGAAAGTGTTAGTTTGGTCTGGCTTCAACAGCTTCGCCAAACCAAAATCAGCGATCTTTGCACACCTATTCTCATTCATGAGTATGTTGTGAGGTTTTATGTCACAATGGATTATTTGCGTTTGACATTCATCGTGCAAATAAAGAATCCCCCGTGCTATATCCCGAGCAATGTTCGTTCTTTCTATCCAATTAAGCTGTATTTCAGGTGTGAAGAGTAGATCAGCGAGAGAACCATTGCTCATGTATTCGTATACCAAGACCTTGTTGGGTCCATCAAAGGAATAACCAAGCAGACGAACAAGATTCTTGTGATGGGTTCTCCCAATTACCTTTATCTCAGTCAGAAATTCCCTCTCTCCTTCAGCTAACACCTTTTCTAATTTCTTGACAGCTACAGATTTTTCGCAATGCAGCATAGTCCCTTTATAAACTGTACCTGAAGATCCTCTGCCAATCTCTTCCTTGAAACCATCAGTTAGTCTTTCGATCTCTGCAAAACTAAATGATATCGGAGCAATGTCCTCACAAAACCTGAAATTGGCATTTCAGTAATTCTTCTGTATGACCAGACTTGATATCTGTGCATGAAAATCCAGGAAGTTGCCAAAACAACTATAAAAGCACCAAATACACAGCTTAATACAATTATCAAATGAGTTTTGAGGCGTTTCTTCTCCTCTCGAGGCTCCATGTTACCATCAGAGGATGCAATGCCTACCTTGATGAAAGCAAAGTTTTTTGATCCACTACCCATATCTCTTCTCCCAAATCTCAAAGGAAGCCTTTGCATTCTGCACATGCGATCATCACTCTCGAAGAACGCAGCTTCGCAATTACAGTCCACCAAACATGCTTTTTGACAGTCTTCTTTGGTTGTTTCTGACAGATCAAAGTATGAGATATCATCCCAGAGAGTGTTCTCCAATGTTTGAATCTCAAATTTGACAGGTCCACGCCCATTGCTGCAACTTTCTGCAATGAAATCTCTTTCACACCCGGAAGTCCAATTGCCCTGGTTCACAAAGGCAAATCCTGGAAGACAATTACAGTCAGGTTTTTGATCATTTAAAACACAGTAACTGTTAAAGCCACACAGACCCTTAGGTTCACACTTATTTTTGGAAGATTCCCACATAGCAGACCATGTACCATTTTGTCTCAAATTGTGTGAATATGATCGGAATATCCCATCCCAGTCAAGTCTTGTCAAATAGAGTATTTCTCCTGGTTGATTCCCTTCTGTAATATTTCTTATATTGAAGCCAGTGGCGTTAAGCAGGTAAAGATGGCCATCCATATCAAGGTTTAGTGTCACATTATCACCCACCCAGTATGTACCAGACGCCCAATAGGCATATTGACCTATGTCTGCAGTAGTATCCGTAGGGTACTGAACAAGGTTCCCATCTGTTTGCATCTTAAGGCGGAATTTCCCTGTGGAAGGATTTGTTTCTGAAACATTTGAAAACAACGTGTGTCCTGCCAGAAGACGTTGAGTTGGCAAAATAGTGTCAGTTGGGTAATCAAAACTCTGCCATATTATTCCTCCACTAGAGTTGTAAAGCACAAAGTTTCCAGAGTCAAGCATGGAAGCAGAAGAAGCAGAAGTAGCGGACCCAGACATCTGCTGAGCAATATCAGTACTTTGGCCTTGTGCTAATTGCAAGACAAGCCTGCCTTCATTATTCAACTGCAGGGTAGCGTTGCTGGGGACTGGCGGATCATCGCGGTTCGCTGTCCAGACAACCGTTCTCTCAGGAATTCCAGCAAGAAAAATTCCGACGGCATAGCCATTACCTCGCTGGTAAAATCCAAAGGCGTAGAGTTTAGAACGTGACGGCCATGAGGAGTTTGTGGTTGGTCTTAGAGAAGATCCCAAGCTTATATTAGACTCTTTGTTGAGCCGTAACACAAGAAGATGCGAACAAGAAAAATAAGAAGAAAGAATGGATTAAAAGAGAATGAAATCTCTGCATTTTTATGCTGAAAATGAATTATGACTGTAGCGAGTGGCTTTGGGTATAAATAATAAAAAGGATCCTGGAATGTATATTTGTAAAATCTATAAAATCAAAAGTTTCCCAAATCAAGTTACCCAGAAGGCTTGGACTTTTCAATACTCAGCCATTGCCAGTCAATATTATTATGGCTACTAATGCTATGCTGACTTTTCTTCTTCTGTTCATTTTTCCAGTTTTTTTTTTCCCGCAATTTTTTCTAGCTGTCATATCAAAAGACTTTGATTTGGTCAATGTTGTTAACCTTTGCAGAGCTGTCTCTTTCATTTGAAATGGAAAACTGATTACACGGTAATTGGAAGAATAATGGAATAATGGAGCTAGAGATGCTCGGTGTCAAAAGCTACTTTCAACAATCACTAATTTAATATTGCCACAAACATAACGTTTTTAAGTCTTCTCACTATTCTTTAAGTCAATTACACGGCTTCCAACAGAGCTGGATTCAAAACTTGGGCTGCCCACTAATTTTATCTTTTTCATTTATAGAAATAGAAAAATTTTATCGGACAGTTTTTTTGCTATACTTTGCTGTTAGTGTGATGATATTTTGACGGATTTTTGTTATATCACATCAGAATAGACTTGTCATGTAATAGCTCGAGTTTCAATGAGGGGTATTTTCGGTAAGAAAATGATATTTAATGTATTTTAGGTTTTCAAATTGTTTAAAAATACTGTAAAAGGTAAATTAGTTATTTGGGTATGTTTTTGGGCAATACATATGTCATCATGAAGGGTTGCCATGTGTACAATATGAAAGGATGTTTGAATTTTTTCATCATGCACAACTATGCATCCTAGTGTGCACGACCTTACGTCTTGAGTTTTGTCATCAACTATATAAAACAGAAGTTTATTCAAATGTTAATAATTTCTAATCATTTGGAAGAGGGTCAATTTTAGAGAGGGTCAAGCGAAGAGTTGAGAACAAAAGCTAATCAAGGATTTCACCAAAGTTTGCATGTGTGTGTGAGAGAGAGAGAGTACAATAATAGGCTTTCAAGTAAGTGGAAATCGTATCTTAATTGTGTTTGATCTTGTGTGATTGCCATTGTTGTTGCTGTTATGAAATGATTATACATGATCTGGTTACATAATGATGTTTAATGACTGAATTTGATAATATTGCATGTTTTAGAGCTTAATTATGATAATTAATATGTTAAATTGGGATATGATATGAAAATGGTGACATGATGAAGAATTGAGTATGATTTGAGTTAGATTTGGATATTGTGAAATGTGATGATGTCTTATAAGCTAATTTTGATTATATATCTATGATTTTTGTGAGTTGAATATTGATAAGTGTCAATTGCATGTATAATTTCGTGGTCAATTTATAGAATTTTAAGGGTGATTTGACCATTTTACCCTTATTATGTGCACATTTTGGGATCACGGGTTTTCATATTTGGTTTTGCAGGAAATGTTGATTTTGATGTGATTTCAATGGAAATCAAGCCAAATAGACACTTGTGAAGGACTAGCCGGAAGTTCGACTTTAGTCTAAAGAAGAATTAGCAACTAGAGCAAAGACGGGAAAGAAAAGTATTGCACGCCACAGCAGAAAAACAAGGATTTTCACTATGGTTGCGTTCTGTAATGAAAACGTGGTCTTCACTAAAGTTGTAGTAGACATCTCAACCTTTTCAAAAAGCTATTATGGGGAAAAATCCGAGTTCGTTTGGTCCCTCAACCGTTGCCACAAATTCAGGTCTTCTTGGTGAAATTCTGTGTCTGACCACTGAGTACTAAAATGATCATAACTTGAGATTCTGAAGTTCAAATGAGGTGATTCAAAATTCAAATGAAACTAGACATCCAGGGCTACAACTTTGATGAAGAATAAAGTTTCAGATTCCGGAAGCTACATGCCACGGCATCATGCCGCAGCATAGGGTAGTGCAGGAGGAGCATAAAAATTCCAGAAGCTGCATGCCGCAGCCTTAGGCCGCAGCATGCAGTCCAGAATCTTCATGCCGCAGCATGAGGCCGTGGCATGGGTAAATTTTTGCAGAATTTCACTAGGAGTGAAATTCTTCCCTAACCCTAACTATATATATATATCTTTGTAATTTTAGAGAAAGGGAGAGCCGTCCTAGGAGAGTTTTTGGAAGATTCTTCACACACTTTTCATAGATTGAATATTTTATTTTGGGGATTCAATCAAAAGCTTTTCGGATTACAATTGTGAGAATATTTTTCACCAGCTTCAATAAGAGATTCAAGACTTCATCTGGTTTTATTCTCATTTATCTATTATGCTTATAATTTGTTTGAATCTTATTGCTTATTTGTGTTTAATGATGAACTAAACAATTTTTGCTAAGATTAGGGCTAGCTAATTCATGAATGTGTAGTGTTTTTTCGAATTTAATTTACAAACATGTTATTTCATGTGAGTTTGCATTCTGAACTTAATGCCTATTAAAAACTTAGCTAATTTTAATAGGATTTTTATTGTGTGATTGAGACCGAGATGTGATATTGCATAAAAGCAACAAGAATACGAACTGTGGATTAATTAAATATAGAAATATATTTGATAATACATGCAATAGTCATAGGCACAATAGACTTGTGCTGAAAGTTAGTGGATTCCATAGATTTAATGCATTTTCATCTAATTTAACCTAGATAGAGATATTTAGGTTATTAGATTGTTAAATACGATTAATATTGCTTGAGAAAGAATATTGATCAATTTAGGGAATTCCGTTGTCACATGAATAACATAAGATATATACGTATACGAAAAACCTACATTGTAGTGAATTAGTGAACCCAAAATCTTAGCATCATCTCATAAATTGTTATTCGATTTACCTAGGCATGCTTCAAAATTGTTTGATTTTATTTTGGTTTTAGTTTTCATATTTATTTTCGACTCGTATTCGATAGTTTAGATAAAGTTAGAAGTAGTGCCGTCTTGGTACTTGCTTACGCGATCCCGTGGATACGACACCCTGAATACTTCCCGTATTACTTTGAACTAGTACACTTGCTAGGAAGTTAAATATGTATTGACTATGTGCAATTCATTAATGTGATGATGAACATGATGATATGATAATGATGTTTGACGTTGTAATTGCTAAATTCATATGTAACATATACATCATTTAGATTAATTTGTTGATGGTTATTATTGTACATTGAGCTATGAATGGTTTGAAAATGATTTGAAATAATTTAGTTACGTAATGCTTGTGATTAGAGTTATTTAGTCGAGAAAAGTCAAAGCAGATCCTAATGCATGACCATGTTTGTGCATTCTGTAATGTCATGGTTGTGTATGCTATGTGTGCATAAGCATATATGGAGGCTGAGGTGTCATACTAGTGTCGAAATTGTGTATTGGCAAGAAACGATTGTGAGACAAATCAATTTTGCATGTGTGTGGAATTCAAGAGTCATGATCGTCTACTTTTGGACTACATGATCCTGCATAGGTAAATGTACAACTTAATATTTAATCAAGAACAAATTAATGGAGAAAAGATGTTATCCATTGTATGCATTTCATAACATGACATGTCAAAAGGAAAATGATTTCTAAAGCAAAAGTATAAGAAAATTATTTTTCATGTTTTCTGTGTTAGGGTTAGTGCCCTATAGTCACGTATACATTGTATATTAGTTATATTTATTGATGTATTATTATACTTGTAAATAGTTGTTAATATTAATAATATAACATATTTCAGATATATTATAACATATATTATGTCTTTAGTATGATAGAACTGGGATAACAGATTTAGATAACTAATCGTGCTTTTCATACATCTCATTAGTGGCTAAACTAAAATAAGTACATAATCCTAATATCACTATGAATCTTATACATGAGTAATAGTATTCATATTATCATAGTGTACATGATCCTATTGAAATGTGGTAGCAATTTGTATTTACTATTGTATACTGTTTGCAACTTGGTCTTACACATGGGTGTATGATTTGGTGGTCATGTTCACTAGACAAACCCAATGATAAAGATCCTATATGGATGATGCTCCTGACATCTATGATCCAATCTTCATGACTTAATGGGTACATATGCTTCTTCAATTTGAAGTCTATTAAACCATCTTATACTATGAATGATACCATTTGATGTAACACCATTGCAACTAGGGTGTTATAAAGGTAAGCAATTAGTCGTGTCATAATTAGTATGAAGACTATGATAAATCGATATAGGATTTGTTTATCCTAAGTACAAGATGAGTGTCTCAGTTGAGTTATTTTAAACTAATTAATCTGTGACCATAGGTGGATCAGTTGGCACCATGTCCAATTTTTGTTTATACATATGCATATATGAGGGGTACCTGAGACAAATATGAACTTATATTTCAGCCTTATAAGACACGGTGGTGAAGGAATTGTATTGTATGTTAACTATCAAATTAATCAAGCATAGAGTTGTTTACTAACACTACTATTTGAGTGATAGTGATATCTAACTAGAGGCCACTCATGATTTATGTTTCAATTCAATTTGGATTTAGGTACTACCAAGATAATAGGGAGCTTGCAAGTTATACCTATGGAGAGTTGATAGATTGAGGTAGAGGATTATTATTCTAGTAAGCATGCAATGAGATGGTGTTATGTTAGACCTATCAAATTTGTTTAAATCAAGTTAAGAGTTAAGATCAAGGATTTTCCTTGATGTATAACTGTGCATCTCTATGGGTCACGAGAGTGCATCCTGAAGATTGATAGAATTTTGACATGTTTGGATGAAATTACTTTGATAGATAATTCAAAATTTAAATAATCTGATGACTTATTGATGTGCACGCATGATGTACGATCATATATACAGTTATTTGATGGTTACTAGATTGTAAGAGCATTGTATGAATTATGCATGAAATTTATAAACTATAATAGGTATTAGACACATGTGTACGATCATGACTATTTTGTGTAGAGGCACATATATGGGTGTCATGGGGTGCATGTTTTATAGTCACACCTATGACTCATTTCCTATAAAATAAAACATGGTAAATTATTCACCATTCTCTTAGAAATCTAAGCTTACACCCATGCAATATATACTCACACCTGTAAACCTAATCTTACTAGCATATAAACAATGTACTTCAACCTCCTCTTTGTTTTGTGTAGACTGTCTAGATGTTGTTGGCTTTTCTAATGGAAAACAACTCTATTGGTTGCTAATTTCTTGCCACATGAAAAACAAAAGGCTTTAACTTAAGGTAAGTAATTCTTGAAAACCTTATATATGTTTTCATGTATATATATGTTTTTGTGATGCATAAAAATGTGAATTGCTCAAGTTCCTAATGCTTTGATTAATTTAAAATTGTTATCCACTGCATGGCCTCTATTCTAACAACACTAGGAATATCCTATAATGGTATCATAACCTACATTTTGGCTTGCAAAAACATGTTTACTTACCTAATGTTGATTGGATACTTGATTTGGTAAAATTTAAAACATGTTGAGTCACGTTATAAGTTGTTAATTACATAAATCATAACTGATTGTTGAGTTTTCTTTGTTGTAGTCATTGCTTAAGTGTTGCATATTAGGTTTGTGAAAGTACAAGTTTTGGTTAAGGACTTAATTTTGAATTAATAAGAAAAATCATGCTTAACATGTAATTTTTGCATGTTGAACGCATTGTTAGAAATTTCTGTTGGCATGTCATGCCAAATTTTGCCATTTTCAGCATCAAGTATGACAAATTAGGTGGATTTTCAATCATTAGAATTTCTAAAAAACACGACTATTAAGGTAGTGATTTTGTGAAGTCATAGGTGTGACTTAAGCGTAATTCATAAGGTCACAACCTTGTGAATTCATTTTATGGCTCTATGTGTAGTAGTGCGTGTTGTAGTCATGCCTATACATAGAGGTAAATATTTCCAGTACATTTGCTTGTACACATCTTATGAAACTACCTTATATGAACTTTTGGAATTTGAACTAATTCTAGAGTTTGGCAATGTCACGACTGTGCATTTAGCCTTCATGCCCATGAGACTCTTTGTCACGATTGTAAAGTGGACGGTTAATGCCCGTGACTAATGTAAAAGTTATGTTTTAGCCTTGGGTTGACTGTCAAGGGTCAAATTATAACTTTTACAAGGTTTTGGGGACTATTAATAATTTTATGAAATTATAGGGACTAAAACTATTTTCACATGGCTAACTAAAATTATTTTAATTAATTCTAATTGCATGTAGATATGTTTGATTGATTTATATGCATCGTGCCCGATATATGAGTTGAGATTTGCTTATAAATGTTTTTGGTTTTTTATATATATGCCTGTAATTTTTGTAAATCAGACTTGTGCGTTTTTCTTTCTCTTATGTTATTCTTGATGTGATTTTCTTCTTATTTCCATCCCCTCAAATGTAATTCAAGGATTTTGAATTTTTGTGTAAAATTTAGAATAGGTAGTTACTTTAGAAATTATGTACATAGGAGACAAAGTTATGTAATCACTTGAAGACTCGAAGAAGAGGAGTTAGAGCATAGTTGAAGTGTCAAAGGATTGAAGAAACATGACTTAGGTTGCTTAGTTGGTCTTCTTGGCTCGAGGGCTTAACATTAGTTAATACTTGTATATCGTTACGTTTTAATTTATACCTTGTTTAAAATGCAATTAGATTTTATTTTTGTCAAAATATCACTTCACATACGAATTAAAAAATGATGCCTTAATAAATATTAAGTTATAATGAGAAGTCTTCCAATATAGCATTGCCAAGACAAGCCTTGATTTATGGAACCTTGCTTGCCAAAGCGAAAGGCAACTTATTACCAAGTGAAAGACTGGTTGTTAGCTATATTGGGTCAAACTTAACTAAAAAAAAGTAGCTTGTTCACCAAAGTAAGGGTATGTAGTATCCAATCTAGTAATACCGAGAATCATAATTGAGGCCTATATGGTTTCTTGGGGTAAAATCTAACTTAAGATCATAGGCTTTTGTTGATTGATTAGATGATCTACTTATTTGGGTCACCTTGACTTGTTCACCAAAGTGAAAGTTAAGTTGATTTGATAGGATCTCAATCCATTAAGAAGTCCACTAGGACTTCTAAAGTATAATAATAAAAGTTGTTGGCTTGAAAAAAAGAGTGAGACTATTAAATAAAATTCTGATTAAACGATTAAAGTAAATCAATTGATTTTACATTTTCTGTACATGTGTAAATCATCATAGCATGACAAATTCCAAATCATTATATTTGATTTTGGAAAATGAAAACAGGTTGAAGGATACCAATTTTCCTAATTGTTATAGGAACTTTAAAGATAATTTAGTATCAAGAAGAATAATTGTATGTTTTTAAGGGTGAAACTCCCACAGAACCTAGTCTCAATTCCATCCTAATAGTCCTTAATGCTTATTGCAAGTATCAAAAGAACTATGTAGAAGTCTAGTGCTTGATGCTTGTTTCTATGCCACTTGAGTTACATATGTAACATGAAGATATAGATGCTAAGTCTATACTTCTTAACTTATATGAGATATACAAAACTCATAAGATGTTCAAATATTATAGGGTAACATTTGCGTTACTTTACTATAAGATAAGTGAGGGTGCACAAGTAAACACTCATGTAGCCACAATGATTGGCTATATTAAAAGGTAATCCAACCTTAGTTTCCTGATGGATAATGAGGTAGTTGTTGATCTTGTGTTAAACTTTCTAACTTCTTTTTGGGCAAATTTTATCATGAATTTTAATTTGAATAAGAAAGAATGCTTGTTGGCTAAATTGCTGGGGCACATATGTGGGTGTCATGAGGTGCATGTTTTGTAGTCATGCCCGTGACTCATTTCTTATAAAAGAAAATATGACAAATTCTTCACTATTGTCTTAGAAATCTAAGCTTACACCCATGTAATATATACTCATACCCATAAACTTAGTTTTACTAGCATACAAATAATGTACTTCAGCCTTTTTTTTACTTCATATGGATTGTCGTAGGTGTTGTTGGCTTTTGTAATAGGAAGTAGCTCTATTGGTTGCTAATTCTTTGCCACATGAAGAATGAAAGGATTCAATTTGAGGTAAGTAATTATAAAACACCTTATATATGTATTCATGTATATATGTGTTTTTGTGATACAGAAAAATATGATTCACTCAAGTTCCTAGTGCTTTGATTGATTTAAAATTGTTATCCACTACATGACCTCCTTTTTAGCGATACTAGAAATGTCTTACGGTGGTATCATAACCTATGTTCTGGCTCGTAGAAACATGTTTACTTACCTAATGTTGATTGGATGCATTTTAACTTGTTAAAGTTTGAAATATGTTGAGTCCTGTTATAAGTTGTTAATTAGCTACATCATGACTGATTATCGACTTTTCTTTCTTGTAGTCATTGCTTAAATGTTGCAAATTAGGTTTGTGAAAGTACAAGTTTTGGTTAAGGACTTAATTTTGCGTTTATGAGCAAAATCATGTTCAATATGCAATTTTTGCATATTGAATGCATTGTTAGAAACGGCTATTGGCATATCATGCCCACTTTGCCCATTTTTAGCATGAAGTATTCCAAATTGGGTGGATTTTAAATCATTAGAATTTCTAAAAATCACATTTGTAAAGGTCATGACTGTGTGAAGTTGTGGGTGTGACTTAAGTGTAATTCATTGGGTCACAACCTTGTGAATTCATTCTGTGGCTTTATGTATAGTAGTGCGTGTTATAGTTATGCCTACACATAGAGGCAAAATTTTTATGTACATTTGCTTATGCATATCCCGTGACACTATCTTATATGAACTTTTGGAATTTGCTTTAATTCTAGAGTTTGAAAATGTCACGACTGTGCATTAAGCTTTCACGCCTATGAGACTCTTTGTTGCAATCGTGAAATTGATGTTTCATGCTCGTGACTGATGTGAAAGTTATGTTTTGACCTTGGGTTGACTGTGGGGTCAAATTGTAACTTTTACAAGGTTTTGGGGGCTGTCAAATTTTATGAAATTGTAATGACTAAAATAATTTTCACATGGATAATTAAATCTAATTTAATTAATTTTAATTGCATGTATATATGTTTGATTGATCTATATGGATGGTGACCAGATATGAGTTGAGGCTTGCTTATGAATGTTTTAGGTTTTTTTGATATGTTTTTGCAATTTTTATAAAACATGGCTTATGCATTTTGCCTTCTTTTATGTCATTCTTGATGTGATTCTTTTCTCATTTCTCTCATCTTAAATGTAATTCAAGATTTTTGAATTTTTGTGTAAAATTAAAATACGTAGTTACTTGTAATTTCTTAGAAATTATATAACTATGAGATAAAGTTGTATAATCATTTGAAGACTTGAAAAAGAGGAGTGAGAGCATGCTTGAAGTCTCAAAGGATATAAGAAACATGACTTAGGTTTCTTAGTCAGCCTCTTGGGCTCTAGGGCCCAACATTAGTTAATACTCATATATTGATACGTTTTAATTTATACCTTGTTTAGAGTGTAACTAGATTCTATTTTTGTCAAAATATCACCTCATATACAAACTAAAAACTGATGCCTCAATAAATATTAATTTATAACAATAAGCGTTATAATATAGTACTACCAGGATAAGCCCTTATGTGTGGGAACCTTATTTGCCAAAGCGAAAGGTGGCTTATTACCAAGTGGAAGATTGGTTTCTAGCTATAGTAGATCAGATTTAATTAATAAATAGTAGCTTGTTTACCAAAGAAAGGTGAAACCTATGAAAGGCTAAATGGGGATGTATTTCTTGATATTTAGGGTACATAGTATCTAATCCACTAATAATGAGAATCATAATGAAGGCTTACATGGTCTTTTAGGCTTTTGCTGAATTGTTTGTTGATCTACCTATTTAGGTCACCTTGACTTGTTCACCAAAGTAAAAGTTAGGTCGATATAAGATCTTCATCTATTAGAAAGTTCACTGGGACTTCTAGAGTACAATAGTGAGGGTTGTTGACTTGAAGAAAAGAGTGGGAGCATTAAATAAAATCTCAATTAAATGATTAAAATAAATCAACTGATTTTACATTTTTTGTACATGTATAGATCATCACAGCATGATAAGTTCCAAACCACTATGTTTGATTTTGGAAAATGAAAATGGGTTGAAGGGTACTAATTTTCCTAATTATTATAGAAAATTGTGGATAATCCTACATCAGGAAGAATACTTGTATGTCTTTAAAGGTGAAACTCCCTTAAAATCTAGTCTCGATTCCACCTTAACAATCCTTGATGCTTATTGTAAGTATCAAAAGGATTGTATGGAAGTCTAGTGTTTGATACTTGCTTCTATGTCCCCTGAGCTACATATACAATATGAAGATATGGATGCCAAGTCCATATTTCTTAACTTATATGATATGTACAAAACTTTCAAGAGGTTCGAATGTTATAGGATGACATCTATGTTGCTCCATTGTAGGATAAGCAATACTGCATAAGTAGACACTTATGTAGCCAACATGATTAACTATATTAAGAGGTTAACCAACCTCAGTTTCCTCATGGATAACAAGGTAGTTGTTGATCTTGTATTAAACTTTCTAACTTCTTCTTGGTCAAATTTTATTATGAATTTCAATTTGAATGAGATGAAATGCTTGTTGGCTAAACTACTCGGACTGATTAGAACTACTCAGCAGAACATAGATAGGGATAAGAGGAAGGAAGTGATTATGGTTAGTGCCAAGCACAAAGCCAAGGATAAGCATAAAAACAAGGTCAGCCCAAGCCTAAGGCTCAAGTTCAGACCCAAGCCCAGCTTATTTTATAGCCCACGGGTAAGGTAGGGACAAGACATGTGGTTTACTTTTTTCATGGTAAAATCAGGCCATTAAAAAAAACCTTGCAAGTCCTTCCTTAAGCACAAGAAGAAGAAGTTAGCTGCTTTTAATTCGAGTACATATGATTTTGAGACTAACCTTACTTCTAATTTATCTTAGGTTGTAGACATAAGATGTTGTACTTATATCATTTCTAATATGCAAGGACCAAGGTAAAGTATATTAGTCAGTTAAGGAAAGGTGGACTTATGTGTTAGGAAGAGAACAAGGATCATGGTTTTAGCCATAAAATCATATTATCTATTTTTGCCCACTCGGTTTTGTTTAGAATTGAAAAACTGTTACTATATACCAAATGTTTTAAGAAATTTAATTTTTATATCTACTTTAAATAAGAAAGGGTACTTTTTCTTGATTGCTAGTGGTATTATAACTATAAGCTATTCTTTATGGAACAAGATGCATGGTAAATTGTTTATATGTTCTAAACTTAAATAATAATGAAATTTCTAATGCTAATACAAGTAAACATAGTAATACTAATAAAATGGAACCTATATATCTATGACATTACAAGTTGGGGCACTAGGCCCAAAGTGTATTTTAAAGATCCAGTTTACTAGGGTTTTGTAATCATTTGAATTTCAACCTTATGATGAGTATGATTCATGCCTGATAGGCAAGATAGCCAAGTTACCTCTTATTAGTCATAGTAAGTAAGTGATCAAACTATTAAGGATTATACACAGTGATATGCATGAACTTATGATAGTGTAAAATAAACATGGGGAACTTTACATCATGACCTTTAATGATGATTTCAATAGGTTTGGATATGTGTTTAACATGAGACACAAATCAAAATGCTTTAACAAGTTCAAAAAATTCAAAACTGAAATAGAGAAACAACTCAGTAATAGTATTAAGATCTCTTTAGTGATTGTGGAGGGGAACACTTGAGTGCTAAATTCAGATAGTATCTGAAAGAATATGGAATAGTTTCACAATTTATACCTTCTAGTACATCATAACATAATAACACTTTTAAGTGACAGAACCAAACTTTGATGGATATATTCAAGTCTATGATGAGTTTTAGTGAACTACTCATGTCATTCTAGGGTTATGCCGTAGAGACACTTAATTGTGTCCTATCTAAATCTGTGGAGATGACTCCTTATGAGTTGTGGGTTGGGTGAAAGTCCAATTTGGATTACATAAAGGTTTAGAACTATGAATCTTATGTTAAGAAATTGACTTTAAACAAGTTAAGTTTCAAATATGATAAATGTATGTTTGTAGACTACCCAAAGAAAACTAAAGCTTATTATTTTTACCATTTAAACGAGTAAAATGCCTTTATTGCTCAATTTGGTGTGTTTTTGGAAAGGAAATTCCTTTCTAGACAAATTGATAGAAGAAATGTGAAGTCTGATGAAACTCTAAAACCATCAATATCCATAGATGTTAAATAGGATGATGTGCCATATGATGTGATTGATTATGGTACATTACAACTATATAGGTTAGACAAAGTATGTCACAAGCTTAAGAGATATGGTTACTTTCTAACTTAGCATGTTTTGTACTAATCATCTCTGATAGCGAGCCTAAAACTACATAAAGGCTATATCAAATCCAAACTTTAAAAGATGTATTGAGGCCGTGAATTTTGAGATGGACTTCATGTATAAAAACTAGGTATGGACTTTATTAAAAGCATTTGAATAGGTAAAACTCATAGGGTATAAATTTTTTTCAAAAAGAAAACCAACATGGATGGTAATGTGCATACTTATAAAGCACAACTGGTTACTAAAGATTTCAATTAGAAATAGGGTATTGACTATTATAAAATTTTTTGCTAGTTATGATGCTTAAATCCATTTGAATTATACTTGCTACCTCTACATATTTTGATTATAAGATTTGGCAGATGGATGCCAAAAATGCCTTCTTGAATGGTCACTTTATGTTTGATGTGTATATGATATATCTTAACGGTTTTATTTTTGATAGAAAGACAAGTAAAGTATACAAGTTGCAAATGTCTATTTATGGACTAAAGTAAGCTTCAAAAAGCTGGAACATTCATTTTGATGAAGTTGTTCAAGAGTTCAAGTTCATAAAAAATGAAAACAAGTCATGTGTGTACAAGAAGGCTAATCGGAGTGTAATAGAATTTCTAGTATTAAAATGTTGATAACATTTTAATTATTGGAAACAACATATCACACTTACAAATTGGTAAAACTTTGTTATCTAAGTGTTTCTCTATGAAAGACTTAAAATAAGTAACATACATTTTTGGTATTAAGATTTATTATGATAGATTTTATAGTCTACTTGTGTTAAGTTATAATACATACATAGAAAGATTCTAAAGAGACTTATAATGGACAAGTCAAAGAAAGGGTTATTGCCTATTACTTATGGCATATATTTCTTTGAAGACGTGCCCTAAAACATATGAAGATAAAGAGAAGATGAGTTCCATTGCATATCCTTTGGTGATTTGATCTACAATGTATGTAATGCTATATGCACAGATTAATGTCTTATTAGTCTGAACATCCTTAAATATCTGAGTAGGACTAAGGATACTTTTTTGGTTTATGAAGGGGAAATAAAACCACATTCACCTGAGAGGTTGCCACATGTACAGATCAAACAAAATGCTAGAAATTTTATCGTGCATGATCATGTGTCTCATGGTACATGACTGTGCATGTTATGCTTTAAAGTACTCTATATAAAATAACAGTATTCGTTCTAAAAGGGAGATAAATTTTTCTTAAGAGTTATTCTCTACAGGTAGGTTATGAGGTTTGGTAAGAAAGGAAAATTTACCCTTAGATTTATTGGCCCACATAAGGTACTAGAGAGAGTAGGAAAAGTTGCTTATAGACTTGTTTTGCTAACCAGTATGAAAATGATTCATAATGTATTCCATGTATCTTAGTTGAAGAAATATGTGGGAGATCAGTCTCATATACTTTAGTTTCAAGATTTGGACTTGGTGGATGATATGAGCTATCAAGAGAAACCAGTTCAAATTCTGGATTTTAAAGTTAAAACCCTTAGAAACAAAGAGATCCCTTTGGTAAAAGTGTTATGGAGGAGTCAAAAAGTTGAGGAGGCTACTTAGGAGGTCGAGTCTGAGATTCAAGAAAGATTTCCAAAGTCATTCAAGTAATTTTGGAGACATAATTTTTTATTAGAAGGGAAGAATGTAACATCCCACGGTTAGAATTATCTTTTTAGGCTTAAATTGAGATTAGAAGTGAGATTTTATGATAGAAATTGATTTAAGGCAGTTTAGAGGTGAAATAGTCTATTTTTTGGATTAGTATGACATGCGTATGATTCCCAGTTCAGGGTTTTTTCCATGTGAAGTACGGGAAAGTGGAAGATTTTCATATTCCTACCATGAACGACTGTGTGCCATAGGGAGCACGACTGTGTATGCCTATTACTTCAACCACCTTACTTAAAGTCATGTTTATCTCCTTCTCACTACCATTTTCACCCAAATTATCCCTTTCATTTTTAAGGAATCCTAACCTTAAGAGAGAAGAAAAGCAACTAGAGGTACCTAATCAGGCTAAGGAGTAAAATTTTGCTACAAAGAGAAGCTTAATTAGCCATGGCCAGAGGTAAGTGTTTCTTTGCCTCTTCCCCTGTTTTCTTGGTATATATTTATGTTCATTTGAGTTATGATGATGATTTCAACATGTTTGTGATTATTCTGGCATAATTAAGTAAAGAAAATGATGATATAAAAGTGAAGATGATGATTGTCATTAGAAACATGTTTTGTATACATTTATGTATATATGTGATTCTAAGGAACCTTCGGATGTGATATTGTGAAAATTGATGTTATTGACGTGATAAATTTGTGCATATAGTGTGTATTAAGTATGAAACATAGTTGATGATGATTGATTGGTATGTTGAAATGGTATGGGATAAGATTAAGCTTGTTAAACCATGAAAATGGCAAAACAGAGCAAGATGCACATGCATGATCGTGCATCCCTAGGATGCATGCCTTTGTAGTCATGCTTTACATGGTATCAGTCATGTTTGCACAATTGTGTATGATTGGATTAAGCAAGGTCACAACTATGCAGGGTAAGTCATAATCGTGTGTCTGTAAAAGGCCAAAAATATGAAAAATTTCACAAAAGGTTGCACGACCAGGTTATATGATTGGCATACGCCCCATGCACCTTCATGCATGCCCTTACACCAAGCAGAAATTGTAAACTTAGTCCATAATGAAACGCAGAACATAAGAATCTTAATGCAACAACTGTAAAAAATTATAAGATGATAAAAATAAGAGAACATTATGCATTATATGCATATCATAGCATGATATGTCATACTAGTGTTTTCAAAAACGAATCTGATGATCTAAATGCATATTTTAAAATTCAAAAAGTACGATGCTTCGAACATCTTTTAAAGATGGATGCAAGGGAAACTTATGAGTTGCATACCCATTAGATTGGGAGCCAACATCAGTATCCACTAATATGCATTTGGTTTTCAGTTGTCAATTTCAGTTCAGTTTTCAATTTTCAGATTTCACCTTCATTTTGAGGCTCTATAAGATATTTTATAATGAAGCCTGTGCTATTAAGCAAGTAACTATGACAATCAACACTAAGATTTAGTGAAACATTAGCACCAGTTTTAGATGTATCAGTATAACAATAATTATACTCAGTCATGTCCTCACCATCCCTTGGGAAACGAGGTTTCCGTCTTGGCATTATCTTGAGTTGGAATATCCTCGTTGAATTTTCGGTTTTTGAAATGCTTGTAAACATGTCCCTGTTTTTCGACAGCTGTTGGGTTGGCAAAATTATATCAGTTGGCCGGTCGAAAGTCTGCTACCTAATTTCTTTACTAGAATTTTAAAGCACAAAGTTCCCAGAATCAAGAATAGAACTTGAAAAGACACCATAAACATCAACTATGTCCATATTTTGGCCTGCATTTGTTGATGGGAATGGTGGAAAATTAGAAGCTATGGTGGCAGTGGTTTCTTGCTATTGGAACAAGCTGAGCTGGATGTTTTTGAATGATGTAAATTGCGACAACTCTTACCACATTGCAGCATAATTTAAGTGTGATATGTATTGTCTTGTTTTGATAAATCATTAAGTAAGGTTAGGTTTATTTGAATGGTTACAATGCATTGGTTTGGTACTAAAGTATGGGGCTGCATTAATGGAACCTGAAATGTAAATTTGGAAGCTGTCATTTTTGTAACATATATATATATATATATATATATATATATACACAATTAAATAAAAAATGAGTTAATTCTTGCATTCCAGTAAGTGTAATCCTTTGGCCTTCAGTTTCTTTCTTTTTTGAATTTCTTAATATATTTGCAGCAAGAAAACCTTCTAGCCATTACCAATAGTGGTATCAGAGCCACCCATCCTACAAAACTTATGGACTGAGGAAAAGAAGGAAGATATTTCTGATTCACATGGCTTCAAGCAGTTTCAATGGTGGTCAGCTTCCTATGTTTAGTGGTGAAAATTATGTGGCATGGTCAGTAAAAATGAGAGCATACCTTAGAGCATTTGATCTTTGGGAAGTTATAGACACTGGAAAGGAACCTGCACCTCTGCTAGAAAATTCTATACTAAATCAGATCAAATACCATGCAGAATAAGTGGCAAAGAGGTATAAAGCATTGTCTTGTTTACATTCAGCTGTATCTGAAACCATTTTTAGTAAGATAATGACTTGTGAGATAGCAAAGCAAGTGTGAGGTAAGCTTCAGCTATAGTTTTATGGCAGTGAGAAATCAAGGCAGATACAAGTGCTGAATATTAAGAGGGAGTTTGCTCTCCTAAGGATGAAGGAGACTGAGCAAGTTAAAGATTATATAGATAGACTAATGAAGACAACAAACCAACTAGCTTTACTGGGTGAAGAGGTCACTGAAGCCAGATTGGTGGAACAAATTCTTGTCAGCCTTCCTGAAAAATTTGAACTAAAAATCTCCTCACTAGAAGACTCAAAAGACTTGACTAAGCTAACAGTATAAGAGCTTTCAAATTCACTACAAGCAGTGGAGCAAAGGAAAACATATAGAGACGGAATTGGAAATGACAGTGAAAGAGCATATACAACAAAACAGTTGGAAAGAAAGACATTTACTGGAAATGCAAGAACGCAGGCTTATAAAAAGGAAAGGAGAAGTCATCTAGAGAGCAAGCAGAAGTTTGTGAGAGGAAAATTTCCTCAATGCAGCCATTGCAAGAAAACAAATCATGCTGAAATTCATTGCTGGTTTAGACTTGAGATACAATGTAGATCTTGCAAAGAATATGGTCATATAGAAAAAGTATGCAAGAACAAAAGCAACCAAACCAAACCATAAGCCCAAGTGGTAGAACAACAACAACAAGATGATCTCCAGCAAGAAGAACAACTTTTCACAGTAAGATGCTATGTTGTAGGTACTGAAGACCAAGTTTGGCTGTTGGACAGTGGGTGTTCCAACCATATGTTAGCCAATAAGAAATTATTTATAAGTATAAAAGAGGTTAATGGTGTTAGAGTAAAGATAGGAAATGGCCAGCTAATGCCAGTAAAAGGAAGAGGTACAATTACAATATGTACTCCACAAGGTACTAAGTTCATCTTCAATATCTTGTATGTCCCTAAGCTAGCCTTAAATCTTCTAAGCATAGGGCAATTGACTAAGGAAGGCTACACCTTTGAGTTTAAGGATAAATGTTGTGTTATAAAAAATGATAAGCAAGTAAAAATTATGGAAATTGAGATGGTAAATAGGAGTCTTCCTTATGACCTACGAAGGATGAAGACTCAAGTATTTTCAAGCTTATTGCATGAAAATGAGTTATGGCACAAGAGATTAAGCCATTTTCATTCGAATGTAGTAAACTTATTGACTAAGAGAAACCTAGTTATTGGAGTTCCCAACTTAGAGATAACTTCCAGTATTTGCAAAGCTTGTGAACAAGGAAAACGTGCAAGGCTTCCATTCCCTCATGTAGCAGTCAGTAGAGCCAAGGAAAAGCTTCAGCTTATTCACACTGATGTGTGTGGACCTATGCAAACTTTATCCATAAATGGCTCCAATTACTTCTTAATCTTCATATATAACTTCACCAGGTTTTGTTGGGTATATTTTTTGAAGTTTAAATCTGAAGTGGCAACCTTGTTTAACACATTCAAGAGATTAGTGGAAAACTAGAGTGAGATGAGTATTAAGGTAATAAGGAGTGACAATGGAGGGGAATATACAAGTGAAAGCTTTAAGGAATTGTGTACTCAAGCTGGCATTCATCATTAATTCACTATACCCTATTGTCCACAACAAAATGGAGTGTGTGAGAGGAAAAATAGGACCATTATGGAGATGGCAAGATGCTTGCTGTATGAAAAACATTTGCCAAGGAAATTTTGGGCATAAGCAGTTAACACTTCAGTTTATTTGTTGAATAGACTGCCCACTAAAGCGTTGAAAGACTCCACTCCTTTTGAAGCTTGGCATGGCATTAAACCTGATCTTAATCATTTAAAAGTCTTTGGAAGCATTTGCTAGATACATATACCAGAGAACAAGAGAGATAAACTGCAAGAAAAAGGCTGAAAAAGGAATACTTATAGGCTACAGCAGCTACTCAAAAACTTATAAAGTGTTTAATCTTGAAACTGGAAAAATTACAACACAAAGGGATGTTAAGGTAGATGAATCTACTAGGTTTGATTGGGAAAGAAAAGAAATTAGAAAAAAAACCAAGAGTGAAGAGAAAAGAAAGCAATTTTCTGTTTCAGAGGCTAAATCAAGTGACTCTGAGGAGGGTGAGAGTTCAGCTAGGAAAATGCATAAGTTGGCTGACATTTATGAAAGATGTAATGTAGCTAAAACTGAGCCTGTATGTTATGAAGAAGCTGCAAAGTCAGCTGAGTGGAGAGCAGCCATGCAGGAGGAGATTAATATAATTCAGAAAAATAAAACTTGCGTGCTAGTTAAGAGACAAATTGGAAGGAACATCATATGGGTCAAATGGATATTCAAAACCAAATTAAATCCTGATGGTTAAGTCAACAAATTAAAGGCAAGATTGGTGGCAAAGGGGTATGCTCAGTAGCCAGGTATAGACTTTGTAGAAACGTTTGCACTAGTGGCCAGATTTGACACTATTAGATTGTTAATTGCACTTGTAGCTCAAAAGGGTTGGTTGCTATACCATTTGGATGTGAAATCAACCTTCTTAAATGGTGATTTACATGAGGAGGTATTGGTTGAGCAGCTTTCAGGTTTTATAGAAAAAGGACATGAAGACAATGTGTGTTTATTAAAGAAGGCACTTTATGGCTTGAGGCAGGCTCCAAGGGCTTGGTACATCAAAATTAATACTCATTTGCTTCAATTGGGATTCAATAAAAGCCTGAGTGAGGCAACCCTGTATGTGAAAAGTGACTTGGAAGGATTACTTGTGGTGTCTTTCTGTGTGGATGATTTACTTATAGCTGGAAGCAAAGCTGAATTGGTTGCTTAGTTCAAGGCCGAAATGCAAACCCAGTTTGAGATGACTGATCTAGGAAAGTTAAGTTACTTTCTTGGCCTCGAAGTGCTCCAATCAGAATTAGGAACATTCATTTGTCAAGAAAAGTATGTTACATCCCTGCTCAACCACTTTAGCATGCAAAATTCAAAGGGGTTGAATGTTCCATTGGCTGCAAATGAGAAGTTATGCAAGGAGGATGGAGCTGAAGAGTGTGATCCCTCTGTGTATAGAAAGATGGTGGGCTGCTTGCTTTATCAAACTACTACTAGGCCTGATGTTACGTATGCTACAAGCCTGCTCTCCAGGTTTATGCAAATGCCAACTCAAATTCATTTCAAAGCAGCAAAGAAGGTGCTCAAGTATGTAAGGCAGACTTAGCAGCAAGGCATCATGTATGAGAGAGGAAAAGAAGTTGATCTAATAGGATATGTAGACAATGATTGGGGTGGTTCTCTAAATGATCTTAAGAGTATTTCAGGCTATGCTTTTACCCTTGGTTCTGGTGCTATTTGCTGGAATTCCAAAAAGCAAGAAGTGGTGGCGCAGTCCACTGCAAAAGCTGAGTATATTGCAGCAGCTTCAGCCGTGAATCAAGCAATTTGGTTGAGAAAAATCCTTGGCGGTTTACTTCAAGTTCAGTCTAATGCCACCATTATATATTGTGATAACAAGTCAGCAGTAGCCATAGCCAAAAATCCAGTCTTCCATGGCAGAACAACACACATAAAAATCAAGTTTCATTCCCTAAGACAAGCTGAAGATGAAGGTGAAGTGCAGCTAGTTCACTGCCCCTCCTATTTTCAGTTAGCTGATATATTCACCAAGGCCTTGAATTCTAAAAGGTTCATTCAGCTGAAGCAAATGCTTGGTATGTGTAGTAAGAGTGTCAAGGAGGAGTGATAGGAATGTTGGAAAATTAGAAGCTATGGTGGCAGTGGTTTCTTGCTACTAGAACAAGCTGAGCTGGATGTTTTTGAATGATGTCAATTGTGACAACTTTTACCACATTGCAGCATAATTTAAGTGTGATATGTATTGTCTTGTTTTGATAAATCATTAGGTAAGGTTAGGTTTATTTGAATGGTTACAATGCATTGGTTTGGTACTAAAGTATGGGGCTGCATTAATGTAACCTGAAATGTAAATCTGGAAGCTGTCTTTTTTGTAATATATATATATATATATATATACAATTAAATGAAAAATGAGTTAGTTCTTGCATTCCAGTAAATGTAATCCTTTGGCCTTCAGTTTCTTTCTTCTCTGAATTTCTTAATACATTTGCAGCAGGAAAACCTTCCAGCCGTTACCAACATTTGTTCGCAGTACGAGCCTACCTTCAGTATTGAACAGCAAGATAGAATTTTTTTGAACTGGTGGGTTATCTCTGTTGGCTTTCCAGACTACAGTTTTCCGCTGAACTCCTGGAATGAAAACTCCAACAGCGTAGCCGTTGCCTGGCGGATAAAACCCGAAGGCAAAGAGACCAGAAGCCGATAGCCATGAGGAGTACTTTCCGTTGGGTGAAAGGGAAGATCCCAGGTTATATGAGACTGTTGTTGAGCTTTAACTGTAAGAGATGAACATAACAGGAAGACTGATAAATATTTCATGATAAGAATATGATATTTTATCTTCATATTTTAAAAGATTGAATTAAAGAATAAACTGGAATGCACATCTGCGTTGAATTCAAAAGTAAAAGTAGCGCAAAATAAAAACTAGTCCACCGAACTTGCAAATATGGCTATCAAGATCTTGAATGATAACATGCCAAAATTTAAGGGATTTATCATTACTAAACCTGACTTTCTTTTTCATTGACCCGACTAGAAATTATGACCATCTTGAGGTCATTGCCGGCGTTTACTCGCATGGTAGCCACCCTAATTTCACGCTTGAGTATTGTTCAAATCTGCCAGAAGCTCAAATTTGGAAACGGAAAAGAATATATTGGAATTTCAATCAGACTGCTGTATAATTTCTTCAAAATTAGAAGTCAAGGAATCCGAAGTATTCAATAAGAAAACATAATTGAATGAGTCTTGTTTAACCCTTGCCGAGAAATATACTTCGAATGTAATCAGAAGAAGTTTTCCCTCTTTGGATAGTATTCTCAAGATGATCATCATACCCACTTGAAAGACTTCGAAATCAACTCTAAATTATCATAAAGATTTACACTATTCTCATTCAAATGGAGTGAAAATTAAGCTGGGGTTCAGAGCTCAAATAGTAAGTTATTTGGAATTCGCACTGGCATACCCTCGTCAACATGTTTCGGATTTTTACATTTCAAAACATCAAATTGTTGGATACAGCTTATGGAATTGATGTTTTACAGTCCAGGTCAAGTTTGCTGCACAGCTTGTAGCTAGGAAAGTTGATTTAATTTAATATCACAGACACGTAAAGTAATAATAGACATGAAAATCAATATATATGAATAATAAATCACAGCAAACAGCGAACTGTTATTATATGTAAAAGTATTATAACTTTGACATAAGCCAGGTTTATTCAAATACCATTTAATAAAAAAGTAGACATGTTATGTCTTATTATATTTTCTTATACAATACGTTTGTATTGTAATAGGTTACAATATTGGCCATTTTGCTATCCATTAGAAAGACAATAACAGATAAGATAAGATGAGATCAGTTAATTAAACTGGTGAAAATTATATATCAAAGTCATTAGGATATAGTTACAACGAAATTATGATATTTATTATCAAAACTAAAAATATATGAAACATACGGAAGAATATGCAATCATTGTTTATATTTTATTTTATTTTTATCATGTTATAAAATAAGAAAACAACTTAGCAAAACAAGCCAACGAGATATCAAGACTCTTACTCTTCTCTTCTCTTCTCACATAATGGTTGGAATTTTGACTAGATACCATTTTCATTTGTTCTTTTGCAGGAGATGCAGACTCTTTCTAATTGTTTGTTTGTTGGATAAAAATGTTATTGATAACCAGCCAAGCATGCAAAGAAAATCAGAGGAGAAGGAGAAATTTTTTTTTTCTTTTTCAAAAACAGCAGCTTCTTTCATTGATTAAGATAGAGTTTATACAAAGTGTAACCAAATCCAGTACATATGCAGCCCAAAGTCAGGATCCCATTCCATCAAACTTTACTTAATAAAAGAAGCTTACCTAATGCACCTAATATATTGTACATTTGGTTTGATATCAAATAAATACATTAACAAGCATTGCACTATGGTTAAGTAAGCTTGTCATCAGCTTGTACAATACAAAAAAAAATAATTGTCCAATTTAGTTTCATTTGAGGCAGCAGTATCATCCAAAGGTGCTTCTAGGGTCTTCAACTTTTATTACCTTTTAAACTTCTTCAATCATCTTCACTCTTCCTTGACAAGCTTACTAAACGTTCCTAATTTTTCTCTTAAGTACTGAAATCTTCTTCCATTTATTGTCTTAGTTAATATATCTGCAACTTGCTCTTTTGAATTGCAATGAATCAACTCAACTTCTGATTCTTCTTCAGCTTGCCTTGTGAAGTGATATTTGATCTTGATATGCTTGGTTTTTCCATGAAACACAGGATTCCTTGCTATTGCCACAACAGACTTTTTATCACAAAAAATATTAGTAGGCTCAGCTTGTTCTTCATTCAAATCCTTAAGGATTTTCCTTAACCAAACAGCTTGGTTTACAGTAGCGGAAGCAGCCACATATTCTGCTTTGACAGTTGATTATGCCACAATATCTTACTTCTTTGAATTCTAACAAATCATGCCTCATCCTAGACTGAATGTATAACCTTAGGTGCTTTTAAATCATTAACTGAACCACCCCAATCACTATCAACATATCCAATTAATTTCACATTCTTTTTGTTACTGTAGAACATAACATTGCTAAAGGTTTGCTTTATGTACCTTAGCACCCTTTTTATAGCCTTTAAATGAATTTCACTAGGATCTTGCATGAATCTAGAAAGTAAATTTGTTGCAAACATTATATCTAGTCTGGTTGTTGTCAAGTATAACAAACTTCCAATCAATTTTTTGTAAACACTACCATCAACCTATTTTGCATCATTAAATTTGCTTAACTTCTCATTCTAAGCCTAAGGACTGTCATTCCCTTTAGAGTTCATCATTCCAAATCTTTTTATAAGTTAGAGTGCATATTTTTCTTGACAAATGAAGGTACCATCTCTTGCTTGATATACCTCATTGCCAAGAAAAAAAATTTAACTTGCTAATGTCAATCATTTCAAAAGCTTCTCTCATTTCTTTCTTGAACCTGGCTAGTAACTCAGTACCACTACCAGTAACCAAAAGGTCATCAACATAAAGAGAAACAATTAAGATTTCTCCTCTCTCAACTTTGACATATAATGTGGCTTCACTTATGCTTTTCTTGAAGCCACTGTGTTTTAAATAGCTATCAATTTTTGTTGTACCAAGTTCTTGGAGCCTATCTTAAGCCATATAAAGCCTTCTTGAGAAGGCATACTTTATTATCTTAACCTACTCTCTCAAATCCTCGTGGCTACTTAATAAAGACTTTTTCTTTTAATTCTCTATTAAGGAAGGCAGACTTCACATTCAATTAATTAGTCATCCATCTTTTTAAACTGATAAAGCAATGAGCAATCTCATTGTATCAAACCTAACAATTGGTGGAAAAGTTTCTATAAAATCAGTACCCTACTTTTGTGCAAATGCTTTAGTAACCAATCTTGTTTTATGCTTGTAAATAGAGCCATTCAAATTTAGCTTGGTCCTACAGATCCACTTAGCTCCTATAACTTTCTTGTTATGGGGTTTTTCAACAAGTGTCTAAGTATTAATTTTCAAAATCATTTTAATCTCTTTCTCTATTGTAGTTTTCCAAGTTGGTGACTTTATTGCTTCTGTATGATTTGTTGGTTTAGATTCTCTTACATTGCAAGTTGTATAAATATCTTTCAAACTTCTCATTTTCATTCTTTTATTGTTTTCATCATCAAACTCTAATAAATCCTATTGAACTATAACCTTTTTCAGACATAAGCTACTAAGTTGATTGCCTTTTCTATGGCTTCATTTCTATCAAGTTCCAGTAAAGATCCTCATCAATCTTTAGATCTTTATGGACTGTCACTTTTTCAGTGGCAAGATTGTAAACTCTATGAATTTAAAGTTTATGCTATATCCTTCCAATATGCCAACTTTAGCTCGCTCTTCTAACTTATATCTTTTTATTAAAGGAACATGTGTCCAGCATGGACTACCAAATACTTTAAGATGATCCAAATTGGGTTTTGTCCTATGTCATGCTTCATATGGAGTCTGATTTTGCAAAGCTTTAGTGGGCAACCCGTTGAGTAAATAGACACTTATATTCACTACTTTAGCCTAAAACTTCCTAGGCATCCTTTCAAATAATAGACATCTAGACATGTCCATTATAGTTATACTTTTCCTTTCACAAACTTCATTTTGTTGTGGAGTATAAGGAGCTCTTAGCTGATGCTTTATACCCTCTTCTTTGCATATTTTCTCAAAGTTTTCAAAAGTGAATTCTCTACAATTATCCCTTCTTATGCTTTGAATTCTACTGCCCATTTCAGTCTCGACTAGCCTTTTGAAAGTGAGAAATTTTTCAACAACTTCAGCTTTGAACTTAAGGAAAAACATCCAACACATTTTACTATAGTCATCAATAAATAGCAGGAAGTATCTACTTCCATTCAAGGAATTTGAGTTCATTGGTCCACACACATTAGTGTGAACTAACTAAATTTTTTCCTTTACTCTCCAGATTACAATTTTTGGAGATAACAGCCTAGCTTGCTTGTTAAATTGACAGATTTCACTAATATCTTCTGTCATTACCACCTTTGGTATTCCTATAACAAGATTCTTTTCATACAATATATTAATAACATTAATATGAAAATGTCTCATTCTTTTGTTCCATAAAACTAATTCATATGTAGTTCCAGAAAATGCTTACGCACTATAGATACTTAAGTCACAAGGGAAACTTCTATGCAGCATATTTACTACCATAACTTCTTCTCCATTTTGATTAAGCACAACACATTTTTTATTTTTAAACTCAATAAAATAATCCTTCTCTAGCATTTGCCCTATACTTAATAAGTTTTGAGCAATTTGTGAAACATAGAAAACATCATTTATAAACTTTGTACTGAAGAAAGTTCTTATAACCCTTGAGACATCATTTCTCTCTAAATTGATAAATAGACTTCTATCCAAAGTCATATGGTTTGTGCAGCCACTGTCAAGCAGCCAAACCTTTGATTAAAGTTTGTCTTTACGGTTACTTATTTTAAAAAGTTAATCATTAGGTTGTTGTGGTTCTAGCATCTGATCCTCCACTACTTAAGGTTATTGTATACTTGCTTTGGCTTTGTTTTTACAGCTTTTTCAACCTCTCTATATAGTCTTTAGTAGCTTTGTTTTCCTTCATCCTCAAAAAAACAAATTCCCACTTTAAGTTAAACACTTGCATTTGCTTTGACTTGTCACTTCCATGGAATTCTAGCTTTAATGTAGCCCATATTTCCTTTGCTGTCTTACATGGTATTATTCTTGCAAAAATGGCATCTGTAACAGTTAAGTTTATGCATGTTAAAGCTTTATATCTCTTTTACACCTCTTCTGAAAAATGTTTCAGCTAGTTCACGGTTAGATTGTCTGGCAAGGGAGCTTATCAAGTTTAACCACTTCCTATTGATCAAAGCCTCTTAGATAGTCCTTCATCTTTATTGCCCAGATAGAGTAGTTTTCTCTAGAGAAAATTAGAGCAGCACCAACTGTAAAACTGTCGAATGCAATCTCTTTGTATTTTTCGTTGACAAAACTTCCTTCAATCAGTCAGCCTCCTTTTGATTCCTTTAACTTCTTCTCAACACAGGTTTGACAGAAGACAATCGGGCTCTGATAGAAGCTATTGGTTTTTTGGATAAAAATGTTATTGATGACCAGCCAAACATGTAAAAAAATCAAAGGAGAAGGAGAATTTTTTTTTTCTTTTTCAAAAGCAACAACTTCTTTAATTGATTAAAACATAATTTATACAATGTGTAACCCAATCCAAAATATATGCAACCTAAAGTTAGGATCACCATTCAATCAAACTTTACTTAATAAAAGAAGCTTACCTAATGCACCTAATATATTGTACATTTGGTTTGATATTAACTAAATAAATAAACAAACATTACGCTATGGTTGAGTAAGCTTGTCATCAGCTTGTACAATACAAAAAAAATATTTGTCCAATTTAGTTTCATTCGAGGTAGCAGGATCGTCCAAATGTGCTTCTAAGGTCTTTAACTTTTATCACCATTTAAACTTTTTCAATCATCCTCACTAATTATGAGCGTATAAGGTGTTTATAATTGATTACACAAATACCTAATTTTTACATTCTTTTTAAGAAATATTTATAAGTACACATATATGTATTGATGAATCAGAGTTTTGCTTTAAGCAAAATTCTAGTTTTATTAAACATATAAACTGTATGAAAGAAAATTTTCAAAAATCAAAATTCATTTCAACAAATAGTTTTAATTTACCAGTTCAACAGTCTATTGAAACTTCTTTCTCTAGTATTATAAATAGATTATTGAGTCCTTTAAAACCACTAAGACAATAAACTATTAAACAACTCTTATAGATATTGTTGATCTTAGTACATCAAGTCCATAATTGTGACGATCTTTTAAACTATTCCACTATGACACTTGTAAACATAAATTCTTCAAACTGTTATTCTATTGAGAATCTTGAGGTTATGTTTCACAAGAAACACAACAAATAGACTAATGTAGAAAGGCCAAAGAAATCTATATATTAAACACCCCTTGGTCACTTAATCTAAAACTAGATCTCTACCTGCACCAAAAACTTCTATTGTCTATTCTTTCAATGCCTATTATCAAATAACAGTTGTTTTTGAAGTCTTAGATGACTCTTTCTGATTTCAATACAATATTCTACTTAAAAATAAAACTATGATTTTGGTGCCTTTGAATAATAGAATGCATGTTATAGCTCATAAATGAGTGTTTTTAAAACCAAATTGATTGTAGTTGGTATTGTACAAAAGTTAAAGGCTAGACTCGTAGACAAAGGATTCCAACAAACCCCTATAATAAATTACTTCTCCTTTAGTCTAATTGTTAAATCAGTTTCTATAAAAGTATTTAAAACTTTAGTTGTTTCCACCAATTGGTGAATTTATCATATTGATGTCCACAATACGTTTTTAATAGTCATTTTTGGGAAGAAGTTTTCATGAGTTAACTCCAAGGTTTCATAAATCCTGACAAACTTAGTTTTGTGTGTAAACTCACCAAGGCTCTATATAGATTTAAATTACTCTTTTGTTCAGTATAAAAAGCTTTAAAAAGCACTTTTCACTAGCATATTAGGCTTTAAGAAACACATAACTTAGCCATGCTTTTTAAATTGTTGCTTAAAATAACATAAGCTACTATTTTAACAATGTTGAATTAAAAGATTAACAATAAGCCATGATTGTAAAAAAAAAAAAAAAAAAACCATAGCATTATGGGATATAAAGCAACAAATTTAATAATGTTGTATTAGGAAATCGACAATATGTTGTGGTTGCAAAAAAACAGTAGCATTATGAGATATAAAGCAACATAGTTAATAGTGTTGTATTGGGGAATCAACAGAAAGCTACAGTTACAAAAAAACCATAGCCTTACAGGATATACAACAATAGATTTATTAACCATTTTAATAGATTAAAAAGTTATGCTGCATCAAAACTATGACATTTAATGAAGGTGTGAAACATTATTTTCCACTCCTTGTTAATTTGTTGTGCTAATTCTGTAAAACATTCAGTTTGCTTTTTCACATCTTTACCAAAATTTGATTTGATTCATTACTAATTTACCAAAATTCATGACTCAAATTGATGATTTTGCCTATTATTTGGATAAAACGATATTATTTTGTCAACAAATAATGAAATTAAGCCACATATTTGAGCTATAAATTTGAATTATCAATTCAAATTATGAGAAGTTCACCTACAATTAGACTAACATTTTTTTTACAAGTTTGTGTATAAAAACAATTCAAATATAGTTTGATTGAGTTTAAAAATATGAAAATGAAGAAAATAATATATATATAAACATAAAACGTTAAGGACTGAGAATGTTAAAGACTTAAACATTTTCTTGCCCTAAGTGCCATAATACATATACTAGAATGAGACTTCAACTCTTTCTTCCCCCACCACACATGAACATGCCTTTACCTAAGATCAAATGCATCAAAGAAAATTGGTTTGAAAAGATCAATTTCAAATATAGGTATTGTTGTTGACGTTACTAATTGATTGATAATGAATTGTATATTTTTTTCTAGTATTGACTTGTATATTTCTCTTCTTAAATTATGTTCTCTATGTAAGATTATTTTATGGGCTAATATTAATTATTATTTGTTTTGTTTTTGAAAAATATGGGTGAATTGTGGTCTAGTAAATACTTTGAATGAGTTTGATGTGATCAATTTTGTGTAAAACCCAACACACTTCATATTGTAATAATTTGGAAAGTAAAATTAGTGTGGACTCATAAATAGTTTATTGGAATTTTAATGAAAGGGTCCAATAAACCTATCATAAATATAGGGCTAGATCCTCTATTTTAGTATATTCTTGACAATTTTTTTTACTACAAATTCTATTGTTCTCTAGGTACTTTGAAATCTAAAGACATAACCCCTAAAGATTGATATCAGTTTTTTTTTTTTTTTTTTTAGTGACTCCAGATCAGCAACAATTATAACATAAATAGGTATGTTTAAATTCATTCAGAAACTTTACAATAATCTATAATTGGATGTGAAATTGATTATGTATATTGATTGAATTTATTCTCACATTTGGTATAAGAGCAATTACATACCAATATAGAATTTATGTGTTGTTGAATTGATGAATTAATTATTTAGATAATTGATATTGTTTAGTCAATTTTGGCTTGAAAGTTGAAGAAAAAAATGTTGGAATCAATCAGTATTGTTTATGTTTTTTGGAAATTTAAAGTATGTTGAATATGTTGATTATTCATCTAGTGTGTTGTTTTGCCTACTATTCATGCTTAGGAATTGTTAAAATTTGTTTTTATGAAACTATGGAAAATTTTTCTGTTATGGCATGCTCTGGCTGGTAATGGATGTGTTAAAATGTGAAAGGATGCGTTGATGAGTTGAAAAGATGCATTGTTAACTAAAGGTTGTATTAATTTATTAAATAATGCATTAGGATTCTTTTGCCACTTTGACAAAAGGCTAAGCCCATCTATATTATAGAGTTCAACCCTTGAATTAAACCCATGCTTTTGCCACTTTAACTCAGCCTAATTTGGAAATGATTTTGGCCTATAATTAATAAATATTTGATCCAATTAGAAATGGAATTCAACCTGAACTATTTGACCTAACTTGTCTGACTCAAACTGATAAATCAATTCTGACATGGCAATTTGATTGGTCAATAGTCAATGTTTAATTGATCAATAATCAATGCCTACCAGGTCAAGTGGTCAATGGTCAACATTGACCGACAAGATTTTTTTCCTCTGTGCATGGCAGCACATCCTGGTACATATGGACATGTCTCAGGCGTGTGGTTGCATGTGTACCATTTTCCCAGTGTATAGCAGTTTGTGAACATTTTTTCTGATGCATGGGAATACAGGTACAACATTTTCCAGTGTGTAGCGGCACGTGTTATGTTGTTCTATGCATGTGAAGGTTCTAGCAGCATATGAGGCCTATATGATTAATCTATTTGATCCTTGAGTGTGTTTTTGGCCTTCCTAACTCTATTTCGGATTTAACTATTGTGAATTCATACTTTTTGGGGTTATACTTTTGATATGGATTGTTGTTTACTAAGTTATGATGTAACATTTAGTAAACAAAGATTTTCAGAGGTTTTGTATCTCATGAAATCTTAGTTTTGACAACATTATTATATCGTAGGATAATTTTTTAGGTCATTAGAATGTTTCATAGCTAAAGCAATGCATTCATTAAAGCTCACAAAATTCTCTATTTGGTTATGATATGTGATTTCGGTTTTATTTTATATAATTTTTCTCAAAGGAATTATTATGCATATTAAAATTGATGATATATAAGGTTAATTGAGAAATACATCGGTTATAAGTAGATTCAACTCACACAAAAGTGGTTATTTTTATTCAATTACGTGTATTTTCTTGTTTTTGAGAGGAATGAATATTGATTTGGAATGTATATATCTACCCAAAGGGGATATTTCCTTCTAAATCATTTTGTCATATTAGTGCTCATATGGTTACTTATGCTGATAGGATTCTAATAACATGTTGTTTTCTTTATTCAAAAGGGAGATAATGGTTACACACCTAGAATCTAAATAGCTTATTTGGTTTAAAGCTATTAATTATTTTATTATCTATAAAGCTAATTTGTTACATTGTTTTTTTTTTTTTTTACAAATAGTTACTATTACAGTGAACAATAATAATGCCACCATAGAAATCCTAGCAAAAAGCAACTTCAATAGATGGAAGTTTGATATAGAATTTGCTTTAGGTATAGTTGATATTGATATGTCCCTTCAAGCTAATGAACTACCCAAGCCCACTGAAGAGAGTACTGTAGTAAAAAAAGAATGATATGCTTAATGGGAAAATTCCAATAGACTTAGTCTATTAGCCTTGACAAGGTCTATTGTTGAATATATGTTGAGTGGTCTACTAGAAACCAATAATGCAAATGAATTCCTTAATGCTATTGGACAAAGGTATCGGGTGTCTAATCATACTAAATCTACATAATTGATGAGTAAATTATCTGGCAGTAGATATGACAGTACAAAGGGAATTTGAGAATTTATTTTAAGGGTTATTGGTATATAGTCTAAACTAACGATTCATGAAATTCCCATTAATGAAAATTTCATTGTCTATCATAGTCTCAACTCTTTACCATCAGAGTCCAATCAAATGAAGACTATTTATAATGCTTAGAATGAGAATTAGAGTATTAATGATCTTATTACAAACTGTATGATTGTGGAAGAAAAGTTAAGATTAGAAAAGGCTAAACTTGCAGATCTTGTTAGATCTTCAAAGGGTCATAGCAAAGAAAAGTGACAGAGTAAGAAAAAGATTATTCAGGGTCCTAATAATGTTGTCAGCTTTAAGAAAAGGGGAACTAATCAATCTCAAGTAAAAGTTGGGATGAATTGTTATTTTTGTAAAAGTAAGGTCACCTGAAAGTTAACTATATGAAGTTCAAATCCTAGGTAGATAAGAAGAAGAAGAATGATCAAGGTACTGCCTTAGCTTTTTTTGAATCTAACTTATTGATGTCCCTAAAAATAGATGGTGGCTTGATAGTAGTGTTTTTATTCATATGACAATTTCTTTATAGGGACTAGTAAACAGATGAAATCTGACTCAAAGAAAAGGCATAGACTTTAATGAAACTTTCTCTTCTGTATCTTTTAAAGACTCTTTAGGAATTATTATGGCTTTAGTGGCTTATTTGGACTCAAAAGTTCACCAAACGGATATGAAGACAATTTTTTTGAATGGGAATTTATCAAAAGAAGTTTATATGAGACATCCAAAAGGGTTTGTTATTGATAGTTCAAAACATTTGGTTTGCAAGCTTAAAAAGTCTATTCACAGTTTAAAGTAAGCTTTTCATTAGTGGTATCTAAAATTTGATGAAGTAGTAACTTCATATGGTTTTATTACGAGCAAGTACGATCAATGTGTTTATATGAAGATCAGTGGGAGTAATTTTATTTTCTTGGTTCTCTATATCGATGATATTTTGTTGGCAAGTATTGATGTTGGTTGGCTTCATAAGACCAACATATTTCTATCTAAGACTTTTCATATGAAAGATTTTGGAGAAGCATCATTTGACCTGGGCATTGAGATTCAATGTGATCAAGTTTGCAAATTACTTGGCTTATCGTAGAGAGCATACATTGATTGTGTGCTTCAAAGATTTAACATACATAATTGTAGAGCTAAGGATGTATCTATGGTTAAGGGTGATAAGTTTAGCATCCAGTAATGTCCTCAGTCTGATTTAGAGAAGGCATCCATGTAACATGTTCTTTATGCTAGTGCCGTCAAAAGCTTGATGTATGCTCAAGTTTGTACAAGGCCTAATGTAGCTTTTGTTGTAAATGTTCTTGGTTATTGTCTCTTTAATTCTAAGATTGATCACTAGATTGTAGCTAAGAAAATCATGCGATATATACAGAGGACAAAAGATTTCAAGCTAGTATATAGAAGAGTGGAAAATCTTAAAGTAGTGGATTATTTAGATTAAGACTTTGGTGATTGTATGGATGTCTATAAGTCAATTTCAGGATATATTTTCATGCCCATAGGAAGGGCAATATCATGGAAAACTGTTGAACAAACTATGACAGCTTCTTTCACCATATATGTAAAGTTTATTGCTTGTTTTAGAGTATCAACTCAGGCAATATGGCTAAAAAATTTTATCTCTAAGCTTCGAGTGGTTGATTCTATCTCTAAACCACTAATGATCTACTATGATAATAGTGTGGCAGTGTTCTTCACAAAAAAAAAAAAAAAAATCATTAGCAAATCAAAACATATAGAGATCAAGTATCTCACAGTCAAGGACTTATTGAAAAAAGGTGACATTGTTGTGGAATGTATTAATACAAACTCTATGTTAGTTGATCCTCTAACCAAAACACTTAGACCAATTGTTTTTAAACAACATGTTTCTAATATGAGTGTTTTAGAGTCTTTTGATGTACTGGGCTAGTGGGAGTACTGATATCTCTGTCATTGCTTATCATTGATATTTAATTTGATCTTTATATTATTGAACATGTTCATATTGATATTTTGATATGTATATACGCATATTGATGATCATAATACGACATGTGTCTCAAAACTTTTATTTATTTTGAGTATGACTATTGTATACATGATAAGTAATACAATATATGTCTCAAGATTTTTTTTATCTTGAGTATGATAGTTGTTTGAGTATATTTCTTTTGTATATCTCAAGATTTTATGAAACATACAGACTTTGTTGGAAACTGTAAGATTTTTCTAACTTCTTTTGGAGCATAAAGTTATACAAAAATCATAAAAAGGACCGACATGTAATAACATATGTTTAGATCACATTTGGATGTTATTTTTGCCACACTTTCAAATTATTGATCTATGTGATATGGTTATAAGTAATTGTAATCATAGATGTCTTATGTCAATTTAACACATATAAATGTTCTTGGTTGGTTATTTAATAATCATATTAACCAAACTGTTGAATGAAGTGTTATTTCAAGACCAATTGTTTTCTTAAAATAGTAATCACTTTAAAATAAAATATAGTTTGCCCTAGAAAAAAAATTGTTTTCGTTTTCTTTGAATAAAAATAAAAATAATTAATATTGCCTAAGTGGGAGAATATAAAATTATTTTATGGGTTAATATTAATTATTATTTGTTTTGCTTTTGAGAAACATTGGTGAATTGTAGTCTAGTAAATATTTTCAACAGGCTTGATGTGATCAATTTTGTATAAAGCCCAATACACTTCATATTATAATAATTCGGATGATAAATTGGTGTGGACTCACAAATAGTTTACTGGGCTTTTAATAGAAAGGCCTAATAAGCCAATTATAAATACAAGGCTAAGTCCCCTGTTTCAGTATATTCTTAACAAAATTTTTATAATACAAATTCTTTTGCTCTATAGGTACGTAGAAATAGTAAGACTTAGCTCTTAAAGATTGATAATCAATCTTTCTTTAAGTGATTCCAGATCAATAACAATCATAATGCAAACATGTATGTCTAAATTTATTCAGAAACTTTATGGTATTCTATAATTGGATGTGAAATTGATTATGCATGTTGATTGAATTTGTTCTCACATTCTATATATTATATATTCAATTTGTTGTTGTTATTGATGATGATAAGATTAACACACAATTTTTAATTACAAAAAAAAAAAAAACACATAATAATTTTAGGGTATATGTTTCTGTATTCTTTTTTGCGATTAAAATTGTTTTTTCTTTCACTTGCTCTTTGATAATGTTCTGATAATGTCTATGAATTTTGTTCCCTATGTCTTTTGGTTTGTCTTCAGTTTAGTTGTCAAGAAAATAGAATGGAAGGAAATGAAATTTATTTTGGTCTCATCTATACTATATTTGCTCAATAATGCTAATAGTAATGCTCTAAGGTGGAAAATTTGCGCAACCAAAGCACTTTATTCATGATGTGGAGAAAATTGATCGATAATAAATGCATAAAATCTGCAATATAATGTTGTCTATTGTTTGGCTCCATAATATGAAAAGCACACTATATTAAGACCCTAGTGGGGAAATTTGTAGATTGATCTTGTGAACTTGCATTTGTTGCTAGCTAATTTTTGCATATTGTTCTTTTTAATAAATTTAGAGATATTTAAGTTCAAACTTCAATTCATGTATTATTTGAATTTTTATATTGTTTTTACTCAAGATTTTTTTTTTTTTGTAGTGTTTACCACATTTGATTCTAGATTTAGTGACTTTCTTATATGGGTTTATTAAATTTCTTAGAAGTTATAATACACAAGTTTCGATTATTGGCAAGAACAATATTTATATTTGTATAATATTACTCACTAGCAATTGATAACAAGATTTCCATAGCGTTCTCACTTTTCTCATGTGCGCTATAGTAACAGTCTCTCTCTTTTTTCAAATGGCTTCCTTTCTCGTTGTTGATTGCCTCCTCTCCTTTGGTGCCTAAAGTATCCTTCTTTTGGTATGTGTTCCACTGTTCTGATGCTCTCTAGTCAACTGGCCTTTAGTTGGGTTGTCCCTTTCTCTCCCTATTCTTAGCATTTTTTCTCTACTTTCTGTGTTGTTCTCTTCACTCGTGAATTTATTTTTGGTGCTCAATGCTCCTCTTACCATGAAAGGCTCTTAGGTCAGTCTGGTTCTGGCCTTCTTTTCTTTTCCCTATAGCTTGGCGCTTCCCCTATTATGTCTTCTTTGTGTGTCATCATTGTGTGTATCTTAGGTTGTGTCCTTGGTGCTCTGTGCTCTTTTTGTTGCATAGTGCTGTTAGGTTTGCTATCTATCCTCTATTCTCATCTACCTTTGCTTTCTTGCTTTGGCTTTGCTTTTTAGGTTGCTCCCTTTTTTTATGTGTCTCAGCTGTTTATGTGTGACTTGGCTGGTGTGTCCGAGGTCCTATGTCAAGCAGTGTTGTGTTTGTTTCTTTGCTATCTTTGGAATGTGTTGTGTGTGTATGCTCTTAGAAATGTGTTTATATTGTTCCCTTGATTCTTGGTGTGTAGTCTAGTTATGTGTGATTACTTTATGTGTGTTTATGTTGTTCCTTGGTTTGCCTTATTGGTTAGAGTTTCTGGTACGTGTGGTTCTTTGGTTTTTGTGAAGGTATTATGGCTATTTAATCGTTTAATTAGATGGTTGAGGGTTTGATCTAGCCTTTGGTGAATAATAGTATGCCTAATACGGTGGATCTGAAGGCTGCTTTACAGGCCCTTTCACCCTTGGAATAAGCTTTTTGGTAGTAAGAAAGTGTCTAACGAGCTAGAATATATCCCACCCTCTTGTTCATCTAAAGGAGAAAATGTTTTATTGAGCTTCCTAAGGACTTTGCATGTGAGAGAGCTAAAAGATAAGAATTGTGCACAACGGGTTTTTTTCTTAGAAGAAGACCGTCTTTCCATATAGTGAAGAAATTTACTAAGAAAATATAAGGAAGTAAAAGACTCACTAAAGTGACTTTAAGTGGCTAGGGTACGGTTATTCTCAGATTTAGAAAAGTTAAATACTTAAATGTCATCCTTAATAATGACTCGTGGTACATTGGAGGCTAACCTTTTTTCATTAGGAAATGGTCAAGGAACATTTCTATGTTGACTAAGGAGATTAAGATAGTTACAATTTGGGCTAGGATATTTCGTATTTCTTTGGAATTTTGGAACGTGAAAGGCTTTAGATACATCACTAGTGGTATAGAAAGGCTAATAAGACTTGATTTTGTTACAAGAGAAGGCTTTCAATTAGACTTTGCTAGGATTAGCATTGAGACAAAACTTAATAAAGCTTTTTTCGAATTTAGTGGATATTAAACCACTATAACATAGTGACATTTACTAGCAGTTTTTTAGTGGCGTTTGTATAAATATTGCTAAAAGTTTAAACGTTATCTTTTACTAGCGTTTTGGCCATCGTATATTCTACGTGCCGCCAGAGTATTAGTTTGTAGTGGCATTTTATTAAACACCGGTATAACTAACTTAAAAACACCAAAAAAGTCCATTGTCTTCCCTAAATCTCAAAATTTTTTCCTTGCCGGCTCACTTTTCTCTTCTGTCATACGTGAACCGCCCCCTAGTTTTCCCTTCTGCCGCACACACCACACCTCACCAGGTGCTTTTCTTAAAACGTAGTCTCCTTCACTGATCTACCGGTTGAGCATGCACCACCATCTTCCATTGTCGAGTTTTGCAGTCACCTCTTCTCGTCGCTGCCACCTTTCCTCTTAAAGCAAGGTTATTATATTGAACAAGTTTGATGGCTATGGTCTGTTGATGGAATTCCAGCCAATTGGAGGGTTGGTTTGGGTGGAAAAATTTGAAGTGTTGAAATTTGATATTTAATCTAGTAATTTTGCTATGGTTTGATGGATATGGTTTTAGAAAGTATGTGTTATTGTTTATCAGTTTCTCAGCAAAATATATTTTACTTATTAAAACCATTTTCGATAAATCGATAGCAGAAAACTCTTGAACCGAAGTAGAATTTGCTTCATTTGTAAAAGGTTAAAAATATAACCCACATTTAGAGTTGTGTAAACGTAAAAACTTGAAGAAACTCACAGGACATAGATATTTTGCAATTTGAACTTTATCATGCTCATCGACTTCCTGATTGGCTGCATCACATAGCTTCTGAACCTTATCAGAATCCAACCAATGACACTGACCATGGCATTTTTAGCAGCATCAGCAGCTTCCTGAAGGGAGTTGCAGAGAAGCAATTACCAAAAGGAGTTACTAACATTTATGTGAGCATCAATGCCAGGGTGTTAAATTGAGACATTCGCCAGCTAATAATACACATTTACCTGTATAGCTTCACCCCTTAGTTTGACCAGCTTCAGTCCATCTTCAAAGCTTATAGATGGTTAAAAAAAAAAAAAAGGAAAGAAAGAAAAGAGGCAAAATTAACACAAGGAATTAATGATGTAAACAAAAAGGTGTCCTTCTGTCATTTATTATCCACTAGGCATACTGATCTACTAACATTCTAACTCCAACGAGTAAAATGACGCATGAGAGGAACATTATATGTGATGCTTCAAACGGCCGATAGATTAGACATGCGGAACTTGATGGCATAATTTTTAAGCCATCACTTCTATACTGCAGATCTCAAAAATTAATCTGTTACGGAGTAAACTTGTTGAAAAACCCAGTTTCTTTCCATGCGATTTTCCTGGCATGCTTTGGTCACAAATTAAATGCTCGGACTCAATGAGTAGCAGGGTCTCAAAATAATTTGCAAGAAGCTTAGGCAAAGGACTATTTCCCACCCATAGTTTGAGGCGGGGACAAAGTCCCACCCGCAAGGTTTCAAATGCCCAGTCTCCCACCCTTGGAAGAATTTTTTATAATTTTTCTACTGAAATGACTAAACTACATTTTTAAAAATTAAAAATTTATAATAAAAATATAAAATAATTTTTAAATATAAATATTTTCAAAAAATTTTAAAAAATTAAAAAATTATTTTAATAAATTTTTAAAATTTAAAAATTCAAGCAGCCACAGCCGCCGGCACCGGCGGTGGTGGCCGTCTGTAATAGAACCAGATGGCCATTTCCGACCACCTGGTTCCAGGAGAGGCCAGATCTGGCCTCCCAGTTCAATGGAGGCGGCCAGATAGGACGCCTCATGTTCTGGCAGAGGCGGCCAGATCTGGCCTCCTCCGCCATAAATAAAGGTCGGAAACAGCCGTAAAGGGCCGGCTTTGGCCCCACTGGCCGTTTCCGGCCTTTATTTCGAGCGGAGGCAGCCAGATCTGGCCGCCTCCGCCAAAACTTGAAGCGGCCGATCTGGCCTTCCTTGGAACCAGGTGGCCACCGCCGTCGGTGCCGACGGCGGTGGCTGCTTGAATTTTTAAACTTTAAAAATTTTTTTAAATGATTTTTTAATTTTTTTAAAAAATTTTTAAATTTTTAATATTTTATATTTATATAAAATTTATTTTATTAATTTATAAAATTTTAATATTAAAAAGATAAAAATACCCCTGCATAATTACTGTGCACTATTATTTTTAATATTAAATTTGGCTTAGGGGTGGGAGACTGGGCATTTGAAACCTTGCAGGTGGGACTTTGTCCCCGCCTCAAACTATGGGTGGGAAATAGTCCTTTGGCCAGAAGCTTATGTTTAAGTTCGTATAAACTAAACATCATGATGTTTCTTCACCATAGAATAGAAGATAATATGCTAATATGATAAAAAATCTGCTGCTAGAGATAGCTTACCTGAAACTCCAGCAGAGGCTAGAGCAGTATATTCACCCAAACTCAGTCCGCATGTAACATCAGCAGAATCAATTATTTGCTGGCCTCCATCACGAGCTCAAAGCAGCTCGACTGCCGCTAACCTTGTGACATAGATGGCAGGCTGCAAAGATGCAGAATTAGTTGTTGATTTATAAATGTCAAAGGATAACTCTATTATTTACAAGCCCAAAAACTAAATCGATGTCCTTAAATATTTCATAATCGAATAATTATTATTTTACAACGTCAGCTTTCAAATATTTCATAATCAAATAATTATTGTTTTATATAATAGATTCATGTTTAATATTTGTTGCCGCATATCCATGTCCAATGGTGCCATCCTTTCTAATTAAACATTTCTTCTTATCCTCTAAAAGATTTGGAAACATTAATTTATTCAATATGAGTTCAATGGCTAGCGCATTTCAGCGAGATACTATAATTTTAAATCATTAAGATTTCTGTACAAGAACCAGGACAAACTTATAAGGTCCACTTTGTAGAGTAAAGTTCATCTGCGCAATTAAGATACTTTTCATATTAGAATTTAATTTCAGAAAGTGGTTAAGCATGGCCAGCTAAGTACAGAACAGCTACACTTCATTCTGGAATACCCTAGCTATTTTTCTAAATTTCCCAACCAATATCATACTTAAACAGAAGTTCTTATGACGTAATGAATTTTCCTATTGATAATGGAAAAAAAAAAAAAACTAGTTTATATAAAGATTTAGCAAGATATTAGATTTCAAAGGCACCTCTATTGATAACATTTAAAACTGAAGACAGGTTCAATTAGGCTCCCATTACCTCCAATCCAATTACGAAGATGTTAAATATAAGACATTATCAGCTGAAAAGACCTGCAAGGCATGATAAATTTCTCTAGCCGTCTGCCGATGCTTCACATGGTTTCCAAAGGACAAGTTCCGAAAAGCAGTATAGCCAATTATAAATACACCACCCTTGGCCCTCCGCTTGGCAAGTAATTCTGCTCATTTCTCCTTGGAAATTACTATCAGCCAGATGGTAACAACAGGTAAAACGGAAGAGAAAACAGAAAGATCCATAACAATTGCTTAGGAACCAAAAACCATTATGTCTATCAAACTAGAATCCAATTTTGACGAAAAAAACTGTGTCTTCCACAAAACGAAAAGAAATTAAATGGAAAGGTTAAATCCTAAATCAAAAAGAAAAGCTTATACAGTCTTCTTCTGTGGTCCTGTGTTCTTTAAATACCTTAAACTGACATCCTTCTCAATCTCTCTTGCAAACTTGGAAATAATGTCACATGATATCTTCATCCACAGCTAGGGAAAACTATGAAAACTGCTAGAAATGCCAGAGCTAGAACTGGATTTCTTCTTCTTAATCTTCAAAATTGAGAGAGAGGGAGTTTCTTCTGTGTAAAGTGACAGAGCTAGAACTGGATTATTTCTCTTAAATAGTTAATAAACAATACATGTTTATAAATGCTGTCAGGATTATTTAACTTTGATTTAAATGTGAATAACATGTTGGCTTAGTGATGAGAAAAGAAATTAATAATTATATGACGAAACTTCGAAGGAAATTTCATGAAAAATTTACTACTTTTTTAAGGATAGAGTTAGATTTGACTAGCCTTTGGTAATAACTATTATGAAACCCAAAGAAAATAAAATGCAAAAATATGCAAACCTTTGATCGTTGTCTTCTTTCAACTGGAAAAATAAGTTTATGTTTTCAATAATTAACGGAAATTGGTATATGATTTCACATAAGACTATACTAATAGATATTAAATCTCATCATTTACTTTATGATACTCCTATCATAACTTTTTTGTTTTTGTCTTTCCTATTTTGGTATGGTCATATACAATATTATTCATTTGCGAGTGTGTTGTAATAGATAACCACAAGCGTAGGAGATGGATGAGTTTTGAAACAATTTCTATAAAATATCTAGAGGGGTTGAATGACTTCCTTAATTTTGCATTTTGGGGTAAATCAAGTTCTGACAAGGTTCTACGTCTTTGTAAAAAGTGTGCCAACTACCACCGCAGAAGTTGGACCAAAATTTATAATCATTTAGTGGTTAATGGCTTTATGGTAGGGTATACTGTAAGATTATGGGCTGATATTAATTATTATTTGTTTTAGTTTTGAAAAATATGGGTAAATTATGATCCAGTAAATATTTTGATTAGGCTTATTGTGATCAATTTGGTGTATAGCCTAATACATTTCATAATATAATAATTTGGTTAGACTTTTAATAGTGTGGGCTCATAACCGTTTATTGGGCTTTTAATGGCAAGACCCAATAAATCTACTATAAATATAGGGCTAGGTCCCATGTTTCAGTACATTATAAGCAATATCATTTTTTCATTAATTTTCTATTGCTCCCTGGGTACTCAGAAACAGGAAGATTCAAGCCTTTACAGATTGATAATCGATCTATTGAAAGGTAACTTCACATCAACAACGAAAATGATTTAAACAGGTATGTCTAAAACTTAAAATTCTTTATACAGTATTCTATATTGGTTGTGAATTAATTTGTTGTTGGATATGTCAATATTGAATTTATTCCTACATGTGGTATCAGAGCGATCACATACTAGTATAGAATCTGTGTAATTTTTTATTTTCAGTTGTTGTTCATGTTGTTCTTGCTGCTGTTGATGCAAAAGGGTGTATTGAATCCTATTTAATTGGCTTGAATTTATTTTGCGTGTTTGTGCTGCTGCTGTAATTGCATTTCAATTAAAAGAAAATCGTTGCATTAGTGGCTGGAAAAGCGGCTGGAAAGTGAAGGAATTGATATGTGTTTAATTTTATACTATCTTATCATACTTCTTATCTTATTTCTTGTCTTATAATCTTTACTTGTCTTATTACTTTTCATTTCTCTTGATTATGCCATGTCTTGTATGTTATGATAGAAAACATGCTAAAATCTATGACTTAGCCTAAAGGCTTAGTTTTTTAAAACATATTTTCTAAAAACTCATATTTGGTCCAAAAATCTCATTATAAATCATGTCATAATCAATTTGAAGATCTCATCATAAAACTTATCTTAAAATTTCCCTTGCTCATAAAGAAATCATGTATAAAATCATTTCTTAAAACATTTATACTGATCAGACTAATGAACATAGAGATTCAATACCCTGACCATATGAGTTTAACTAATGTATAACTAATACTTTCTTTAACGAGCTTAGTCTATAACTACATCTTTTCTAACAAACACTAGTTTTGCTCTCTAATGGGTATGTAAACCTATAAATAACTTCTCATATCAACCCCTTAAAGATGTCTACAACATCAAGTTTTTCACTTTGAAAACTTATATAGCCCTATACTTCTGCATGTTCATTAAATGAAATCAAAAGCCACAAGAGTCCAAGATGTGAAGTCTATGATTCAAACAAAGTAAACATGTAAACAAATGGCCTAAGTCAACCAAATGGTCTAAAAAGAGCTCACATTAGGCTATCCAAGCCTAAACTATGTTCATCAAGGAAAATTAGACCTACCTACCAAATTTGGCTTCTATTTGATTTAAAGAGTGAAAGATATGCAAGTTGTAAATTGACACATGATCCCTTAATTTAAGGAAAAGTGATATGACTTATAATTAATGAAACTTGAGATAATTTCTCATTTCAATGGCTTAAAAATTTTGTATTATTTTGTAATATTAATTCATATACTTGTATTTGAATATGTAAAAGTTTGACCATCCCTTTAGGAAAACCTTATAAAAAGGCACAAAAAGGTTGTAAAAACTAGTTTTGATGAATATGAAAAATCTTTCTCATTTTGGTTCTTGAGTTTTGTTTCTTGAATTGAAATATTCTTCCTTTATCTAAGCTTTAGCCAAAAGTTTAGTGTTGGATTTTTAAGTTAGTGGCTTTACCTTTATGCTTGGAGTATCATTTGGTTAATCTAGTAAACATTTTATGTGTTATATGGATAAATTGCTTAATTGAACTTATAGAACTCATAGTGCATGCTCTTGGTTTTGTTTAATATCGATGTAATGCTAGTTTATTGAATAATTTGGTGATGAAAAGGAGTATTTTGGGGATATTTAATGATTGTTAGAAGTGTTGTGTTGAATGTTGGAAGTGATTAGAGACCAATCTGCATGTTTAAACTTTTCCATGCAATTTTAGCCAATTTAATAGATTCACATCAATTTGGTGTCAGAGCTTAGGTTGTTTGTTGTGTTGATTGTGGATTCATTTCTTCTTTATCTTATTTCTTGGTTGGAAACACTATTTATAGCCAAAAGTTACTATTTACCCATAAAGTTACTATTTATAAAATGTAAACTTGTCATTTTCTAGCCCAAAACACTTAAAACCATACTTAAAAAATATCCTATCTTTTTCCTTTGCCTTACCCCCAAACAAAAATACCCAAATTTACCATTTTCCATAATTTTTACCTAGTCCAAATACAAGCCTATTTACCACACTTCAAAAAATTGAACGCAAACCTAAATCACTTAAAATCCTAAACTTATGAACTTTGGACAATCCTTAAACTACTTAAACCCAACCATTCCTTTTTACTTATAACATATTTTAAACACTTACCTTACAATTAAAACAACAAAATGTCACAAAGATCACCTTTCTCCTTACCACCTTCCTTATGACAGCTTGTGAGCCAAAAACTAGAAAATAAAATTGTAGGCACTCCTGTTGGATATTACTGTTTCCTGCTTTTCTATAAATTAATAATAATATAATTTCAATATATAAGAAATATTATCAATAATATCCAGCAGAAATACCTAAAGCTGAGCTGAAACATGACAACAGAAAACATGTGGTGAATGTGTATACATCTATATATACATACCCAAAATTTTATTGTATATCATGAAAATATTTATAAAATACGTATGTGTTCATACAGGTACATATACTGTACAATAGCATACAATTAAAATATAAAAGCATGCAAACCAAAAGTATGTTGTAAAACCAAAACTGAATCCTAACTGGTAGCCATCTCCTCTTCTCAGCCCCTAAAATATTGAACTATAAGATAAAGGAAAGTAGGGAGTGAGTGATATGTTCACCTAGTAAGTGTTTCCTATCTCTGACCCTAAACCAATCCTCCTCAAAGGATTGTCATTGTATTCAAACACTGAAACATACATATACGTGGGAGGGAAACCAAACTAGTGCTTACTTGCAATCATTCTGTTCTGGTATCTATTTTCTGTAATTCACATATCAGCACGTGATTTTCCTGTGTTTTGAATATTTATTATTTTTTACTGTTTTATCCTAATCTGAATGATATTCTGCTGTATATGTCATGTGAGAGTGACATGCTATGAAATATGCTGAAATCATATCTAAGCCTTGGCCTGTTTACTGAAAAATAGCTTTCTAAAACTATTTTACTGAAATACTGCTATTGGATCAAAAGATCCTAAAATCATCTGAAAAGCTTATATAAAAGCTGCTGAAAAGTACTGAAACTGTAACTGAAATCTTATTTGAAAACTGTGCTGCACAGACTGATGAATACAGGGATTCAACACCTTGGCCATGTGAGTTTCCTATGCAAACACGTGTTAAAAACTGTCTACACACATGATGCCACTGAATCTAATACTGAAACTGAGCGCCTTGTGCTACATACTGATATCTGATCCATGGATCATCAAACTCTAAGCTGCTAACTGAGCACACTAGCATATGCCAATACATAGGGCTAATATGGTCATATAAACCTTGATGTTGGTTCCCGTATCGGATGTGTTAAAACTCACAAGTGCACCATTGTATTTATCCCTTAAATCAATGTTTTTCTACTGAAAACATATATTTAGATCCTTGGATCCATTTCTGAAAACTTTGTATGGCATGTCATGCTATGTTGTGCATATGATGCATTGTGTAAGCTTAACTAAGCTTATTTCACTGATTTATATCAATTTGATGACTTTTACTATGCATTATGCTTATTCATGCTTTATTTTCTCTTTTTTGCCTGACGCACAGGCGTGCATAAGCTTGCACAAGACCGTGTGCCAATCGTGTGTGCAGTCGTGCTGGGTTATGTAATTTTTTTTTGCCTTTTCTCATTTTCTACTGGTGCACAACCGTGACATGAACATGTATGGTCGTGACCCTGCATTTCTAGGTCGTGTACGAGTACGTGAACACGGTCATAGCCATACGAAATGTAATATGCACGGGCATGCGCTATGCGTGCACGACGCATGGTCGTGCATCGTACTCTACGTCAACATAGACGGCTGGAATCATGCTTATTCTCATCCAATTTGCATACCAAACTCAAATTAATTATTTCCCATACACAAAACACTTCAGATACACATGATTATTCCATCCATAACTTCCAATCGCATATTCAAACATCCTCAACTCATATACATATACATATATCACATATTCATCAATCATATATGTATATCATCATCATCATCACCTCAAGTCATCAAACATACAAAATAAACTAAAAAGCATGCTGGAATCAAGCTAATCTCATCCAAAGCATACATCAAACACATCAAAGAAAGAGGGAAAAAGGTAAGAAACACCTATCTCTATACATGCTTTCTCTCTCAAGCAAATCACACATTCAAACTAGATTAGATGGTCCTGGTTGCTGCTCGTCTCTCTTAGGGTTGATATTCTCTGAAAATCAAATGGAAGCTTTGGGTGAAAATAGCTAGAAACTGGATAAGTTTAACTTAAAATGAAGGTGGCTAAAACTCAATGCACGTACGGTCGTGTGCCTCAACATGCACGGTTGTGCATGACAGGAAAATTGCACTATTGTCATTTTCCCACGCTCGCATGTAAATCCTCTCAACAAGATTTATGCACAAGCTATCTAACTCAAGAAAACATTTATTTCACCCATGAACTCTCTCACAACCCTAGTATTATTCTCAATTCTCATTCTAGCATAGATTAATTGTCTAAAAGACATTCCTAACCCTGGGATGTTACAAAAATCAATGAGCTTAAAACCTAATTCACTGAAATCCTACAACTTCTTTGAAACCAAAACCAAACACATGCATCTCCTCACCATGAACCAAACCCAAACGATAGAAGAAATCAACTCCATCATAAAATACTTCTAATACCATACCAATTTGAGAAAGAAATACATTTGCCAAGTGACTTTAGTGATATAAAAGGACCATATAATAAGGATAAAGAGGGACAAAAATGATGATAGAGGGCTAAAAATTGATATACCCAAATCTGAGAGAGGATTAAATTCAGATGACTTTTTAGATTGGTTAAGTGAGATTAAGAGATTGTTTGACATTAAAAGATGTTCAGATGAAAAGAAATGCAAGGTTGTCATCTTGAAGTTCAAAGATTATGCTTTTTTATGGTGAAAAAACTTGAAAAAAGAATAGGGAAGATAAAGAAATGGTAAGATCATATGAGAAATTTAAGAAACTCATGAAAATGATATTCTTACTTGACAACCATAAGCAAGACCTCTACCTAAAATTTTACATATTCAAGCAAAGGGACAAGAGTATGGATGAGTATATTAGGGAATTTGAAAAATTCATGATGATAAGTGATCTACCTAAAGTTAAAAAACAAAAAATTACAAGATTTTTTGGTAGGGTTGGATAATAATATCGCTCATATGATGGAATTGTAAACCTACTATAATTTTGAAGATGTTTGCAAGCTAGCCATCAAAGTAAAGAGGCAAAGGAAGTCATTAAAAACTTTAGCCCTTAAAACCTTTTATAACTTAATGCAAGGGCTCTAATTCTACCCTAAAATTGAATTCCTATCCAAGGATAAAGGTAAAGAAAAAGCAGTAGAGACTCCCAAGAAGAAGGTTATCACTTTCAAGCCTAATGACAATCTTAAAGATATGAAATGCTTCAAATGCTATGGTTATGACCATTTTCAAGCCAATTGCCAAAATAAAAATGTAATAACTTTGAAAAAACTTAAAGAAATTAAGGAAACATTGCAAGGAGAGGAAAATGATTAGAACAAATAAGAAAGTGAAAAAGAGATCGTAGAAGAGGTTGATAGTGGAAAAATGCTTATAATTAATAGGGTATTTGATGCATAAGTTGGCCAAAGTGAAGAATAAAGGGAGAACCTCTTTCAAATAAGGTACACCATCAAGGGCAAAGTGTGTACACTTTTTGTTGACAGTGTGAGTTGTCCAAATATTACATCCATTACCCTTATAGAGAAGTTAAGCTTACCAAGCTTTACATATGCATAACCTTATAAATTGCAATGGCTAAGCAACAAAAGCGCCCATCAAGTCACTAAATAGGTTATTGTGCCATTTTCTATTAGAAAAATATATGTTGATAAAGTTATTTGTGATGTTATAACTATGGATGCATGTCACTTCCTATTAGGAAGACCTTGACAATTTGATAGGGAGGCTTTACATGATAAGAGAAATAATACCTACACCTTTAAAATAGACAAGAAAACCACCACCTTTATACCTTTCAAGCCATCCTAAATACACCAACCTATTCTTTAACTTGAAAACCATAAAGGAAACCATTTCTTAAGTGGACCCAAAGTAGAACAAGCTATAGTGAAGAACAAACTTGTCCTTCCATTGCACATTACCAAGAGGAAAGACCCTGAGCCCATAAATAAGCCTCACCTTTTAATTTAACCATTACTCTAAGAATACCAAGATGTTTTCCTACATGAACTGCCACCTAACTTGCCACCTTTAAAAGGGATAAAGCACCATATAAACTTCATACCTGGCTCTCTATTACCTAATAGACTAGTCTATAAATGTAACCTAGAGGAGGCTAAATAATTATAGAGGCAAATAGATGAGTTAGTTGCCTATAGATATGTGAGGAAAAGCATGAGTCCTTGCTCAATGTTGGCTTTATTGGTTTCTAAGAAAGATGGCTCATATAGGATACATGATAATAGTAAAACTATTGTTAATATCACCATCAAGTATAGGTATCCGATTCCTAGACTTGATGACATGTTAGATGAGTTACATGACTCTACTATATTTTCAAAGATAAATATTAGGAATGACTATAATTAAATAAGAATGAGAGAGGAGGTTGTACGAAATACAACCTTTAAAACCAAATAAAGTGTCTAAATGACTATTCTACCCTAGGCTCACTTGACTCGATTTCTAATTTTAAAATCTCACTTTTTTCACAAATTTTCAACCTAAAAAGATTATTTTAACCTTAGGTTATTACATAGATGATGTCACTATATTGAATTTTGTTTTGTCTATGTAAATTAATCTTACATGTGGTATCTAAGCTGGACACATTAGACAATAAAATCTACAATTTTGAAACTACATCAGGATTTGTTAATTCTAGTTTAAGGATTAAAAATTCTAGAATTAGGGTATGAATTCAATTTTGATTTTAGGGTACAAATAAAATCTTGGTAATCCGAATTTTGATATGACAAATAAGATTAATTTATGTGAACAAAATATAATTCAATATGATTCACAAGATTTATGCACAAATTATAAAATATTAAATAAAAAATTTGTAGGGTTAATAATAATACCTCATTAAGTCATATTCTTTGAATTCATGGATTTCTTGAAATTCACTTGAATATGATGATCGATCTTTCTCTCTTGAAACCTCTCTAAATGATGACTTTGAATGAGTAAAATTTTTGTTTTAGGTTTTCAAATAAGGCACCTAACCAATATATTAGAGATTATTGGACATTCTTATTAAATCTAATAATTTTAAACTCATACAGAACTATTCACTCAAATCATAACTTGTACATTGTATTGGGCTATCCTTATGTGTCATATCAAGTGCATTCGTATATTTTTATTGGAGTGTTCAATTAACAAGTTTTATTAAACTAATTTATAATTAATATTAGCACGCATCAAGAGATTTTCTAATCTTCACACATAGCCAAGAAGAAAGTGCTAAAAAAAAGATTTTAACATGGAAGATGATTGGATGTAGAAGTCTGGAGCACTGATATGTGGCAATGTGGCAATGCTTGCTCTTTGGTGTGATATTCATTGTAATTAGCTTGTTAAAAGAAATATGGCTTACAAGTAGATAAGATTAGTTGTGTTAGGTGGAAGTTTAACAAAAGTTAGAATGCCTTAATAAGTATTAGTTTTTGAGTTAATGGCTATGCTTAATTTATGCTTACCAGGTAAATTTACTCAAAATTTTAATTAAGTTGTTGTTATACATATTCCAAGAAATATAAAGAAGAAGATGTTGAGCTTTGCTATTGCAATAAAACCTTCGGTGCATATATGAACCGCAATTTTGTGTTAAATATATGGTAAATTATTTATATATTTTATTCAATATGAATTGGTGACAGCCTAAATTAGGATGCTTTTCTTCCATTTGCAAAATATTTTTTTGAATAAAGACTTAATAAAAAGATATGCATATAATTTTATTTAATTTATAAATTTTATATATATTCAAAATAAAAATAAGAGATTTGATTTTGTGTTCTCAAAGCTTGTAATTTTGTTCATCATTTTTTTCTTAAAAATATCCGTACAGTTACAACAATACTAAAAATAAAAACAGTTAAAACTTATTTTCTACGATTTTCTTGTGATAAATAATATTACAATAGAAAAGAGAATAAAAATATTCTCATTTATTTTCAATATTGAGCTGTATATACTATTTGCTGTCATTTTCTTCTAAATTCATAATTTCTTTTTTAAAAAAATGGCCAAAGCACATATTCCCACCCAAGGTTTCTCATAAAGGAAAATCTCATCATCTAAAACCCATCACCCGCCCCCAAACTATTTTTTATCCAATTTTTTAACATTTGTAGTAAAATTACTAAAATGCCCTTGTTAAAAAATAAAATATCATACTAAAAATATATAAATGTATAAATTTTAAAACATATTTAAAAAATAAAATTAAAAAATAAACAAAAAAACAGTTACCACTATCTGTAACGTCACCAATATGGTGGCTGAAAATAACCATATAGTTTTTGGAGTGGTTAGATCTGGTCCCATTTGACAGAGGTGATTAAATTGGTTGTTTTTTTTTTTAAGTGAAGACGGTCAAATTTAACCATCTCTGTAATCAATTATGATTAGAAATAGTCAGTGAGGCTAAGACTAATCATTTTCAATTATGATTAACAATTGAAACGACCAATCTGATTATTTTATGAATCAGATAGCAGTTTTCGATTATTTGATTCAATTTTTAATAGTTACTGTCATTAGTGATGTTGTTAATGATGGTGGTTTTTTTATTTTATTTTTATAATTTTTAAAAATATTTTTATAATTTATTTTAATATTATTTTTTTTTATAAAATTTACTTTATTATTTTATGTTTTTTTTTAAATTTATATTAAAAATATAATAGTACCCTCTTAATCGTTAATATGTAGTAATAACTTCGAATAGAGTGGAAGATGGGATTTTAAAATTAAGAAAACCTTGCTTGGGAACTCGTCCTTGGCCTAAAAAAACAAAAATTAATATTATTAAAAAATCCAAATAGATAAGTATAAATATAAGTTGCGGCGTGAGATGGCAAGCTTTGGTTTGTTTGAAGGCAGAGAGAAATTGGTTTGCATCGAGCCCGGGTGGTGAAGATTTCTCATTCCTCAAGATGACATCTGTTTCTTCTTCAATCTCAAATTTTATCCACTAGGGTTAGGGTTTTTTTAATTAATATTTTTTTTTTTTTTATATTCTTCTTGTGTTGTGTTGTATCTTATTTCAACCATAATTTTTTTTTCCCGTCATTGTTGCAGAGAAGCAAAGCCAATCCAAAGAAGCAGCTTTTTTTTCTTTTGGTAAAAACAGAAGAAACCCTTTTCTGCATTTTGATTTCCTTGATTTTTTATTATATTTTTTAAATAATTTTGTTGTTACATATGCTCCTTTTATATTAAAATTATGGCAGTAAATCCTTTTCTTAAACTGAATTTAGGTTAAGGATCTTGTTTCCTTAACGGGATTGATATGTTTTTTTTTTTTTATTTCTTGACACATTTGCACGTATAGATAATTTTTTTTTTTTAATTTGGGAATAAAATATTGAATTTTCCCTAGCTCCATGCTGTGAGATTCTTAAGAAGAAGCTAAATTTGAAAATTAGGGTATTTTTGTGTTTGGATTTTGATTTGTTTAATTTGAATTTGTTGTTTGATAAATTGGAACTGGGTTAGGATTTGAATTTGATGTTAATTTCATATGATGTTACCATTAAACAGTTTGAGAATTCGTTGTACTTAAATGGAAGCTAGAAACTCGCCAAAAGCCAACTAAGGTTTGGTTTAATACGGCTTCTCAAATATTGACTCACTTTATCCTTTCGGATATGATGTGGTGTAGACAGTAGAGTTCCATTGATATGGAAAGTTTGGAAGACGGTGCAGCCAAAGTGGAGCCTCCTGATCCTGACATCATTGAGAGTGATCCAACTTGTCGATATGTGCGGGTAATCTTATTTTGGCCCTTTCTTTTTTTTTCCTTTTCTTCTCCAGTCTATTTGCTGGGGAAATTTGGAATATGTAAGGAAAATGAAGTAACCAGCAAAAAGAACTTTAGCAAATTGAAGTTCTATTATGTACAGTACAGTGTTGTTTCTTTCATTTTCTTATCTTTCCTCCATTAACAATGATGAAATTTAGCAAAATGTGGATTCTTACAGTACAAGGAAGTGATTGGTAAGGGGGCATTCAAGACAGTGTATCCTTCATCATCTTTTTTCTCATTCTTTCACTGAAGCTCTTTGTACATTTTTGGTTATGTTAATACTTATAATTATTGAAGGTTCTATGTTAGTTCTTTTTTTTTTTTTTTTTTCCTGTTAAAATTGTAAGGAAATATCAAATATTTGACAAGTTAGTGGATCAAGTTTTGTCGTTCAAGTTTATCTTGTTTGTGTTCCTTAATTCAATGACCAAATAGTTACAAGGCTTTTGATGAAGTCAATGGACTTGAAGTGGCATGGAGCCAAGTGCGGATTGATGATGTGTTGCAGTCACCTGAAGACTTAGAGAGGCTCTACTCTGAAGTGCATCTCTTGAAATCTTTAAACCATAGCAATATTATTAGATTTTATAATTCATGGATTGATGATAGGAACAAGACTGTTAATATCATTACTGAGTTGTTCACCTCGGGTAACCTTAGGCAGTATGTTTATTCTTCTTCTTGTATCTCTATGAGAATTCTCCATTTTATGTTTTACAGTGAAATCAGCCCTGTGATTAGTGGATGTGATCTGTAATTTAGGTATCGGAAGAAACACAGGAAGGTTGACATGAAGGTGGTGAAAGGTTGGGCAAGACAGATTTTGTCTGGTTTGAGCTACCTTCACAGTCACAATCCACCAATTATACATAGGGATCTAAAGTGTGACAATATATTTATCAATGGTCACCAAGGAGAAGTTAAAATTGGAGATCTTGGGTTGGCTACTTTCATGGAGCATACTAATGCCAAAAGTGTTATAGGTATAGTTTCTGTCTCTCTACTCTATCTTTTATATTTAACTTCATATGCACATTCTCCTTTGGTATGCCAGTTAGTGTTGGGGTAAAACAAATCAAACAGGGTGGACATTTTGGTCTCAGAACTTTCATATGTGTTCTAACAGTTCTTTTGCAGGGTTTTTTTTTTTTTTTTTATGTGCCTATTATGTTTAGCCTTATGTGACAGCACCTTAGATTGTTTGTTGAAGCTGTGCAACTTATCCATGGATGTGATCTTTACAGGAACTCCAGAGTTTATGGCTCCTGAGTTGTATGATGAGAATTACAATGAATTGGCTGATATATATTCCTTCGGGATGTGCATGCTGGAGATGGTGACATTCGAATACCCTTACAGTGAATGCAAGAACTCTGCTCAGATATACAAGAAGGTTTCATCTGTAAGTTATTTATGATTAATTTCCTTCATTTTCTTTACCTTGCAGTGACTCAATTTATGAATAATTTTCTTCATTTCATGTAACTTGCAGTTCATACGGCGTAAGTTGGTTAATTAAATTAAATTTATAACGTTGTAGGGAATAAAGCCTGCTAGTCTGTCCAAGGTAAAAGATCCAGAAGTGAAGCTATTCATTGAGAAGTGTCTAGTTCCTGCATCTCAAAGACTGTCAGCAAAAGAGCTTCTGATGGATGCTTTTCTCCAAGTGAATGGATCAGGAAAAACCCATGCTGCATTACTTCCTGATTTTGTTTTACCCAAAATGGCAGCCTTTGGAGAACGGTGTCTGTTGTCGGAAGGACCAGTTAATGCAGGGAATCGACTCTCCCTGGATTTTGAACGTGATACTGAGCTGCCAACTATTACTTCTTTCAATCATTATGTTGATGGGGATTCCTATTCTCGGAGCTACGAGGTTCGAAGGACAAAAAGAGGGAACTTTTTCTCGTTAAAAGGCGAGCTAAATGATAAATACTCTGTATCATTGATCCTTCGAATTGCAGATCGCAGTGGTTAGTCTATTGCTAGTGTATAAATATCTTCTGTCTCTGACTTGTCATTATTTACATAATTACAAAGTTAGTCTATTGTACTTAACTTTGTCATTCCCTTAAATGCAGGCCGTCTCAGGAATATTCATTTTCTTTTCTACCTAGATGGTGATACAGCATTTACAGTTTCAAGTGAAATGGTGGAACAGCTGGAACTGGCAGATCAGAATGTTACATTCATTGCAGAGTTGATCGATTTATTGTTGCTGAATCTGATACCCAGTTGGAAACCTTGTGTCCCTATTGATCATTTGATTCCTATGAATAAATTACCAAAGCCTAGTGATCATAAGAACAACGTTGTGTCACCAGAAAGTATAGACAATTCTGTGGATTTGAGCCTTAGTCCCTGTGAATCTGTCAAACATTCAAAGTCTTCAATTCTCTTGGATTCTAGTTCTACTGGAGAATTGATCCAACCGATAAAGCAAGGACCTGATTTTGTGAAGCTTGATGAGAGAAGATCTCGCTCCCATTTCAGTTTCCAGGTTTCAACCGTAACAGATGAATGGTCTTCCGAGAAGTCATATGCATCAGCAACTTCCAGTGATTTGAATGATAAAAAGTACTCCATCAGTTCAGATATTATGTCAGAAGAGTCAGGACTTGTAGACTTCAATGGACATTGGTTGATGGATGGATTTAATGAATCTCTTGCTCGAGTGAGCTTGGCCAAGTCCCTTGATGACCAGAATAAGATTTTGGACATAGACAGGAACACAGTGGTGGATAGTTTAAGTGATCCAACCAAAGAGTCTCATTTGTTCAAACTGGTAGAAGATGAGGAGTTACGGAGGAGGCTGACGATGATCGAACAGCAGTACCAGGAAGGAGTTAAAGAACTCTCCCAGAAAAGACATGAACTTATCCTGCAGACAAGAAAGTCCTGGAAGAAAAACGTAGAGTCAGTTTTTTAATCCTTTTCTATAGGAGTTTGTTAATTGGTTTGGTTTTTTATTAAAAAGAAAAATCAAGATCTTTACATCATAAAATCCTCACCGCAAGTGTAAAAGTTTTTTTCAGGTGGGAAAATGTAATAAGTAAATTTATCTTTTTTTTCATTAGCCCATTTTAGTTTCATGTAGATCTGGTAGTTTATGTTATCGGTTTGTGTTTGTATTATACTAGTTTAGATTTCGAATTAGAGACCTTTAATCCTAATTCAATTTGAATTAAAAACAAAGAAAAAATTTTCAACCTTTACCTGTTTTGAACTTTTTTTGGGTTAATCTCATGTAATCCAATTGTCTATAGCTTCAATTTTGTCAAATATTTTTAGTATTTTAATTTTTTCTAATATATTATTAACAAAACACATAATATAATATTTTGTCTTATTTATAAATAGTTTAAAAAATTGCATACTAGAATCTTTTAAACAAATCAATACTCTTAATGAATGGATCATATTTTCTTCGTTTAAAAAGTAAATAAAATTTTTAAATAAAAATTTTAAATCATTAGAGTAATTAGTATTTACAACTACGTATATTACATAAGGATATCAACTATTTTTTATACTTGTTTTTCAAAATGTCTTTAATTTATTCCTAACAAAATTTAATATAAAATTTTTTTTCTAAATATTTAAATAAGTTATGATAAGTTTTGGTTATTTTTGTATTAACCCAAACATAATATAACTTAATTTTAAGTCACGATCAGATTGATTCCAATAAATTTTGTATGAAAAGAAATTTAACTTTATCATATTAGATCAAGTTAATTGATCCAATTAAAAATTAACTTTGTAATGTCATATACTTTTGTTTTTTTTTACTTTTTTTAAGGAGAGTAGAAGAATGATTTCTTTTTTATTAAGCGATAGTAGAAGAATGATTGTTGAAACATTATTTAGTTTTTTTTTTTTTTTATGCAATTAATGAGTTATTAATTAAATAGTCATATTGGGAGGGACCTATGGAAAATATCAACCAACGTCTTCCATGATGACCAACCAATTTAAGTACAAGTTTTCTTTTTATTCTGCCATCTATGGTCTGGGTATTAACAAGTATACTAGTTTGAATAAGTATAGTCCAGTTAAGTCCAAATTTCATCCTATAGAGACTATACTAATGTCTTATCCTCATAATTCTTATGCTATTTAAACAATCAAATTGTAATGACGCTTGAATGTATTAAACTATCAACTAAATTAGTTAAATTTGAACCAATCAAGATGAATAATAGAGTAAACAAGCATTAAACAAAAACTTTAGAGGAGAGAGCAGTGGGGCTAAGGCTTGACCTAGTTACTAACTTAGAATTCAATTCACTCCCCACAGGTCAATAGTCTGCTTTCACGAGATATTAACCTGTTTTTGTTTCTAACCTATTGACTTTACGTCTTATGTTAGCATAAAAAAAAATGCAATACACTCAATAATTCATACGACCACCCAAATCACATTACTTATATAGTTTGTCATTAAACTCATAACAATTGTGATAGTTTAAAATTTGTAATCTACTTCTCAATTATCATTACAAATTCTAAAGTCAATTGAATGGTGATTAACCATTCAAAACGTTAAGCACAATTAACAATTACTCAAACCATATGAATAAAAACTTAAACTAATATTATTGACAATTGAGTATCATAAAAAGATTATATCCTTATCATAGTTAAAGTAATTAGTTTATGACAAAAGAAAATTCAGCACACAATCCCAATGAAAACATGATTGAAGCTTAAGAAATAAACCCTTGTTGAAAAGTAGCCTTGAGATGTGATGAGGATCCTTTTTAAAATTGTATCCAATCTCTAAAAATTTGCTTGATGAATCCTGTTTGATTATCTTCTTCACTTGATGATTACAAAAGTCTCTCTAGCTCTTTACGAGTGTCAAAGACAACTAAAGAATGTTATAACTTCAACTATATACTAAGGCCTAGGTTAAGCCAAGTCCTTATTAGGTAAGGATTTCTTGCGCCATTATGCGGTGACGAACATTTTCCATGTTGTGACCAAATAATTATGAAATTATTCAATGCGTGTTTTCTGCTTTCTCACCGTGGCATTGAACTTGTGCCTTGTTTCATCATTGTGATGACATAAAGTTTTTTATTATTATGTTGCAACCAAGCTTCTTTCAGTTATAGCCAAACTCTCTATCCAAATTCTCCTTTGACCATGCTGCATCATAAGTTGAAGTCTTTGTATCCTCATCACAACGTAGAACTTCGTTCCTAACCATTTTGCTTTGCTTGCTCATAAACACTAAAATTCAATCCAAGTTACTAGCTAGTTACTCTTAAGTATCGATTATCTTGTTTTTCCTTACTTTCACTTGAAAATATTCATTTCTTATGAAACAGTGCACCAAAACCCGTAATCCTAAAATATACACAATTCTATAAATCAACCATAGATTCCTCTATGTATTAGACACATACCATAACCCTAAAGTGGCCTTTTGGTAGTCTCTAGCAAAATAAGCAAACGAAAACTAAAGTAAAACATAAAATAAAAAGACATAAAAATTAAGCTAATCTAAACAAAATTAAACTAACTAACTAAATTAACCTAACCTGAACCACTTTCATAGGCTGTCACGATTGCATTTAGCATATGTAATAAATCTTTACATGCTTAGCCAACCCTAGTGGATGAGTTATAGTCTCATGAAGGTTTTCAGCGATGCCACCCACATTTTTGAAAACATAAAACCAAACAAAAACAAACTTATAATTAAATATACACTTAAGGTCATTTAACTCATACATTCATCTTACAAACTACAATAAATACTTGATGCACAACTCACCAACTACATCTTCTTCGAAAACAATTCAAGACACCACACTGGTATTTTGTTAACTCTCCCACAACCATTTGATTCATATACCCATAACCTAACTTTATAACATATTCATGCATACATCCACAAGTACAAATGACTGAAACACATTTTTATAAAACATGATTCGTTATACAAATCCTTCAATAATCTTGCTTTGGTCTACTCTTGATAATGCCTCGACCCTCTAGATTTTTTGAACTTATTTATCAGGCTAGTATTTATTATATTATATTTAAATGTAATTTTTTCTTTTTCCAATTTTTTTCCTTTTTGGGGCTTGAATTGGTTTCCTTAGGTTGTAAACCGATATTTCTATATGAATGCTAATACTTGCAATTCCAACACCTAGTTACTCAACAAGTCAGAAACCTAGAGTACTTTGCATATTATTATCATAAGTCACCTTTTGACTTAAGGGTCACTCATGGTGGATATGTCAACCATCAATCTACTCGACAATAAGACATTGTAGTAGTTAGAACTTAACTCATGCCTTTTTTATTTCTTTATTTATAATTATCTATATATCTATACATCCATCTCATGGAAAGATCTAAGCAATGCACAATTTCAACTTGGTTTAAAAAATCATTAAGTCTATCTAGGGGGTTTTAGTTATCATTTACACTTATGAACATAATACAAAAATAGTCTTTCACGTTAAGTCATCAACTATACATACATCAATCCTAAAAGTTTCGAATTCTGGCTAGTGTCTATTTCTACTTCTAAATCAAGTGAAGTTAATTTATTGTGTCCTAACTATTTATCTTAATTAAATCCAATCATTTACATAGAAGCTAAATAATACATGATAAAAAAAAAAAATAGAAACAAAGAATAAAACAACATTGTATTAGATGAAAATTTAAGTTCAAACTTAATTTTAAATTTTTTCTTACCCCAATCTAGCATTAACATTGTCCCTAATAGAGGATGATATACAAAGAAAAAGAAATCTTAGAACATTTCCTTGTGTATCTCGAGGTATGCTTATGTGCTCTTACATCTGAATGTGAAAAAAATCCTTAACCAAAACTAGTAAAACAAACCTTAAAATAATTATGTAAGAAAGATTACATCAATTTGGTTAACACAAAAAACATGAAATTAAAAAAAAAAATCAAGTACATAAAACACTAAGTCTTAAGACATAAAGTAAATATTTCTTACAACAAAAGGAAACAAATGAAAACAAACTAAAATGATTCCAAGTACATATGAGAAATATAAGGAGATTACATGGATGAGCTTTCAATCTTTAGGTGTCTTGGGATTGCTTCATCATCATCTTTTTCATCAATAGGCTCTGAATGTGGCTATAGGCTACTCAGTGTAATGCCTCCAAATTGAAATCTTGATATGTCTATTTGTAGCTTCTCACACATCAACTATTGGAATTGTATCATCATATTAGTTTGCTAAAGGAGTCATTCATTTTGTTGCTTTACCTTACCCACTTGTGTATGAAGAATCTTAATTTTTTGAGCCATTAGTAAAGGCTCAAACTCCAGTTCAGATGGGCTAGCTTGTTACATGCTTTTCAACTACCTTACATGTCGCACTCTTTTGATTTGATCTAGGTACATATGTAAGACTCAATGCTATATATATTACTGTATCTGTATCTATCTAATATTTATCATAAATACATTAGTACTTTAATGAAATCCTTTATAAATATATATAGTAGGAATCCTACATAAACTGATTGAAATCATGCAAGCAAAAGGGGGAAAGTATCAATAAAATAATAATGGATTGAAAATTCTAAATTATGTTCATATATATTGAAAGTCACCGTATATCATTATTTAAAAGGTAATATGCATGTACAAACTATGCAAAATGCATGCATGCACTTCATATAAGCATGCGCGAAAACTATACAAACATGCAAGCCATTGACATGTTTTCTGATAAAAAATCATATCTGTCCCCCATGGCCCTAGCCAACTCCTCTGTCATTAGCACTTATCTGATTGACCTGCATAAAAGGAAAACATAAAAAGGTGAGTGATAAATCATTTAATAAGTGTTTTCTTAACTCTTTTTATCACAAGTAATGTTTTTCTTTTCTTTGTATCTGTAACTAATTAAATTTCTGCCTTAAATTTGAACATTAAACTTTGTTTGATATTTTACTTGCTAATTGGTCTGAGTTTCTATTTCATGTCATAAAATTAATGTCATGATATGGGTCATGTTGAAAACATGCTCTTTGTCATTAGGCCTAACTTTCTGAATATATATATATATGCTGAATTGATCCAAACATCTTGGAAATGAAAACATATATGAAAACACTATAACTGAAAATTTACTATACTGATTAGATTGATGAACATAGGATTTGACACTCTGGCCAAGTAAGCTTTAATATCCTGACACTCGACCAAGAAAACTAAAAACTGATGCACACTAGTGCATATATCGATCTGTAACTAACATTGTCTCCCTCTCTAGCAAGCGTGTAAATCACAGGTGCTCCCTTGTATTCACCCCAAAAATAATGTTTGGGGCATTGTATTTTCTATTTTAAAAACATGCGTTTGAATCCTTGGACCATTTTCTAAAAACACTAATATGACATGCTATGTCATAAAATACTAATATTGTGTAATCCTTTATTTGCTTGACTTATAATGGTAGTATGTAAATGTTGTATGGAAGTTTCTATGTTTTATGCTTTAGTTGAAACTATATTTATGAATTACACTTGACATATGGGTGTGCATGTCTAGACATATGGTCGTGCATGGGTTGTATGATCGTGCGTCTGGTCATGCATGAAACCATGCTAACTTCTATGATTTCTTGCCAACTTTTTGGTTTCCTACATATGTATAGCTATGACTTTTACTTACACAATTATGAACTTGTTCAAACCTAGTTATGCATGCTTCACGTACATGACTATAACCTTGCAAACCATGACTGCATGGGTGTGTGTCCTAGAGGTGCATGATTATGCATCTTGCTCTGCTTCAACAAAACCATGGTTAAACATGTGTAAATTCCATCCAATCTCATTCAAAACGTAATCAATCTTTATCATTCATATTTTATGCTCAAAACACTTCATATGTATATATTTATTACGTCAACAATACTAAACTCCGCAAGCAAGCATTCAAAACTCTTTAAAAGCACATATACATGAATATACATACAAAACATGTTTCTAAATAGCAAACTTCATCATCATCACTTTCATATCAGCATTTATTCACTTAATCATGCCATAAAAATCATAAACATACTTAAATCATCGTCATAGCTCAACCAAGCAATGAATACATATATAAAAACAAGAGACAGATACAAGGGAACACATATCTCTTGCCATGACTATCTAAGCTTCTTTTTCTAAACAAATCTCACTCTCTAGCTCGGCTTAGAGTATCTAGATGTTGTTTCTTTTTCTAGGGTTAGGTTACTCTGAAATTGGAAGGAAAATCTGTGAGAAATGAATAAGGAAATAGATAAGCATGACTTAAAAGATAGTGGTTGTGATTCAATAGGCATATACAATCATGTACCTTTGGGACGTATAGTTATGCATGAAAGAAAAATAAGAAATTTCTACTATCCTATGGTTTTCATGATAAGGTCTTTCAAGAGAAGACTCATGCAAATGCCACACAAATTTCAGCCTAAAAAAAAAAAAATTCTAATCTTGAGATGTTATATTCTCCCCTTTTATTAAAAAATTTTTCCTCAAAATTACCTAAATAACTCTAAGAATCTCTCTCAAATATAAGAATCGATCTCCCAAATGGCTTCATTAATTCTCTGACTCATCTATAACACTTTTACTAAAGGAATTTTTTTTTTGTTTCTGAAGACTTTAACTTTGTAATCCAAAATCTAAACTAGTTTCTCTTAATAACTCAAATCATCTACCAAATTCAAATCTTGAAACTGAAGCACATAAGATTGATCTCCCATATATTTTCTCAATTGAGACACACGAAAAACATTATAGATCTTCTCTGTACTAGTAAGCAAGATGAGTCTGTAAGTAACTTTTTCCATTCTTTCAAGTATCTCATATAGGCTATTAAATATAGGGGCAAGCTTCTCTTTCTTCTCAAACCTCAAAACTTACTTGTAGGGAGCAACTTTTAAGAATACCTTGTCACCTTCCTAAAACTCTATCTCCCTGCACCTCAGATCAGCATAACTCTTTTGTCGATCTTATGTATGTCTTATTTTTTGCCTAATAACTTTTATTTGCTTAATCATCCTTCAAGTTATCTCTGGACCAATTGTAGTCTCTAAAGAATCTCTCTTTTTAATTTTATCCCAATAAACTACAGACCTACACCTCCAACTATATAAAGCTTTGAATGGAGTAATTTGAATAGTTGTTTGACAGTTGTTTTTATATGCAAACTTTATGAGAGGAAGTAACTTTGCCCAATTGGTTTGAAAGTCTATACAATAGGCTCTTAACATGTCTTCTAGAATTTGATTCCTTTTAGTTTGACCATTTAGCTAAGGGTGATATGCTAAACTGAATTGTAATCTAGTCCCCAATGGTCTCTGTAAACTACCTTAGAAGGCTGATAAGAACTTAGACTCCATTTGAAACAATGATTTTAAAAACCTTATAAAGTTTAATAATCTCTCTAATAAATAACTGCCCTAACTGATTTATAGTCGTGCTCTATCTGATTGGCAGGAAATATATTGAATTACTTAATTTGTATACTATCACTTAGATATTATCAAACTATTTTTAAACTCTAAGAATGCTTGAAATGAAATCCATGGAATTATCCTTCCATTTTTACTCAGAAATACTCTAAGGATGTAATAACCTTAAAAGCCTCTGATGCTTTACCTTGATTTACTAACATATCAAACATTTGCCTACATAGTATGTTGTATCCTTTTTTATCCCTAACTACCAAAAATTACACTTGAGATCTTGATACATTTTAGTACTTCCTAGATAAGTTGAATACACTATATTATAAACCTCTGATAAAATCTTCTATCTTAACTTTAAATCCTCTAGTACACAAATCTAGTCTTTAAACCTCAAAATCCTATCTTTGACTTTGGAATCAAGCACTGATCCTTTTAAAACACTTTGAATCATACCTTAAGCCTAACAGTTTGACATCTAGTTGGCTCTAATATCATCAAACAAAAACGATATAATCTAAAGTCTGGAGAACCTTATAGTCACTATCTTAATCTCTTCTCTAATAATCTCATCTTGTAACTCATTTTGGACAAAGATCCTAAATAAAGCTACTCTCCTACTCATAGCATCTGCTACCATATTTGTTTTACCAGAATGGTATTTAATTCATAGTCATAATCTTTGATCAATTCCAATCATCTTCTTCATCTTTTCTGTCTTATATTAAGCTCCCTGTTAGTGGAAAAGTACTTTAAACTTTTATGATTTGAATAAATATTACATTTCTCTCTAAAAAAATAATGTCTTCAAATCTTCAAAGTGAAAACTACTACAACTAACTCTAAATCATAGGTAAGGTATCTTAACTTATGATCCCTTAATTGTTTAGAGGCATAGGTAATTACCCTACCAGTCTGTATCAATACAATTCTAATCCCTTGATGGAAAGTATCGGTGTAGACATCAAACTTTACTACTTCTTCAAGTAATTGTAATACTAGATCACTAGTCAGCCTTTGCTTTAACTTTTAGAATCATGTCTTATACTCCTTTATCCAAACAAAAGAAACCTTTCTCTAAGTTAAAGCAGTCAAGGGCTTTGCCAAACTTGAGAAACCCTCGATAAACCTTTTAAAGTAACCTACTAATCCTAAGAAACTTCTCATCTCCTTAGCAGTCCTCAACCTCAGCTAGCTCAAAATAACCTCAACCTGATTAAGGTCATTGGAAATGCCATCTATTGATACAATATGTCCTAGAAAAGCCACTCTATCTACCTAAAACTTATACTTGGCAAACTTAGCAAACAATTGCTTGTCCCTCAATCTTTGAAGTGCAAACCTTAAATTCTCCTCATGTTCCTCCTTACTCTTTGAGTGGACCAAGATATCATCGATAAATACAACCACAAATCTGTCTAGACAGTCTTGAAATACTTGATTCATCAGATCTATGAATACTGTTAGAGCATTCGTTAACCCAAACAGTATTACCATAAACTTATAGTAGCTATACCTAATCTTAAAAAAGGTCTTAGGTATATATTCATCTGTTATTCTCACTTAATAATACCCAGACCTTAAGTTAATCTTAGAAAATATAGCTACTCTTCTCAATTGGTCAAACAAATAATCAATCTATGGCAAGGGATATGTGTTCTTCATTGTAACTATATTTAGCTCATAATAGTCAATACATATCCTTATTGACCCATTTTTCTTCTTTATAAACAAAATAAGAATGCCCCAAGGAAAATAGCTCAGTGTAATAAATCTTTTATCAATTAGCTCATATAATTACTTCTTCTACTCTTAGAGTTCAGCCAAAACCATTCTATATAGAGCTTTAAAGATAGGAGCCATAATAGCTTAATGCTAAACTTCAACTCCTTTTCTAGAGCTAAATCTAGCAACTTATCTAGAAAGATATCTTAAAACTCCCTCACCACTGAAACCTCCTTAATACTTGTCCTAATTGTACTCTTATATATCATATTGGCCAAATATCCAATACAACCTTTACTTAGTAGTGCATTGGGTAAATTGGATTTAGACAAAATAATATATTGCCTAGTATTGAGTAAATATTATTGATATTAAATAATTAATATTTTGTATATTTTAACTTAAGCAAATTATGGAAACTCTTAGATGGGAATTGAAAAAAAGTTCAAATTTAAACAAAATTCACTTTAGTTTATGTGATATACATATAGTATTGGAAAAATATTATTGATTAAATTAGACCACTAATATTGAATTTCTGGATGTTAAATAATTAACATTCTTGTATATTTTTAATTAAGCAAATTATGGAAACTCTTAGATGGGAATTGACAAAAAGTTCACATTTAAAAAAATAGTATTTTAGTTTATGTTATACACTTATACATTGAGTAAATACTATAGATTAAATTAAAAAATTAATGTAGAATTTTTAGATATTAAATAATTAATATTCTTGTATATTTTAAATTAAGTAGATTATGGAAACTCTTAGATGGGAATTAAAACAAAATTTATATTTAAAAAAATTCACTTTAATCTATGTTATATATTTATAGTATTAGGTAAATATTATGGATTAAATTCAGAAAATAATATTGAATTTTTGGATATTAAATAATTAATATTCTTGTATATTTTAACTTAGTCAAATTATGAAAACTCTTAGATCGGAATTGAAAACAAGTTCATATTTAAAAATATTCACTTTAATTTATGTTATATACTTATAGTATTAGGTAAATATTATCATTTAAATTAAAAATTTAATATTGAATTTTTTAATGTCAAATAATTAATATTCTTGTATATTTTAATTAAGCAAATTAATGGAAACTCTTATAAGGGAATTAAACAAAAATTCACATTTAAAAAAATTTCATTTTAGTTTATACTATATATTTATAGTATTAGGTAAATATTGTTGCTTAAATTAAAAAATTAATATTGAATTTTTGGATATTAAATAAATAATATTCTAGTATATTTTGAATTAAGCGAAATTTGGGAGCTCTTAGATGGGAAATAAACAAAAATTCACTTTTAAAAAAAATTCACTTTAAAAAAAAATTCACTTTAGTTTATGTTATACAGTTATAGTATTAGGTAAATATTGTTGCTTAAAATAAAAAATTAATACGGAATTTTTGGATATTAAATAAGGTAAGTTCTGTTAATATTCTTGATTAATTTGAGTAATTAACTAATTAAATAATTTTAATATTGTAGATATTCACATTTAATTATTGATAACTCTTAAATTAGAAATTAAAAAGAAAAACTCACATATTATTATTAAAATTAACGGATGAGTATTTGGATGTCAATATAACTAATAAATGTTACATGATATGATTGATTTGGTGTTTACATAAGGTATATTTTAACTGTGTAATTATTTATTGGTACGTTGTTATGGATACTCGCAACATATGTTTTCAATCTCAGTTGTCCAAGATTTGTGCCTCATACCACCAAATGAAAATGACAGGGCACCTAGTGGAGAGCTAACGTTTATAGGATATGTTCATATAATAAATTTCTTCAATTCAAGTCATTATTTGAAAATTACTATATATGGATTATTCATTTCTGTGTCATAGGTACTTCATCCATCAAGTAGCCAGCACTCTTCAAATGAGCACTAGTAAGTTTATATTTACGTACTGGTGAATTATTTTCTATCTAGTAGAAATGCGTATTGATAAAATCCAGCCAATTGGAGGGCTGGTTTGTATGTGGATATGAAGTGTTGAAATTATTTGATGTTTGGTTTATTTGTTGTTTGGAATCCATGTGGTTTTATCCAAAATAATTAATTTTCATGTATTCTCGTGTACTCTTACTAGAGAAGTTTAGTGACGCACTATGTTAGAAGCAAATTTTGGATGCATTTTGTGTGCTTTTGTCATTTTGAATCAATTTGACTTCCTTATTTTGTCTTAACCAAGCTGTTAACATGTATAATTGTCTTCATGCTGAAACAGTACAATTGCATTTTATGCTTTGAGCTATTATTAAAGTATTACTCTCATAATTATCTACTGCTAATTGTACTCCTTTGTTAATAATTCATTACTGTGTTTGCATATGTTTGAAGCATAAAGCTAAATTTCATTTCTTATGGTTGAGATGAATATGTTGTTAGTAGGTTGGATCTAAATAATTCATACATATGGATTGAATTCTCCATTCTTTTTTTGATATTATGATATTTTATACCTGTAATTATACATTGTTGGCACATCTATTTTACAGTTGTAATTGCACAGTGTCATTTTTTTTGGTGTTACAACTAAGTATTGCCTAGCCAACTTTACTTTCGTGATTTATTCTACGTTGAGTGACCATTAATAGACATTGTCTACTATTTGTGTATTTCGTTCTTCTAAAATTGTTAACTTTTTTTTGCAAGGTATAATGTCAAGAGTTTTGGCTCCAGTTTGTCAAACAAGCTTCATGACAATTAATTTAGAAGTCTCAATTTTATATGGTAATTAAAAATTGTATACGTTTACATTAAAAATTCTAATAATACTTATATCAAATATTTTATTAATACTTTCATGAATTTACTTGTATGTGTTCATACACAACACTATTTTGCATATATTGTTGTAAATTTTTCTATTAAGTTTTGTCAAGATTTATTGTTTGTCATGATAGATTAAAAATCGTTTACAGGAAAAGTGTAAGGAATACAATCTATAGGAAATAAAAAGCGTAAACAGGAATGTCGTGATAGAAAATTTTAAAAAACCACCAAATCATCGCTAAATCCCCCAAAAACATCACCCGAACATGCCCAAAAAAGCCACGATAAGCCATTGCAAACTGCCATAAATTTAACAAACGTCGGTATAGGAAACGGCGGAAAAAAAAAAACGCCGCTAAAACCCTTGAAAACGCCGTTATATTTTCTCTAGACCATCTAACAAATGCGCGCAAAAAAAACTGCGGGAAAAAATATTGGCGACACCTGGTTTTTACTGGCGTTTTTAAAACACCGGTAAAACCCCAAATAAATACCGCTGTAAATGGAGGGTTTTAGCGGCGTTTATCTGGGGTTTTATCGGCTTTTGAAAGAAACGCCAATAAAACCTTTACCGACACCACATATACCAACATTTGCTCAAACGACGGTAAGCACAATTGCGGCATTTTAAAACATCGGTAAAACACCATAAAAACGCCGCTAAAACTCTTTTCTACTGTAGTGCTTCCCATTGCTATACGTAACTCTTTCAACTTAAAAACAGAATTGGGTCCTTTGCGAGAGATCTTAAAGTCATTCGTCTTCGTCAATTTTTCTTAAATGAAACCTTAGGAGATAACTTCGTTAATAACTTCGTGATGGGCTATGCACTCCTTTTGGTCACTATAGAGTGATTAAACAAAAGTGACATGTAATAAACTTTGTTTAAATTGTACTAGAAGACTAATATCGTTCCAAATATCACTTTTCGAATAATAATCTAAAAACATATATCACATTTGAAATCTTCTTTCATACTAAATAATTCAAAAACATATACAGAAGACTTAAATAAAATTCATTCATAGTAATAATAAGAAAATACTTAAAACATAACTTTTCTTAAAAATTCTTCCATTATAACTTAGTATTTGATCTAATTTCTTATGAATCTTGTCTTGATGCTTTTACTTATTCATCTAAAATCTTAACTTTTGGTTCATCATGGATGTTATGATGTGAATGTCATGCTTAAAACATGCATAAATCCATGACTTAATTTAAAAGCTTCCTTTCCATAAAGCTTGCTTAAAATTTTCATCATAAAAACTTAGTATAATTAATCTGAATATCATCATAAAACTTAACATAATAAATTCGAAGATTAAATCATAAAAACTTACTATAAAAATCATATATTGATTAGATTGATGAACACGAGGATTCAACATTCTGACCTAGTGAGTCTCACTTATGCATGACCAGTACTCTTTCTAACGAATTTAACGCTAATGTACTGTCATCTCTAACAAATGTTGGTTTCCCTCTCTAGCGGTTGTGCGAACCTATAAGTGTCCTTTCATATCCACCCTTAAAAGATGTCTTATACATTGTTTTTCTATTTTCGTAAAAGATGCATATTCAACTCAAAGGTCCAAAATGTAAAAGATTCCCAACATCATAATCGATAACAATTTTAAGTCAATCAAAGCATTGGGAACTCAAGCGGATCACATTTTTATGCATCACAAATACATATATATACGTAAACACATATATAGGGTGTTCTAAAATTACGTACCTTAAATTGAAGCTTTTCATTTTTCATGTGGCAAGGAATTAGCAACCAATGAAGCTACTTCCCATTAGAAAAGCTAACGACATCTATGATAGTTTACAGGAAGTAAGGAGGAGCTTAAAGTACACTATTTATGTGCTAGTAGAACTAGTTGCATAAGTGTGAATGTATATTACCCTGGTGTTAGCTTAGATTTCTAAGAGAGTAGAAAAGAATTTGTCATATTTTCTTTTATAGGAAATGAATCACGGGCATAACCACAAAAAATGCATTCCCATGACACTTACATGTATACCCATGCACAAAATAGTCACTATCTTACATACGAGCCAAGTAATCGTTATGGTTTATAAATGTTGTGCATAATCCATGCAATGTTCTCATGATCCAATAACCATCAAATAACTGTATGTATGCTTGTACATAATGCACACACGCTCATGAGTCATCATATTATTTGAATTTTGCATTTGTTTGACTTAGTCAAACTAAGTTCATCCAAACACATTAGAATTTTGTCAACCATCAAGGTGCACATCCATTACCAATAAAGGTGCACAACTAAAAATCAAGGCAAATCCTTGAACTTGACTTTTAACTTGATTCAAACAGATTTGGCAAGTTCAATGTGACACTATCCTATGGCACACTCACCAAGACAACAATCTTCTCTTTAATCTATTAATTCCATAAGTGTGTGACCCACAAGCTTTTTACTATCTTGGTAGCATCTGAATTTAATCGAATCAAATACAAATCATGAGTGGCCTCTAGCAAGATATCAAGATTATCCAAATAACAAAGTGTTAGAGACTAACTTCAAGCTTCATCAACTGGATAGTTAACACATAATACAATCCTTTCGTCGTCATGTGTCATGAGACTGAATTATGTATTTGTGTCTATCTCAAACACCCTTCATATATATGTATATCAATATTAGAATTAGATATGATGTCAATCGATCCAACTTTGGCCACAGACTAATTATTTATGGATAACTCAATTGAGACAATCATCATATACTTGCGATTAATGAATCTTATATTAATCTATCATAGTTCTCATACTGATCAAACTACAATCAATCACTCACCTTTATAGTCCCCTCATTATGACAATATATTTGATAATGTCAAAAAGTACCACTTATAGTATAAAATAGTCTCATAGACCTTAACTAGAAAAACCACATATACCCATCAAGTCATGAGGATTAATCCATAGACACAGGTAGCACTATCTATATAGGATTGTCATTATTTAATCTTTTTAGTGAACATGACTACCAAATCATGCATGTAACATCTTAGGGTTAGAAATGTCTTTTAGGCTACTAATTTGGGGTTATAAGTAAGACTTTAGAGTATAAGTTAGAGTTGAGAGAGTTCAAGGATGAAATAGATATTTTTCCAGAGTTAGGTTGCTTATGCATGAATCTTGTTGAGAGGTGATTCATACAAGCATGGAAAAATGGCATTAGTGTATTTTTCCAATCATGCATGATCATGTAGCATGAGGCGTACGACTTGTGTATGTTGTATAAGTTAGTTGTCATACTTTAAGTTAACCTTATCTTGTTTACCAACTTCTTTTCACCCAAAATTTTCCTTCACTTTCCAACGATTAGCAACCCTAAAAGAGAATAGCAGCATCCAAAGACTTCCAATCAAGCTAGAGAGTGAGATTTTGCTTTGAAAGAGAAGCTAAGATAGCCATGGCTAAAAGTAGGTGTTTCTTACCTCTTTCCCTTTCTCTTTGTATGTATATGATGCTTGTTTTGCTGAGTTAAGCTTGATGCTAGCATTATTGTGGTGTTCCTTGCATGATTGATGATTTGGAATTGATGATGATGAGATATATGTATATGAGTGGTGTGTATGTGCTTACATATGTGTATATATGTGATTGAAGAGGTTTGAACGAAGAAAATATGTGAGCTAAGGTTATTGCCATGATAACTATATGGTTATGAAGTGCTTTGGATGTGGAAATTGATTGAAGATGCTTGATTTGCTTTTGGTATGCAAATTTGATAGGAATAAGCAGGATTAGTCATGACCACGCTGAGCAGAGCAGGATGCACGACCGTGTGCCCGAGGACACACGCTCGTGTGCCCGAGGACATACACCCATGTAGTCTTATTTTAGCAAGATCACAATCATGCATGCTAAGCGTGCACGATTGGATAAAACAAGGTCACGACCATGCATGTTTATGTCACGGCAGTGCATGCGTAGAAAAGAAGAAAATGAAGGTAGCATGCCCAGGCAACACGACACGCTCACAGCCTGTGTAGGCTTATGCATGTTTGTGAACCTAGTGACGCATACCTGTATGTCAGACATAAATGAGAAATAAAGCTTAAGACAAGCATAGTGCATAACAAAATCAGTATAATTGATATAAATCAGCATAATGAGAAAAGATAAGCATACATGATGCATCATATGTATATCAGGACATGACATGCCATATAGTACTTTCAGAAAGGGATCCAAAGATCCAAATACATGTTTTTATTTAAAAAAGTACGATGTTTTAGACATCTTTTCAAGGGTGAATATGATGGGGTACTTATGAGTTTTAGCACACCCTATTACGGGAACCAGTCACAGGGTCTATAAGCATATTAGCCACTATATATAGGTGTTGGTGTGTATTCAACTAGTAGCTTAGGGTTTGATGATCCAAGAATCAAATATCAATATTCTGTGCATAAATCAGTATTCAGTTTCTAGATTCTAAGGTGGCACGTGTATTAGACAGTTTCCATCACATGTTTGCATAGAAAACTTATATGGCTAAGGTGTCGAATCTTTATATTCATCAGTCTATGCAGCATAACAGGTATCTTTAGATATATAGTTTTCAGAAACATAGATTTTACTATTTTATATCAGTTTTTCAGATATTTCAAGATCTTTGGATCATAGTTTTATTCAGAAAACCAATTTTATAAATAAACCCAAGGGCTTAAACATGATTTTCAGATATGATTTCCAGCATGTCATTTCCACATGAAATATACAACATAACATGATTCAGTATAAGAATGATCAGTAAGAAAGTATGAACCAATATGTATTTAGAATGTAAAACAGTCATGTGATGAGACACGAGTAACAAAATAAGAATATCAGAATTATGAATGTGAGAACAGTACATGAGATAATCACCTTGTTTGTTTGCAATGAGAGTCCTCAGAGGAGGACTATTATAGGGTCAGAGATAGGAAACGCTTATTGGGTAAATTTATCACTTACTCCTTACTTTACTTTCTCTTACTGGTTAGTGCAGTAGGGGCTGAGAAGAAGAGATGACTGTCAGTTATGATCTAGTTTTCAGTTTTTTAGCATGCTTATGGTTTGTATACTTCCTTTGTTTTATATTTGCACATGATTATATGGTATATACATGTATATACCCACATTTACCTTGTATGAGGTTTTCTATCTATAAAAGTTATTTTTGGGTCATATTACCTTATTTATACCACGTGAATTTCTATTGTCATATTTTAGCTCAACTTTAGGTATTCCTATAGTATATTAATGGAAATATTATCATTTTATATAATAAATTAAATTATCTTCTTATTATTTATATATTAAAAGCATGTACAATAATATATAACATGAGTGCCTACATTTTTTGTATCAAAGCCAAAATATGCATATTATTTCCAAAAGACAAGTACATGTATGTGTGAACTATATTGTTTTCAGATTATATATGCATAGAAATATAGTGTATCCCAGTAGCTAGAGCCCATCTTCCTCTCAGGATAAGTATAGTAGTGTAAGTTTCTATTTGTATCTAGTTACTTGATCCTTATGTTTTGTGATTCTCCAGATAGGAGAACCCATGTTCCTAGATTTACTGAGGATGAGGATAGTGCCTCAGTTAGGCTCTTGAGTAAGAATGAGAGGAGAGGATCTCAGGCCTTTTATGGAGCCCTTTGGGCAGAAGATGTGAGAGAGATTTTTAGGGAAATGATAAGAGAGCTTTCTTAATAGCCAGTCAGAAGTGGTAATCGAAATGTGTCTGCCAAAAAAGTGGCCTATCAAAGGCTAGTTAAAGGACAGTCAGGGTTTAAGAGAAGAGGACCTTCAGATCAAATGAGTAAACATGAGTGGCCAGAGATGGGTTAGTATTAGGAACAGAGTTTTCAGTCTGATACGATTAACACCAATGGTTCAAAGAGAGTGCATGTAAGACCCGCCGCCACGAATACCCCTGTTGCTGAACAATAAATCTCTTTTTACATATAAACTGGAAATTGGGTACCCGCGACGGGAATCCTACGAAAAAGAAACCTGCTGCTATACATCTGAACACATGCGGAAGCTGAAAAATAAACTTAAATATACAATGAGCCCAAACTGGCTTTTCATACATGTAAACTGTTCTGTACAATTATTTACATCTGAAAATATACATAAAACATTTACAAGACCTCACAGGTCCAAACTGAAAATACAACTGAAGACTGGTGTGTGGGACCCCTTCCCGCAAGCCTCGGTCCACCCACTCCTCGCCAGCAGCACACTGACCTGAAAAGGAAGGAATAAGGAAGGGATAAGTGATAAAGATCACCCAGTAAGCATTCCTTACTTCCCCCGCCCAAACAAGCGACAAACACACACAAAAGCTTGGCCTCGGCCCTAATCATACATCTAATCGCTTGCTGGTGCTGAAACTGATTACTGGTTATTCTGTTATCTGATTACTGATTAGTCATGCCATGATGTGAATGTCATGTCATGCTAGCTGAAAATAACTGATGATGCATGCATCTGAATGTATCTGAATATACCCAAAGGTACCTACTGTGCTGATCAGGCTGATGAACACAAGGATTCGGTATCCTGGTCAAGTAGGCTAAACATTCTAACTACTGACTAGAAAACTGAAAACTGAAATACTGTTGAGCAGTCTGACTGGTGTCAGAAAGCTAGGTCCCACCGATGCCCCCTCGAGTTCACCCTAAACTGTAACACATACATTAGGTTTTGAATGCTGAAACTACTGAATTCGGATCCCTGGATCCTCTTTCAGGCTACATGCTATGCTATGAATGCATATACTGCATTTTTTATCTGAAATCTGGATTATCTGGTGATTATTAGGCCTTGGATGGATTACTAAACCTTTAATAAGTCATTTCTGCCTTTTTTGGGAAAATTAACTAAACGCACGGGCATGTAGGGAAGACGCACGGGCATGCTGCACAAACACACGGTCGTGCCACGCAAAGGCACACGGGCGTGTGCCCAGACACACGAGACTGTGCCCCCTTCGTGTGCTTGGCTGTGGACGCTTCTGGAATCTACTAGCCAAATCACGTATAAAACGGACACATGACTGTGTCCCTCAGGACACACGGTCGTGTCCCTTGCTTTCCTGGCTGTGTGCACTTGCAGAAACCCAGGCACACGGGCGTGCTCAAACGGACACACGGGCGTGTGTCTGGTTCTACAACACGAGCACCCACCTGGACAATGCAAGAAACTCATCCAAACACATCCATTTCTCATCCAAACTGAAATTAACTGGAAACACGCATAAATGGCACTTCAATATACACCTAGCATGCATCAATTTCATCAGTCATCAATCTCTACAGAATCCACCATTAAAATCTACTATTTCGCTCACTAACACACACAAGCAAAGCAAGCATGCATTTTAGGTGGAAATCAACATCTGAATTATCATCTCATCAGCATATAAACATACCAACATCACACAACATGCTAAAAATGGAAACACACATTTCCAATCAACATCAAACAAGCTGGGAACGCAAAAAGAGAGTAAGAAACAGTTACCTCTCGCCATGACTGCTGGGAACCTCTAACCCAAGCTAATCTCTAGTTTCTCTAGCTGGATTGGGAGCTGCTAGAAGCTGAAGATCTGCTCTAGGGTTGGGAGCCGCTGAAAACAAAGAAACTTAAGCTAAAAATAGGAAAAGCTGGGTGAGAAATCTAATAAATCTCCCGTCTCTCTCTCCTGCTACCCACCTGCACGGGCGTGCAGGGCGCAGTGCACGGGAGTGCACCAGGAAAAATGAAGGAAATTCATTTCCCGCGCTTCGTATGATTGAAACCTTCCTAAAGGCATCATACGAAGGCCACTCAGCTCTGAAAAACTTACCAACTCACCCCTGAACTCCTTAAGACCCCCACCCTATTCTTGAACTTTATTTTTAACCCCACAACTCTACCCCTAAGGGCTTTTTCTAAAAACCTGGGATGCTACAGTGCATCTCATCTATAGTTTACCAAGGATTCATCAAGCCTTTCAAGTTCAATAGGGTTAGAGATCTAGAGCAGTTGAAGAATGGATAGAGGTTGTTGAGAATGTCACTAGCCTATTTACTATGTCAGACTAAGAGAATGTCAGATATGTAGTCCTTATGTTTAAAGGTGATGTAAGATTGTGGTGGAATCTTGTAAAAACTATAGTTGATGAGGAGTACCTGTCTTGGGATGAGTTCAGAGGTATGTTTGAGAGAGAATTCAAGAGTTCAGGGATAGTGTATACCCGAGCTCAAGAATTTATTGAGTTACAGCAGGGATCAAGCATAGTAAAAGAATATGCTATTTGATTCAATGCATTAGCCAAGTTTATTTTGGCTTTGGTAGGGACGGAGGCTGGTAGAGTACAGAATTTATTCATGGACTGTATCTCGTCATTGCCAAAGATGTTTTAACCGGAGATAATCCTTTGTAACGGTTTAGTGATGCCTTAGAGAGGGCTACTAGGTCAGAGATATGTCTACAGAAAATAAGTATGTTCTCAAGGCAACCAGAGAGAGTGGGTGATAGAGGTAAGAGACCTATTCAACAGAGAAAGATAGGAAACGGAATTCAGAGATAGAGAATAGCTTATCTGCCACCAGTGTGTGTTCGGTGTGGCCGAAGGCATAGTGGTGAGTACTTAATTGATCAAAGTGTATGCTTTGGATATTGTCAACCTGGGCATAAGATTGTTGAGTGCCTAGTCAAGGGTGGAGTAAGATCTAGCAGAGGTGGAGCTAGTTTTGGTAGAGGTAGAAGGGGACCCTTCAGAGGTAGAGATAGTTCAGTTTGAAGGGTTGATCACCCTTAAGATAGTAAAGTCAATGCACTTGAAGGAGGTGTTAGGCTATCAGGTGGTAGAGGTCGAGCCAGAGTATTTACAGTAAGACAAGAATAGACAAAGTCTATTCCATATGCAGTGACTGGTCAGTTATTCTTTCTTAACACTTTTCTTTGTTTTAGTTGATTGTGGTGTCACACGTAGTTTTATTTCAAGAGGGGTAGTGGAAAGATTAGAAGTGACCCCTAGTATGGCTGAGAGAAATGTTTGTGTTAAGATGCCCAATGGGGGAATGATGTTTAGTGACCAGTTATTGTTCAACTAGGAGATTGTGGTTATGGGTAAGAGCTTAAGGATAGACTTGATCATGTTGGAGTTAGCTGATTTTGACATGATCTTAGATATGGATTTTTTGTCGAGATATGGGGCAAAGATCGATTGTCAAAAGAAAAAGGCTAGGCTACACTTCGGCCCTGATCAATTTGTATTTAAAGGGGCAAAGTAAAAAGTTATCAACATATAATACTAGAAATGCTATTACACTTCCACTAACCTTTTTGTACACATATAGCTTGTTTTCATTTTTTATGAATTTAAACTCTTGAACAACTTTATCAAAATGAATGTTCCAACTCCTTGAAGCTTGCTTTGGTCCATAAATGGACCTTTGCAACTTGCATACTTTATTTGTCTATTCATCAAGAATAAAACCATCAAATTGTGTCATATACACATCTATCAGAACATTACCATTCAGAAAGGTAGTTTTGACAATCATTTGTCAAATCTTATAATCAAAGTGTATAGCGATAACAAGTATAATCCGAATAGATTTAAGCATCGTAGCCAATGAAAATTTTCATCATAGTCAATACTATACTTCTAATTAAAACCTTTAGCAACCAGTGAAAATTTTCATCATGGTTGTGATTTAAGCATATCACCATCTATATTGGTTTTTTTTTTTTTTTCTAAACCTATTTGTACCCTATGAGTTTTATCCCTTTAAATAGATTCACTAGAGTCCATACTTAGTTTTAAGACATGGAGTCTACCTCAAACTTTGTGGTCTTAAACTATCTCTCAGAGTTTGGATCTGCTATAGCCTTTATGTAGGATTTAGGCTCGTCATCAAAGATGATTAGTACATTACCATGCTAAGTCAAAAGATAACTATATCTGTTAGGCTTGTGACATACTCCATTTGACCTACATAGTTGTAATGTACCATAATCAACCGTATCATATGGTACATCATCTTATCTAATATTTATGGATATTTATGGTTTAGAAGTTTTATTGAACTTCATATTCCTACCACTAATTTGTCTATAAAGGAATTTTCTTTCCAAAACGACACCAAATTGAGTAATAAAGACTTTTAACCATCCAAATGATAGAAATAATAACTTTTCCTTTTGATATCAGTGAATGAATGATATTCAGAAATCAGTTTTCAGTGAATGAGTAATAAAGACCAAATTGATATCAGTGAATGAATGATATTCAGAAATCAGTTTTCAGATTCTAGCAAGCGCATAGATGTATGAATAGGGCCGAGACCCAGGTATGTTTGTTTATTGTGATTGTTTGTGCTTGTTTGGGTATTGAGGAAAGTAAAGAGCGCTTACTGGGTGATCTTTATCACTCATCCCCCCCTTCTTCCATCCCTTTCAGGTGTTCGTGCTGGTGGCTGAGGAGCGGTTGGATTGAGGCTGATGGAGAGGGCACGTACACACATCGCGATCTCAGTTGTATGTATATCAGTTTTGGACCTGTGTGGTCATGTTGTAAATGTTTTTTTTGTATCCAAATGTACAGAAACAGTATATGTATATATGAAAATGCCTGTGGGCCCATTGTACAAAACAACTTGTGTATTTCAGCTTGTATATATATCAGTTTCACTTCCGCATGTGTACAATTATGTAGTTTCAGATTTCTGTTTTTCGTAGGATTCCCGTCGCGGGTACCCGAGTTTTCAGATTATTAATAAAAAGGTCCATTCAGTTTTCAATAGCAGGGGTACTCGTGGCGGCAGGTCCTACAGTAGATACAAAGGTTAAACTTCTTGAAACATTCGGTAAATTGTAATAGTTTTTCAATTCTAAACAAAACCCAATAGGCAAATACAGATAATATAATATGACGACTAGGGCTGTTATCCTTGTTCTCTTTCTAATATATAGGTCTACCTTTCCTTGGTTGAACGATCTACTCTACCTTAATCCCTATATATTAGAAGTGATATGAGTATCACATCCTATATCTATAACCTAAGATAAATCAGGAGTAAGGTTAATCTCAATAACATACGTACTTGAAGTAAAAGTAGCTGATTTCTTCTTCATGTGCTCAAAGAAAGCCTTGCAATGTTTTCTCTAGGGGTTTGGTCTACAATAGAAAAAGTAAACCACCTTCCTTTCCCAACTCTACCCATGAGCTACAAAATAGGTTAGGCTTAGGTCTAAACGTAAGCCTTAGGCTTGGCCTTGGCCTTACACTTACCATTGGCTTTGTGCTTAGCACCAACCATAATCACTTCCTTCCCCTTATCCTTATCTATGTTATACTTACCAATCGTAATCAACCTAAATAATTTAGTCAACGATCACTTCTCATTCAAATTAAAATTCGTAATAAAATTTGACTAAAAAGAAGTTAGGGAGTTCAACGTAAGATCAACCACCACCTCATTATCCATATGGAAATTGAGGTTAGCTAACCTCTCAATATAGCCAATCATCTTGCCTACATGAATGCTTGTTTGTGCACCCTTGCTTATCTTACAACTGAACAGCACAAATGTCACCCTATAGTGTTTAAACCTCTTACGAGTTGTATACATATTACATAAGTAAAAAATTATAAACTTGACACTATATTTTCATGTTGCATCTATAGCTTAAGGACATAAAAGTAAGCATCAAGCACCAGACTTCCACACAGTCCTTTTAATACTTATGATAAGTATCACCTTTGAGGATATACAATTGTTCTTCATAATGTAAGACTATCTTTAATTTCCCACATTAATTAGGAAAATTGGTGCCTTCTAACCCATTTTCCTTTTCCAAAATCAGACGTAATGATTTGGAATTTGTCATGGTATGATGATTTATACATGAATAGAAAAAGTAAAATTAGTTGATTTATTTTAATTGTTTAATTAGGATTCTATTTAACATTTTTACTACTTTTCTCAAGCCAACAACCTTCACTATTGTACTTCAGAAGTCTCGATAGACTTTCTAATAGACCAAGATTTTATTAAATCAATTTAACCTTTACTTTGATGAACGAGTTAAAATAACCTAAGAAGTATGTCATCAAATATAGGAGCCGCTGCCACGAGTACCCTTGCTGCTTAAAACTGAGAGGTTTTTTATTAATAATCTGAAAACTCGGGTACCTGCGACGGGAATCCTATGAAAATAAAATCTGAAACTACTATACAATCTAATCACAAAACGCGGAAGCTGAAATACATACTCTGAAATACATACAACTGAAATATACATACTGTTCTATACAATGAGCCCATACTGGCCTTCTCATATACATAAAACTGTTTCTATACATCTGAGTACATGAGGCATATACAAAATGACCACACAGGTCCAAAATTGAAAGTACATACTGAGATCGTGGTGTGGGCCCTCTCCTATCAGCCTCGGTCTACCCGCTCCTCGGGAACAGCACGAACACCTGAAAGGATGGAAGAAGGAGGGGGATGAGTGATAAAGATCACCCAGTAAGCGCTCCTTACTTCCCTCAAAACCCAAGCAAGCACAAACAATCACAATAATCAAACATACCTGGGCCTCGGCCCTATTCATACATCTATGCGCTTGCTGGAATTTGAAACTGATTATCTGAATATCTGATTAATCTGATTCTCATTATTATATCATGTCATGATGTGTATGTCATACCATGCTAACTGAAAGTATCTCATGGATGCATGCATCTGAATATCTCTATGTACTCGAAGGTACCTGCTATGTTGATCAGACTTGGTAGAACACAGGGATTCGGCATCCTGGCCATGTGGGCTAAACAGTCTAGCTACTGACTAGAAAGCTGAATAATAATGACTGGACGATCTGACTGGTGTCAGAAGGCTGAAACTGAAATGCTGCTGAACATTCTGATTGGTGTTAGAAAGCTAAATCCCACAAATACCCCCTCGTGTTCACCCATACTCTTACCCGTACATCGGGTTCTGAATACTGAATACTGCTGAATTCAGATCCCTTGACCCTTTCTCATGCTGCATGTCATGCTATGGTATGCAAATGTAGTCTTACTAACTGAATTCATGCTTATCTGATGCTTATCTGATCTTTAAACTGAATTCTGATGCTTTAATAATCATTTTCTTTTCTTTTCTGGAAAATTAGAGGTGCACGGGCGTGTGGGCAAGGGCACACGGGCGTGCATGCCTCACACATAGGCGTGCAGGTCCTAGACACACAGGCGTGTGTCTGGATGCATGGGACCGTGCATCGGTCGTGTGTCCAACCGTGCAAGCTACTAGAATTTCCTGGAATTTGTCACTGAAACCTTACACACGGGCGTGTGTGTGTGCATTTTCTACCCGTGCACACAGCATGCACACGGGCATGCGCCTGGAAAAACAAAGGCACACGGTCGTGTGTCTTATTCTTCAACAAGAGCACCGCTTGGAAATTGCACAATTCACTAACCAAATCAACACCAATTACAAATTCACTTCAATTACACATTCCCAGCACTTCAATTAACACAAATCAAGCATCCATTTCAACTTGCATTGATCATCCAAGTTTCTACCATGGGAGCATCTTCAAATTCTCTCACTAAACGCATCAACATGCATGCAAAGCGCAAGGATGGAAATTCATCATCCACTTTCAACATGCAACATTATATAATCATTCCCAACATTCATCAACATGCAAATAACTCATCCATGGCATCAAAATTCATAAAGCAAGCTGGGAAACATAAGGAAAGGTAACTGAACACTTACCTCGCGCCATTGCCTCTGAAAGCTTTCTTTTAACTATTCTCTTTGCTCTCTAACTTGATCGGGAGCTACTGGAAGCGGCACTTCTTCCCTAAGATTGGAAGCTACTGAAATAAGAGAGAAAAGTTTGGCTAAAATGAAAGCTTGGGTGAGAAAAATAAGAAACTTCTCTCGGCTCACTATTTATACTAAAGCACTTGCACGGGCGTGCATCAAAGGTGCACGGGCATGCACAAGGGAAAATGGACTTAATCCATTTCCCACGCATTCGTATGATCGAATCCTTCCGAAAGGACTCATACGAAGGCCACACAGGCTCTGAAAACTTACTAACTCACCTCTGAACTTTACTAGACTCCTAATCTCTCTCTGAATTTCATTTCTAACCCCGAAACTCTACCCCTAAGGGTTTTCTGAATCTAGGATGCTACATCAAACCAATTAGCAAAAGTCTATGATCTCAAGTTAGGTTTTAACCTAACAAACCATGTAAGCCTCAATTACAATTCTCGGTATTAATGGGTTGGATACTATATACCTTACATATCAACATATATGTTCCTACTCAGCCTTTAATAGATTTCACCTTCCTTTAGTAAACAAGCTACTTTCTATTAGTTAAATTTGACCCAATAGGTCGTCAAGAAAACCAGTCGGAGTTGGGTCATTGTTTTCTTTAGTTAGCTTTCGTTTACAGATAAAGGTTATCATTATGCATAAGTTGTATCGAGCTTACCCATAGCTTTTTGTTTTTATAAACTCTTTATTTACCAAAAAAAAAAAAAAAAGTTTGACCCAATATAGCCAACAACCAGTCTTCCACTTGGTAATGGGTTACCCTTTGCTTTGGTAAACAAGGTTCCCACGAACATGGGCATGTCTTAGCAGTGTTATACTAGAAAGCTTCCTATTGTGTCTTAATATTTATTAAGGCACCAATTTTTAGTTTATATGTGAGGTGATATTTTGACAAAAATAAAACTTAGCATGTATTCTAAATAAGGCACAAATTAAAACATATTGATATACAAGTATTAACTTATGTTGAGCCCTTAAGCTAAAAGGACTGACTAATTAACCTAAGTCATGTTTTAATCCTTCAACACTTAAAGTATGCTGCCATTCCTCTTCTTCAAGTCTTTAAGTGATCATAGTTGTGTCTTCTAGTTACATAATTTTTAATAAATTACAACTACCTACTTTAAATTTTGCATAAAAATTCAGAAACCTCAAGTTACATTCAAAGGGGAAAAAATGAAAAAAGAATCACAACAAGAATAACATAACACAAGGTAGGATGCGTAGTTCTTATTTTATAATAATTACAAGCATACGCCCAAAAAAACCAAGCACATTCATAGGCAAGTCTCGACTCATACATTAGGCACCATGTATATTGATCAATCAAACATATATACACCCAATTAAAATTATTTAAATTAATTTCAAATAAACATGTGAAAATTTTTTGTCTTTATAATTTCATAAAATTACCAATAGACCCTGAAAGTCTTGTAAAAGTTACATTTAACCCCTGATAATCAAATTAATGTAAAAATATAACCTTCATATTAGTCACGGGCATGAAGCATCAACTTTACAATCATGGCAAGGAGTCTCATAGATGTGAAAGCTTAATAAATAGTTGTGACATCATTAAACTCTAGAATCAATGTAAATTTCAAAAATTCATACCAGTAGTGTCATAGTATATACACGAGCAAATGTATAGGAAAAATTTGCCTCAATGTACAAGTGTAACTATAACATGTACTATCATACATATAGTCATGCAATGAATTCACAGAGTCATAACCTTGTGAATTGCACCTAAGTCATACCTTTGACTTCACACTGTCAAGTTTATGACAAAGTGATTTCTAGACATTCTAATGATGAAATTCACTAAAAATCCACCCAATTTGGCAGACGTGATAGGGAAAATGGCCAAAATTAGCATGACATACCAATAGCCATTTCTAGCAAAGCATTTAATATGAAAAAATTGCACATTGAACACGATTTCACATATTAACACGAAATCGAGTCCTCAACCAAAACTTATACTTTCACAAACCCAGTTTGCAACATTTAAGCAATGACTACAGGAAAGAAAACTCAGTAATCAATCATGATTTACATAATTAACAACTTACAATATGAGTCAACATGTTTCAAATTTTAACAAATCAACATGCATCCAATTAACATTATGTAAGTAAACATGTTTCTACAAGCCAAAACACAAGCTCTAATACCACTGTTACACATTTCTAAAGTCATCGAAAGAGAGGCCATGTAATGGATACAATTTTAACTTAATCACAGTACTAGAAACTTAAGTGGCTCACTTTTTTGTGCTTCATAGAATCATACTTATACATAAACACATACATAGGGTGTTCTACAATTACCTCATTTTGAAGCATTTCATTCTTCATGTTGTAAAAAATTAGCAACCAATTCCTATTAGAACAGTCAATGACACTTACGACAATCTACACAAAGCTAGGACAAGGCTAAAGTATATTGTTTATATGTTAGCAGACTAGGTATATGGGTGCAAGTGTATATTACACAAGTGCAAGCATAAATTTCTAAGAGAATGGTGAAAAATTTATCATGTTTTCTTTCATAGGAAACAAGTCATAAGTATGACTATGAAACATACACCCTATGACACCCACATGTATGTCTATTCACAAAATAGTCACAACCATACTCACATGTCTAGTACTTATTACAGTTTATGAATTTACATATAATTTATACAATGTTTTCATAATCCAATGACCATCAAATAACTCTATGTATACTCGTACATAATGCACGTATACCTATGAGTCATCAAATTATTTAAATTTTAAATTCATTTAACTTGATCAAACTAATTTCATCCAAATATGTCAAGATTTTGTTAATCTTTAGAATGCATACTCATGACCTGTAGAGATGCACAACCATACATTAAAGAAAATCTTTGATCTTGACTTCTCAACCGAATCTAAATGAATCTAACAAGTCCAATACGACGCCATCTCATTAAACATACTATAAGATAATAATCCTTTGTCTCAATTTATCAACTCTATAAGTGTATGACTTGTAAGCTTTCTATTATATTGATAGTACCTAGATTCAAAACAAATCTAAACATAGATAATAAGTGGCCTTTAGTAAGGCATCAAGATCACCCAAATAGTAGAGTGTCAGTGAACAACTTTAAGTTTGATCAACTTAATAGTTAACACATAATATGATCCTTTTATCAACGCATCTTGTAAGACTAAGATATAGATTCATATCTATCTCAAGTACCTCTTACATATGCATATGTCCAAATTGAAATTGAATACTGTGCTAATCAATCCAACTATGGTCATAGACTAATTGGTTTTGGATAACTCAACTAAAACACTCATCTCGTGCTTAGGATAGGCAAATCTTATATTAATCTATCATATTCTTTGTATTAATCATGATACAACTAATTGCTCACTTTTATAACACCCTAGTTAAAGTGGTGTGTTTAGTGATATCAAATGATATTATTCATAATACAAGATGGTTTGATAGATTTCAAATCAAAGGATTACATATACACATCAAGTCATAAGGATTGATCCATATACACAGTTAGTACCATCTACATAGGATCTTTATCATTTGGTTTATCTAGTGAATAAAATCATGCACCATGTATGAGACTAAGTTACAAACAACATACTTCGATACATATAAACTATTGTCACCTTTCGATGGGATCATAGACACCATGATAATCCTTACACTATTATTTGTTTCCAAGTTTGATAATGATATTGGGATTACATACTTATTCTAGTATAGCCAATAATGAGATGTATAGAAAGTACGATTAGTCACTTGAATCCATCCTCTCGGTTTTATCATACTAAGGACACAATATATGTTACAAAAAAAATAATATATTTGAAATACCTCATATTATTAATATTAAAAAATGTTTACAATTATAATAATGCATCAATAAATACAATTGATATACAATGTACACATGACTATAGGTCACAAACCCTAACACGACAAACATAAAAAATCACATTTTCATACTTTTGCTTTAAAAATCATTTTCCTTTTAGCATGTCATATCATGAAAATGCATTCAATAGATTAAATCTTTTTTCAGTAATTAGTTCTTGATTAAACACTAAATTGCACATTTTATGCTATGCATAGTTGTGCACTCTAAAAGCACATGATCATGACTATTAAATTCCACACACACGTGGGATTGATCTGTCTCACGACTATGTCTTACCAATAGACGATTGTCACACTAGCATGACACTTCAGCCTCTATATAAGTCTGTGCATGTATAGCATACACAACCATAACGTTGTAGAACACATGGGCACGATAGTGCATCGTGAACTACTTTGACCTTTCTAAGCTAAATAGTGCTAATCACAAGCATTACACAACTAAATTTTTTCAAATCATTTCCAAAACATTTATAACTCAATATACCCTAATAATCATCAACAAATTAATCTAAGTCATGCATTATTCACATATGAATTCAACAATTACAACATCAAATGTCATTAACATATCATCATGTTCATCATCTCAATAAGCATGAATTGCTTATATTTAATACAGATTCAACTTACAAAAATCATATATCTACAATCAAAATCAGCTTTAAGACATAATTACATTTCACAATATTCAAATCCAGCTCAAGTCATACTTAGTTCTTCATCATCTCACCATTTTCATATCATATCCCAATTTAACATGTTAATTAAGCTCTAAAACATGCAATATTATCAAATTCAATCGTCAAACATCAATTCCTAACCAGATCATCTATAATCATTTCACAACAGCAGCAACAATTGCAATCACAACAAGAACAAACACAGTTAAGGTAAGATTTCCATTTACTTGAAAGCTTATTATTGTACTGTGAAATCCTTGATTGGCTTTTGTTCCCAACCCTTTGTTTGACCCTCTCTAAAGTTGACTAACTTTCAAATGATTAGAAATTATAAAAATTTGAATAAACTTCTACTTTATTTAGATGGCAACAAAACTCGACATGCATGGTTGTGCATGATGAAAACTTCAAACGTGCGTTCTTTTGTGTTGTACACATAGCAACCTCTCATGGTGACACATGTATGGCATAAAACCATACCAAAATGACTAATTTACCCTTTATATTACTTTTAACAATTTGCAAGCCTGAACTACCTCAAATACCATTTTTCTTATCGATACTATCCTTCACTGAATCTCAAGTCATTACATAACAAGTCTATATTGATGTGATATGACAAAAACCTGTCACAATATCAACACACCAACTGCAAAGTGTAGCAAAAGAACTGTCCAATGTAATTTCTCTTTCTAGAAATGAAAAAGAAAAAAATATTGGGCAGCCCAAGTTTCAAATCCCGTGATACTAAGGTGGGGAATACAGTCTGTTAGAAGCCGTGCAAATGACGAGAAAAGTGAGAAGACTTAAAAATGTAGAAAGTAGCTTTTGACACCGAGCATCTCTAGCTACATTATTCTTCCAATTACCGTGTAATTAGTTTTCCATTTCAAATGAAAGAGACGGAAGGTTAACAACATTGATCAAATCATGGTCTTTCTATATGACAGTTGGAAAAAATTGCTGAACAAAAAGCCACAAAAAGGAGAAGAAGAAGAAAAGTAAGCATCGTACAAGAAGGAATAATTTTGAATGGTAATGGCTGAGTATTGAAAAGTCCAAGTCTTTTGAGCAACTTGACTTGGGATACTTTTGATTTTCCTAGATCTAACAAATATGCAGTCCAGGATCCTTTCTATTATTTATATACAAATCCATTCAATACAGTAACAATTCATTTTTCAGCATAAAAATGCAGAGATTTCATTTTCTTTCAATCCATTCTTTCTTCGTGTTCTTCTTGTTCGCATCTTCTTGTGTTACGGCTCAACAAAGACAGTCTAATATAAGCCGGGGATCTTCTCTAACACCAACCACAATCCCCTCATGGCTGTCAGGTTCTAAACTCTACGGCTTTGGATTTTATCCGCGAGGTAATGGCTATGCCGTTGGAATTTTTATTGCCGGAATTCCGCAGAGAACTGTTGTCTGGACCGTGAACCGCGATGATCCGCCAGTCCCCAGCAACGCTACCCTGCTGTTGAATACTGACGGCAGGCTTGTCTTGCAATTAGCACAAGGCCAAGGTACTGATATTGCTCAGCAGATTTCTGGGTCCGCTACTTCTGCTTCCATGCTTGACTCTGGAAACTTTGTGCTTTACAACTCTAGTGGAGGAATAATATGGCAGAGTTTTGATTACCCAACTGACACTATTTTGCCAACTCAACGTCTTCTGGCAGGACACACGTTGTTTTCAAGTGTTTCAGAAACAAATCCTTCCACAGGGAAATTCCGCCTTAAGATGCAAACAGATGGGAACCTTGTTCAGTACCCTACGTATACTGCAGACACAAGTCAATATGCCTATTGGGCGTCTGGTACAGACTGGCGGGGTGATAATGTGACACTAAACCTTGATATGGATGGCCATCTTTACCTGCTTAACGCCACTGGCTTCAATATAAGAAATATTACAGGAGGGTATTCAACAGGAGAAATACTCTATTTGATAAGACTTGACTGGGATGGGATATTCCGATTATATTCACACGATTTGAGACAAAATGGTCCATGGTCTGCTATGTGGGAATCTTTCGAAGATAAGTGTAAACCTAAGGGTCTGTGTGGCTTTAACAGTTACTGTGTTTTAAATGATCAAAAACCTGACTGTAATTGTCTTCCAGGATTTGCCTTTGTGAACCAGAGCAATTGGACTTCCGGGTGTGAAAGAGATTTCATTGCAGAAAGTTGCAGCAATGGGCGTGGACCTGTCAAATTCGAGATTCAACCATTGAAGAACACTCTCTGGGAAGATATCTCATACTTTGTTCTGTCAGAAACAACCCAAGAAGACTGTCAAGAAGCATGTTTGGCAGACTGTTACTGCGAAGTTGCGTTCTTCGAGACTGGTGATCGCGTGTGCAGAATGCAAAGGCTTCCCTTGAGATTTGGGAGAAGAGATATGGGTAGTGGATCAAAAAACTTTGCTTTCATCAAGGTAGGAATTGCATCCTCTGATGGTAACATGAAGCCACGAAAGGAGAAGAAACGCCTCAAAACTGATTTGATAATTTTATTAAGCTGTGTATTTGGTGGTGCTTTTATAGTTGTTTTGGCAACTTCCTGGATATTCGTGCACAGATATCAGGTCTGGTCATACAGAAGAATTACTGGAAATGGTAATTTCAGGTTTTGTGAGGACATTGCTCTGATATCATTTACTTTTGCAGAGATCGAAAGACTAACTGATGGTTTCAAGGAAGAGATTGGCAGAGGATCTTCAGGTACAGTTTATAAAGGGACTATGCTGCATTGCGAAAAATCTGTGGCTGTAAAGAAATTAGAGAAGGCGTTCACTGAAGGAGAGAGGGAATTTCTGACTGAGATAAAGGTAATTGGGAGAACCCATCACAAAAATCTTATTCGTCTGCTTGGTTATTCCTTTGACGGCACAAGGCCTTAGTATACGAATACATGAGCCATGGTTCTCTCGCTGATCTACTCTTCACACCCGAAAGACAGCTTAATTGGATAGAAAGAATGAGCATTGCTCGGGATATAGCACGAGGGATTCTTTATTTGCACGAAGAATGTCAAACGCAAATCATCCATTGTGACATAAAACCTCACAACATACTCATGAATGAGAATAGGTGCGCGAAGATCGCTGATTTTGGTTTGGCGAAGCTATTGAAGCCAGACCAAACTAACACTTTCACCGGCATCAGAGGAACAAGAGGATATGTTGCACCAGAGTGGCACCGAAATCTACCGGTGACAGTAAAAGCAGATGTTTATAGTTTTGGAGTGGTGTTCTTAGAGATCATATGTTGTCGAAGATGTATGGATCAAAACTTTCCAGACGATCAAGTCGTTCTCCAAGATTGGGTTTACCAATGTCTTGATAGTGGTGAGTTGAGTCAACTCGTAGGAAATGAAGAGGTTGATCTCAAACAACTGGAGAGGATGATCAAAGTTGCGCTTTGGTGTATTCTTCATGAGCCATCTCTACGCCCTTCAATAAGGAAAGTTTTACTTATGCTGGAAGGAAATGTTGACATTCCGATTCCTCCAAGTCCTACTTCGTTTACCTGCATCTGAGTCCTGGAAAAGAAAATGCAACTGAATCAATTTGCCATTTTCATTTACTTCTTTCAAATGTATTTATGTAGTTTAAATAGTGGATTTATGTTCACTTCTACTCACTTAATAACTATCATTCTTGTGTGAATCTGAAAAGCATAATTTAGATTACGATAACTTTGCGGCAGATAGAGTAGCTGATATTAACGTTGATTGTAATCCTTCTACTTGTGGGATTGCCTATGCCAATAACATTAATTTCTTATCAAAACTTGTTTAGGGCCTTCCTAAATAACACTTGATTAATGCAAATTTACGTAAGAAATTTTATTTTGGATTGTTACACCTTTTTATCTTTGTAGTTTTCCGCCTTTTGGTTCATTGTAGTTCATTTCCAATATTATTTTTGCAATCAAACTTCTCAATATATTCATTTTCTTCGTAATTTAGAAGACATGTTTTGACCCTCGGTCAGCTGTTAATGTTGACTGGCCATGGTCAACATGTTGACCGGTCAACAGTTAACCTTTAACCGGTCAACAGTCTGACCTATGATCAACTGATTCGGATTGATCTGATTTAATCAAATCGGGTTAACTTGATTCAATCCGAAAGTTTCAGTTGGGTTGATCTAATTTGACTAGGGCTGGATACGAGGCGAACAAGTTCGGGCTCGTTTGTGAGCTCGCTTCGTTTGAGCACGAAACGAGTTGAGCATACCTCGAACCGAACGCGAACACGAGCTTGCATGGTACTGTTCGGAAAAAACGAATACGAATCCGAACTCGTAACGAAATGTTCAGTTAAAACGAACCGTTCGTTCTGTTTCGTAAATGCTATCGTTTTGTGTGATAGAAAAACGACGCCGTTTTATTTAAAGACAAAACGACGTCGTTTTATCTTTACATAAACCCCACTCGTGTTTTTCTTCCACTCTTCCATTCCAGCCAGAACCAGATTTCTTCCATTTCCATCTTCTCCTCTCTCTCGGAAATCCAGAGTCGACGACGATGAGGCGCAAGCTGCATGCACCTGTTCGACCAGTCCCGTTCGTTTACCTTCTCGTGGCCGTTTCGTCTCGGTTGTAATCCAGCTGCAGCCGTGTGCTTGGTAACCGCAACGAAGAAGCTATGGTGGTTATGATTAGGTTAGCAATTTAATTTAAGCCATTTTAAATTTAAGTTGGGAATTAAATTCGTCAGTTGATTGCAGATGGCTTGTGGAAATTTGTCAGTTGGGAATTAAATTTCTTGGATATTGGCTTGTGCAGGGAATTTAAGCCATTTTTCCTGTCATGTGTATGTTTAATTAATCACAGCAACTGGAATTTGTTCATCCAGGGAATTAGGGATAGCATTAATAATCGCATGTAATCAGAGTGGTAGAATTAATCAGACGTTTTCAGGATTTGTGTTCATGTAATGGTTGTTAAAATTTTCTAAGATCCAACAATTCGAGATTGCTATTGTGGCAGTCCTACTTACAGTTCTGCCCTTGTTTCCTTTGAAATTCGAGATTGCTATTGATGAATAATTAACAGTTGATATCAGATCAACACTTGACTCTTTGGGACAGGTAAAATTATCTGGAACAGATTTTGCCATGCTTTTGATTTGTGATACATTATAACCATAGTAACACAGAAAATTCAAGTAGTCAGCCTCGGTGGTCTCGTAAACCAGCCCTGGTTGTAGTGGTGCGGTTGTACTGATTTCTCCTACACCAAAATCGTAAGGTGTTGCAATGGATCCTGAATCTGTAGTTATGGAGGCCTTCAAATTGTTTGTTTGAATTGCTGCAGGGACCAACAGACTTTTAAAAATCAGTCGAATTTCAAGCTTGTGGTTCTTTTCCTTCTGGAGCGGCGTTTGTATCATTGCCCATCCAAGCTGCAAGTATGTTAACTCCTGGTGCTGCAATATCAGGCTGCATGAAATGAACAAAGCTGGTTAACAATCGCTGTTGAAGGATCATAAAATTTGAATTAAAAAAACAAATTGTATGCGAAAAAATAAGAATGTGTATATGTAAGATTAATATGAGACATCTTCAATGGTCCAGCATATATAAGATGATATGATATCATTTTGCTTAACTATGCATATAAAATGATATGATATCATTTTGCTTAACTATGCATATCATATTCTGGTTCCAATTAGGGGCTGCATCAATTGTTTACGTGAACTATGCATGCAGTATCCTTTTTTATCTCATGGCCTTATGGGCTGCAGCATATTAGTATTGGAGACTTTGGCTCCAAAGGTTTCAGGTGCATAATTATGTTGCTTTGGTGGACTACAATTTTTGCCAAATAATTTCTGCTTTTAATTTATTAGCCTTATCCAAATAAATGATATTAAGCAAAATTAATTCAAATATACGCAAGTCTATTTCTTGACTAACATCTAGTTCCCGTTTTGCATTGCTTTTTTTACAGATTATGGACCGACGAAAAATGTTGAGGCCATCGGAACCAGCTAAACCTACACCCAAACAAAGCCATCTTTCATATGATGATATCGAAGTGGACATGACAGTTGTTGAAAATTTTGACATGTCTGATTCTGACGAAGAATATCAATAGAGGGGTGCCAGTGTTGAGCAAACACCGACAACTCCCTCCTCTCCCCCCGCCCCCGTTATCCCGAATACCAAAAAACGGAAGACGTCGATTGTTTGGGAATGTTTTCCCGAGGAGAAGATAGTTACCGTGGGAGATGCACGGTATGCAGTTTGTAAGTACTGTGAGAAAAAATTGAAGCTTCAATCAACACATACAACTACACATCTAACGAGACACATGGAACAATGTCTTCCAAGAAAGCAAGCATTGGGGAAGGAGACACTCCCCAAGGGGCAAACAATATTAGGGTTCACGCCTATTGAATCTCATGGGAGTGCATCTATAACCAGCGTACCATTTCTAAAAATGAGCGGGAAATACGAACACACTAAGGTAAGCAATTTTCAATAACATTTTATTTGGGATATTTAATTAACATATTGAAAGTTGAAACATTTAATTTATGTTTGCAGGTTAGAGAGGCACTCGCACATTTCATTCTTAATGTTGAGTTGCCTTCAATGTTGTTGAGAATCCAGGGTTTAATCTCTTTTGCTCGGTCCTATAACCGTTATATGAAAAAGTTGGACGAAAACAAGCAAAGGCCGATTGTGAACGGGTCGTTCAAGCAGAAGCGATGAAAATTAAGAAACAACTGGACTGCCACCATAGAATTAGTCTGACAACTGACTTATGGAAGTCGGATGCGTAGAATTTGGAGTACATGGTTGTAATTGCACATTGGGTGGATAAAAACACGTGGACCTTGCAAAAGCAGATATTGAGCTTTGTTCACGTGCCTCCTCCCCGGACAGGTAGAAGCATTGCAACAGCATTGTATAGTTGTTTCACTGAATGGGGCATACAGAAAAAGGTGTAACACATCCTAACTTCCTATTTACCTTTTTTTTTTTTTTGTTTTATATTTATTTGTTTGTGTGTGGTTCTTTTATTAAATTCGTAGGTGCATACCATCACCGTTGACAATGCCACAACCAATGATGCATGTTTAAGGTCGTTGAAAAAGGATTTTGACATGGAGCGGTCATTAGTGGCTGGTGGTCAACTCTTCCAAGTTTGCTGCACGACCCACATTGTCAACCTTCTTGTACAGGATGTCGTGAGAGTTATCAACAATATCATTGACAAAATACGAGATGGTGTCAAATATATACAGGCTAGCGAGGCGAGACAGAAAGCCTTCGTCTCTATTTGTCAAATATGTGGAGTACAACAGAGAAAATTAATTTTAGATTGTCCAACTCGATGGAACAGCACATACCAAATGTTGAGGGTTGCTCTGGGTTTCTAGGAAGTTTTCCCACGATACGCTTTCAATGATGGAGCATTCCTGGAATTTTGACCTGCTCCACATGAATGGGATAGGGTAGATTGTATATGCGATTTTTTGAGCATATTCAATGAAGTTACGGAGAGAGTTTCAGGGACTCAGTACCCCATGACAAATTTGTATTTCCTTGAGGTTTTTAGGATAAAGAAAATATTGAGGGATAGAGAGTTTGACTCCAATTCTGATGTGGCTCTCATGGTGACAAGCATGAAAAATAAATTCAAAAAATATTGGGGACATGTGAACTTGCTTATGTCACTTGCCAACACACTTGATCCGAGGTAAGTTATAGCATCCCAGTTTTAGAAAGACCCTTAGGGGTAGAGTTTTGAGGTTAGAAATAGAATTCAGAGATAGATTGGGGGTCTAGCAGAGTTCAGGGATGAGTTGGTAGTTTTCCAGAGCTGTGTGGCCTTCGTATGATGCCTTTAGGGAGGTTTCAATCATGCAAAGCGCGGGAAATGAACTATATTCATTTTCCCAGGTGCACTCCCGTGCACCAAACCTGCACGCCCGTGCAGGTGGGTTTAAGTGTGAGAGACGGGAGAGTTATTTCATTTCTCACCCATTTTCAGCCAGTGTTTCTCTTCTTTCCAGCAGCTCCCAGCCCTACGCGAGAAGTTCAGTTTCCAGCAGCTCCCAATCCAGCAAGAGAGCAAAGAGAGTAGCTTGTTATAGTTTTCCAGCAGCCATGTCCAGAGGTAAGTGTTTCTTACTTCTTCCAGTGCTTCCAGCTTGCTTTGATGCATGTTTGCTGTGGTTGAAAACGTGTGTTTCCACTTCCAGTATGTTTGATTGAGTATATGTGATGATATATGATGCTTGAGATGATTATTTCCCATCCAATAACATGCTTGCTTTGCTTGTGTGTGATGTGAGAGAAATGTTTGAGTTTCCATGGTGAATTCAGGAGAAATGGATGGAAGATGAAATTGATGCATGATATGAGTATATTGAAGTGCCATTGAAGTGTGTTTCCAATTAATTTCAGTTGGATGAGAAATTGGGTGATTTCCAGCAGTTGCAGGCGAGCCCTGTCTGAGCAAGACAAGGCGCACGCCCGTGTGCCCACAGGTGCACGCCCGTGTGCCCTTGTTTCTGTAAGGACACGCCCGTGTGCATGAAGTGTGCACGGCCTGGATCGCAGGGACACGACCGTGTGTCCTGAGGGACACGGTCGTATGTCCCATCTTTGTGTGTTGTGCACAGTAAATTCTTGAGAGTTGCACGCCTAGCCGCACGGCTAGCGCACGGTTCCGTGTGCTAGGGCACACGCCCGTGTGCCCTTGCCCAGCACGGCCGTGTGTGTGTGCCGCACGACCGTGTGCTTTCCTTGCACGGTCGTGTGTCAGCCAGATTTTTCCAGAATTCTAGAATTTGACTTATAACAGGTTTGGTAATCCATCCAAGGCTTAATATTCATCAGATAATTCAGAGATCAGTTAAGAAATGCAGCATATGCATTCAGAACATAGCATATAACCTGAAAGAGGATCCAGGGATCCGAATTCAGTAGTTTCCAGCATTCAGAACCCAATGTATGGGTTATAGTTTTGGGGTGAACTCGAGGGGGCATCTGTGGGACCCAACATTCTGACACCAGTCAGTCTGCTCAGCATATCAGATTCAGCTTTCTAGCCAGTAGCTAGAATGTTCAGCCCACTTGGCCAGGATGCCGAATCCCTGTGTTCATCAGCCTGATCAGCACAGCAGGTACCTTCGGGTACATTCAAACATAGATTACTCAGACACATGCATCATTAGCAGTTATTTCTTTTCAGTTTAGCATGACATGACATGCATTAATCAAATAATCAGTAATCAGTAACCAGATAACAGATATCCAGTAATCAGTTTCAACACCCGCAAGCGACTAGATGCATGATTAGGGCTGAGGCCAGGTATGTGTGCTTGTTTGTGTTGCTTGCTTGGGTGAGGGAAGTAAGGAATGCTTACTGGGTGATCTTTATCACTCATCCCCTTCCTTCTTCCTTCCTTTTCAGGTCAGTTAGCTGCTGGTGAGGAGCGGGTGGATTGAGGCTGGCGAGGAGGACCCCACACACACTTCCAGCTGTATTGTCTTTCAGTTTTGGACCTGTGAGGTCTTGTATATATTTTTATATATTTCAGTTGTATAAACAGATGTACAGAACAGTTAAATATATGAAAAGCCAGTTTGGGCTCGTCGTATATTTCAGATTCAAATTCAGTTTCAGCTTCCGCTTGCAATGTAAATTAGTTCAGCAGGGTTCTTTTCGTAGGATTCCCGTCTCGGGTACCCAATTTCCAGTTTATTAAATAAAAGATCAGCGATTCTTCAGCAGCAGTGGTACTCGGGGCGGCGGGTCCTACATTTTTGGTATCAGAGCGTTCTCTGTGCCATTTTCAGTAGAAGTTTAAGTTTGTAAGTGTGTGGTGTTGCTTTCTCTCCTTCGCAGCCATCGTCCAGACCCTCCTCACAGCACAGTCAGGTATTTCTTTCCAGCTTTGTTATGTGTTTTGTGTTTCTAACCCCAATTGCTTGTGATGCTATAGATAGAGAAGAGTACGTACCTAGATACGTAGATGAAGCCAGTAGTAGTCCCCCTGTCCGTCCCATGAGTGTAAGTGAGGGGCGGCGATCTCAGAGTATCTCCCATGTGCCTATTAGGCCAGATCAGCTCAGAGAGATGATTGGGGAAGTTGTCAGAGAAAGTTTACAGCAGGCTGGTGTGGGAAATGTTCAAAAGCCACCCAGAGTTATCCCTCCCCAGCATGAGAATTTTCAGATTCTGAGGAGAAGACCTTTCCAGTCTCGGTATCAGTCATAGCCACAGTTTCAGCCTCAATCACAGTATCAGCATCAATACTACTCGCAGCCACAGTCGGTTAGAGAAGGGTATCAGTATCCAGCAGAGTACAGAGAGTACAGTCAGGCTACAAGTACAGAAACAGTTGGGACTAGTTTATCAGGTAGACTTCATCCGATCTACCATCTGCCAGGGCCGTATCAGCCAATGAAGTTCAGTGGGTCTAGAGATCCAGCAGTGGCAGAGGAGTGGATTGAGTCAGTGGAGAGCATTATGGGTCTCTTCACGTTATCAGAGAAGGAGAAAGTCAGATTTGTGACGTTCCATCTCAGGGGCGACGCCAAGGGTTGGTGGAGCGTAGCTAGGTCTACCATCCTTGAGGAGCTGATGACATGGACAGAGTTCAGACGGCTATTTGATGCCGAGTATAAGGGCACCGAGTTGATGTATGCAAAGGCCCAAGAGTTTATTGATTTGGTTCAGGGGCCTAGCTCAGTGAAGGAGTACGCCACGAGGTTCAATGCCTTGGCGAGATTTGTCCCTAGTTTGGAGGGGACTGAGTTAGGGCGAGTGCAGAAGTTCATCCATGGCCTGCATCCTACAATAGCCAGGGATGTCTTGACTGGACCATATCCTCCCCAGCAGTTCAGTGATGCTTTGGGGAGAGCCCTCAGATCAGAGGCCAGTCTTCAGAGGATGGGCGCCATGAGCCGAGTAGCCGAGAGGCCAGATGACAGAGATAAGGGCAAGAGGTCAATGTCGGGTAAGAGATCAACTAGAGGTGTCCAGAGACAGAGGGTTGCACCACAGTTTTCCCTGCCACAGTGTACTAGATATGGTAGACGTCATCCAGGAGAGTGCCTTGCTGGCCAGATTGTATGTTACATATGCCGTCAGCCAGGGCATATGATGGCAGATTGCCCAGCCAGAGGTGGAGCTGGTGTTAGGCCCAGCAGAGGAGGAGTTAGGCAGTTCAGAGGCAGAGGAGGTCCACCCAGAGGCGGAGTCAGAGCAGAAAGGAGTGGAGTAGAGGTTCCCCGAGGTGGTGTTGGAGCACCTGGAGGAGGTGCTAGCACTTCAGGAGGAGGCGGAGGCAGAGCCAGAGTATATGCTGTCCGCTAGGAGCAGGCAGAGGCTATACCCCATACAGTCACGGGTCAGATTCTCTATCTTGGTACTCCTTTATTTATATTGGTTGATTGCGGGGCCACACACAGCTTCATTTCCAGGGGAGTAGTAGAGAGATTAGGGGTTGACCCTAGTGTGGCCAATAGGAGTATCCTAGTAGAGTTGCCAGATGGGGGTTTCGTAGTGAGTGACAGAGTCCTTTTAGCTCAGCAGATAGAGGTTATGGGTAAACAGATGAGCATCGATCTGATTCTGCTGGAGTTAGCAGATTTCGATATGATCTTGGGGATGGATTTCTTGGGGAAATATGATGCAGAGATAGATTGTGGAAAGAAGAAGGTTAGATTCCACATAGGCCCTGATTGTTTTATTTTTGGAGAGGGCATAGTAGACAGCATGTTGATCTCTTGCATCCAGGCGAGTAGATTGCTGAGGCAGGGTTGTGTAGGGTATTTGGCCAATGTCGTGTGTAGCAGTGCTGTGGGGCCAAGTATCGATGAGGTACCCGTGGTCAGAGAGTTCAGAGATATTTTCCCAGAGGAGTTGTCAGGGCTACCTCCAGACCGGGAGTTGGAGTTCAGTGTCGAGCTTCTCTCTGGTACGGCTCCAATCTCCAAGGCTCCGTATCGGATAGCTCCAGCTGAGCTCCAGGAGTTAAAGAAACAGTTGCAGGAGCTGGTTGATAAGAAATTTATCAGACCAAGCTGTTCATCGTGGGGAGCTCCAATTTTATTTGTGAAGAAAAAGGATGGGTCAATGCAAATGTGTATTGACTACAGGGAGTTGAATAGAGTGACGGTGAAGAATAAGTATCCCCTGCCAAGGATAGACGACCTCTTTGATCAGTTGAGAGGTACAGCAGTGTTCTCCAAGATCGACCTGAGGTCTGGCTATTATCAAGTCAGAGTAGCAGAAAGAGATGTCCCCAAGACAGCTTTCAGGACTCGGTATGGGCACTACGAGTTTGTGGTCATGTCGTTTGGGTTGACTAATGCCCCAGCTATTTTCATGGACCTGATGAACCGGGTGTTTTATGACTGCTTAGACCGGTTCATAGTGGTGTTTATTGATGATATTCTGGTCTATTCCAGAAGCATAGCAGAGCACGAGGAGCATTTGAGATTCGTGCTTCAGAGGTTGAGAGATCAGCATTTATTCGCCAAGTTCTCCAAATGTGAGTTTTGGCTTGACAGAGTGGCATTCCTAGGCCACATAGTATCAGCAGAGGGCATTTCAGTGGACCCTAGCAAAGTAGAGGCGATTTTGAGTTGGCCAAGGCCGAAGACAGTTAAGGAAGTCAGAAGCTTCCTTGGATTAGCAGGCTATTACAGGAGGTTCATTGAGGGGTTCTCCAGCCTAGTAAGACCTCTCACTGCCTTGACTAGGAAAGAGACTTCCTTTGTGTGGTCAGAGGAATGTGAGGAGCGATTTCAGGAGCTCAAGCAGAGGTTGACCAGCGCTCCAGTTTTAGCACTACCCCAGGAGGGGGTAGAGTTTGATGTGTACACAGATGCATCCCATCCGGGGATCGGGGCGATTCTGATGCAAAATGGTAGGGTGATTGCCTATGCCTCTAGGCAATTACGAGATCATAAGTTGAGATACCCTACCCACGACCTAGAGCTGGCAGCGGTCGTTTTCGCCCTGAAGATTTGGAGGCATTATCTGTATGGAGTCAGATGCAGCATATATTCAGACCACAAAAGTCTGAAATATTTCTTCACCCAGAAAGAGCTCAACATGAGACAGATAAGATGGTTGGAGCTGGTGAAAGATTACGATTGTGACATCAGATACCACCCAGGGAGAGCCAATGTAGTGGCTGATGCGTTGAGTAGGCGGGTAGCTTTATCCAGCCTATCAGTTCAGCGAGAGCTGCAGTCTGAGATTGTCAGAGAGCAGATTGAGATAGTGACTACAGGATTCTCAAGGCTTCAGATCAGATCCTCTCTGTATGATGAGATCAGAGAGGGGCAGATGTCAGATCAGTGGACTCAGAGTATGCTTCAAAAGACGTCAGAGGAAGCCGTGCCAGACTTTGAGTTCAGAGATGGGATCTTGAGGTTCAGAGATAGAGTCTGTGTGCCCCAGAGTTCAGAGTTGAGACAGAAGATTTTGTCAGAGGTGCACAGTGCGGTGTATTCAGCGCACCCAGGCAGTACGAAGATGTACAGAGACCTCAAGAAGAGTTTTTGGTGGTCAGGGATGAAGAAGGACATAGCAGATTACGTTTCCAAGTATTTGATATGTCAGCAAGTAAAAGCAGAACACCAGAAGCCCTCAGGATTACTTCATCCCTTGAGTATTCCTGAGTGAAAATGGGATGACATCTCCATGGATTTCATCTCTGGTCTTCCTAGAGTCCAGAGAGGATATGATGGTGTATGGGTGGTAGTTGATCGGCTCAGTAAATCAACACATTTTCTGCCAGTCAGATAGGGGATGTCCACAAAACTGTTAGCCAGACTCTACATCCGAGAGGTGGTGAGACTCCACGGGGTTCCCAGGACGATAGTGTCAGATAGGGACTCCAGATTTTTGTCAGCTTTCTGGAGATCTCTGCAGAGAGCATTGGGAACCAGGCTACATTTCAGCTCAACATATCACCCTCAGACAGATGGCCAGACTGAGAGGGTGAATAAGATTTTAGAGGATATGTTGAGGGCGTGTTGCATAGACTTCTAGACCGACTAGGCTGAGTTAATCCCTCTAATGGAGTTCGCCTACAACAACAGTTATCAGACGACGATTCAGATGGCTCCATTCGAGGCATTATATGGTCGGAGGTGCAGATCTCCTCTCCATTAGGATGAAATTGGGGAGAGAGATTCTTTAGAGTCAGTAGTGGGACCAGAGACTACTCAAAGGATGATTGAGCAAGTCAAGATCATCAGACAGAGGGTGAAACAGGCCCAGGATCGTCAGAAGAGTTATGCTGATCTTAGGCGCAGAGAGATAGAGTTTGCAGTGGGCGATAAGGTGTTTCTGAGGATTGCTCCCTATAGGCAAGTCTTTAGATTTGGCAAGAAAGGGAAGTTAGTACCCAGATTTATTGGTCCCTACGAGATCCTTAAGAGGGTAGGGATGGTTCCCTACAGATTAGCACTGCCAGCCAGTATGGACAGAATCCACAATGTCTTCCACGTGTCTCAATTAAGGAAGTATGTGGGTGATCCATCGCATGTTCTTCAGTTTTCAGAGATAGAGTTGGCAGAAGACCTCAGTTATCAAGAGCTTCCTGTTCAGATCCTCGACTACAAAGTCAATGTCCTCAGAAACAAAGAAATTCCACTGGTCAAGATTTTATGGCGCAGCCAGAGGGTGGAAGAAGCCACCTGGGAGGTAGAGTCTGAGATCAGGAATAGATTCCCAGAATTGTTCAGGTAAATTTCGAGGTCGGAATTTTGTTAAGGGGGGAGGATTGTAGCATCCCAGTTTTAGAAAGACCCTTAAGGGTAGAGTTTTGGGGTTAGAAATAGAATTCAGAGATAGATTAGGGGTCTAGCAGAGCTCAGGGGTGAGTTGGTAGTTTTCCAAAGCTGTGTGGCCTTCGTATGATGCCTTTAGGGAGGTTTCAATCATGCGAAGCGCGGGAAATGAACTATGTTCATTTTCCCAGGTGCACTCCCATGCACCAAACCTGCACGCCCGTGCAGGTGGGTTTAAGTGTGAGAGACGGGAGAGTTATTTCATTTCTCACCCATTTTCAGCCAGTGTTTCTCTTCTTTCCAGCAGCTCCCAGCCCTAGGCGAGAAGTTCAGTTTCCAGCAGCTCCCAATCCAGCAAGAGAGCAAAGAGAGTAGCTTGTTATAGTTTTCCAGCAGCAATGTCCAGAGGTAAGTGTTTCTTACTTCTTCCAGTGCTTCCAGCTTGCTTTGATGCATGTTTGCTGTGGTTGAAAACATGTGTTTCCACTTCCAGTATGTTTGATTGAGTATATGTGATGATATATGATGCTTGAGATGATTATTTCCCATCCAATAACATGCTTGCTTTGCTTGTGTGTGATGTGAGAGAAATGTTTGAGTTTCCATGGTGAATTCAGGAGAAATGGATGGAAGATGAAATTGATGCATGATATGAGTATATTGAAGTGCCATTGAAGTGTGTTTCCAATTAATTTCAGTTGGATGAGAAATTGGGTGATTTCCAGCAGTTGCAGGCGAGCCTTGTCTGAGCAAGACAAGGCGCACGCCCGTGTGCCCGCAGGTGCACGCCCGTGTGCCCTTGTTTCTGCAAGGACACGGCCGTGTGCACAAAGTGTGCACGGCCTGGATCGCAGGGACACGACCGTGTGTCCTGAGGGACACGGTCGTGTGTCCCATCTTTGCGTGTTGTGCACAGTAAATTCTCGAGAGTTACACGCCTAGCCGCACGGCTAGCGCACGGTTCCGTGTGCTGGGGCACACGCCCGTGTGCCCTTGCCCAGCACGGCCGTGTGTGTGTGCCGCACGACCGTGTGCTTTCCTTGCACGGTCGTGTGTCAGCCAGATTTTCCCAGAATTCTAGAATTTGACTTATAACAGGTTTGGTAATCTATCCAAGGCTTAATATTCATCAGATAATTCAGAGATCAGTTAAGAAATGCAGCATATGCATTCAGAACATAGCATATAGCCTGAAAGAGGATCCAGGGATCCGAATTCAGTAGTTTCCAGCATTCAGAACCCAATGTATGGGTTATAGTTTTGGGGTGAACTCGAGGGGGCATCTGTGGGACCCAACATTCTGACACCAGTCAGTCTGCTCAGCATATCAGATTCAGCTTTCTAGCCAGTAACTAGAATGTTCAGCCCACTTGGCCAGGATGCCGAATCCCTGTGTTCATCAGCCTGATCAGCACAGTAGGTACCTTCGGGTACATTCAGACATAGATTACTCAGACACATGCATCATTAGCAGATATTTCTTTTCAGTTTAGCATGACATGACATGCATTAATCAGATAATCAGTAATCAGTAACCAGATAACAGATATCCAGTAATCAGTTTCAGCACCCGCAAGCGACTAGATGCATGATTAGGGCCGAGGCTAGGTATGTGTGCTTGTTTGTGTTGCTTGCTTGGGTGAGGGAAGTAAGGAATGCTTACTGGGTGATCTTTATCACTCATCCCCTTCCTTCTTCCTTCCTTTTCAGGTCAGTTAGCTGCTGGTGAGGAGCGGGTGGATTGAGGCTGGCGAGGAGGACCCCACACACACTTCCAGCTGTATTGTCTTTCAGTTTTGGACCTGTGAGGTCTTGTATATATTTTTATATATTTCAGTTGTATAAACAGATGTACAGAACAGTTAAATATATGAAAAGCCAGTTTGGGCTCGTCGTATATTTCAGATTCAAATTCATTTTAGCTTCCGCTTGCAATGTAAATTAGTTCAGCAGGGTTCTTTTCGTAGGATTCCCGTCTCGGGTACCCAATTTCCAGTTTATTAAATAAAAGATCAGCGATTCTTCAGCAGCAGTGGTACTCGGGGCGGCGGGTCCTACATAAGTTCCGTGAACTTTTGCATTAAACTATTATAACTTTTCTAATGATTGATTTATACTTTAATTGTAGGTGTAAATTTGACTTTATACAATATGCTCTCCCGTTGATATATGGTGAGTGTGAAGCGATCGAAGAGATCAATAATGTCCGAAAAACACTTCACGACTTATATGAAGAATACAAGGACATTATTCCTCAGGAAGATCTAACTGTTATTCCCTACACTTAGTCAAACGCACATATGGGTAAGGTTATTTAATAAATTGTAATGTCTTTCAGATTATATACTTTCCACATATATAATTATTTTGACATTATTATTAAATAACCATTCCAGGAAGCGGGACATCATTGACCTCTAGTGGTAGTAAAAAGACTATATCATCAATACCACGTCAGCAAATTCCATCATGGGAGGATTGGTGTCAAGAGAAGATGAAGATGAAGCAAGTTGTGTCTGATAAATCAGAATTGGATATTTATATTAAGGACAGACTTGAGGAACCTTCAAAAAATTTCAATGTGTTGGCATGGTGGCAACTTAATCAGCATAGATATCCAATACTGTCTCGTATAACTAGGGAAATACTAGCAATTCTAATCTCCTCAGTTGCTTCAGAAAACGCTTTCAGTGTTGGTAGTAGGGTTATTGACCCATATAGGGCATCTCTATCACCAAAAACTGTCAGTATGCTTATGTGTGGTACTGACTGGATCAGGCTCATGCATCACATGTCAAGACCCACTAAGGTATGTCACGTTTTAATAACTTCTTATTTAGCTAGTTAATTTATATTATGATTTTTATCGCTTAATTGAGTAATAACAATTTCTTTTAATTTATCTTCAATTATTGTAGAATGAGAATGAGAATGAGAATGAGATTGGGATTGAGGAGGTTTGCTTGCCGGAGGATTGATGGTTCATTTGGTGCTGTTTCCGCATTGACTTATTTTTGTAATATCATTTTTATATTTGCACTTATAAAAATTCTTTTAAGTTAAGCTCTGATGTAAATCATAATTATAGTTATTATGGTAAATATTAGTTTTCTTGTTATTTTTCATGTTTTATTACTTTAAATTTTGGTGTTTATAAATCTTATGGTAAAATTTGATGGAGATGTCTGTATGACCAATACTCTCGTGCTGATGAAGCTGAGCGTGGCACTACAATGAAGTCTAATGGTATCTCTTTGTATTATGAGATGTCTGATGATGCTTTAAAGAACTTTAAAGGAGATGGCCAAAGAAATGAATACTTGATCAATCTTATTGATTCGATAGGGTGTGCGTGTTTATCGACTTTTCTTTTGAAGTTACAACATTGTCATTAGTAGAAAGAGACTTTCTTTCCTTCAATTTTGTTTGTTATGCATTTATGTTTGTTGTGGTGATATAAATTCGGTTAAGTAGTGCTGCAGAAGAAAATAAATGGCCTTGTGATGGTTTCATTACCGTAAAAAGTTGAAACAAATGAAAAATGGGTGAATTTGCAATTTATGGGCATCGGCAGGCAGCAGGAGCAGCTATGCAAGTTGTTGCCGAACGAACATGTTTGTTCGTTACTCGCAACAAATATGTTCGTTCGTAGCAACAGTGCCGAGCCTTACGAACGAACACGTCGGCTCAAGGCTCGGACGAATGCGAGTGCAAACTTTCAACCCAAACTATTCGCAGAATAGGAGCCAAACACGGACATTTGAGAAGCCCAACCGAAGCGAGCCCGACCAAGCTCGTGTTCGGGCTCGGTTTGCTTCGTATCCAGCCCTAAATTTGACCCAATAGGCTGACTGAACACATATATGTAATTAACTCACTGAGTTAACTCAATGTTTTAATTCAATTTGAATAAATTCACTCAATTTGAATCAACTCATTCGATATAAAATATTTTTTTTAAATAAAATTTAATTATAATAAAATATTATATTTTATTATAACTTGCATCCTAAATAACAACAAAGCTCACACTTTCTCACTGCGGTCAATAAATGCAATCCAGCAGTTTTAAGACAGTAAATATTTATATGTTTAAAAACTTCAGCCGCCAGTATTGCAACATTTAAAATTCAAAACGGCAGCAGTTTAAGAAACTAAAACAGCAGCGTTTCGGACAAGGAAAAGTTGGGTTTTTCCAAAACAATCGGGTTAATCAAAAACGGGTTTAAACAACCCAGCAACCAAAATCGAATTTCACACCAAAATACAGCATATTCCAACCACGATTCTGGCAATTTGGTGAGGGAAAATAACGCAAATAGACACGCAAATGAGACGCAATGGCCAAAATTTCCCAACACCATCGTTCAAGCTGTCGTTAATGGTGGTCAGAACCAAAAAATATCAATTCGGATTCAATTCGTATTCGAAAACTAAAAATTTTTCACAACCAACCTAATTTGATGTCGAATTTAACATATATGGCATCAATTTCATTCAACAACATCAAAAAACACAAAAACCCTAATGTCATCTCAAGAACTCTAATTTCTTTAAATTCAAAATTAAGCAGAAAAATGAATCCAGGCAGAAAATCTATGGCTCTGATACCAAATGTAAGTCATCTAGAATGCATGTTATCCTATGATAATCAATCAATTTTACAAATTTCAAATTCGGAAACGTACCTCCACCATGGTCAATTTCTACGATCTGGAGACTAATTGCTGCAATTCCTCGCCAGGAAGATTGTCCTTGTCAATGTTGAAATCCAGTGTTTCCAAAATATGCATTGAAACCTTTAGATGGGATGAGTTTTAAATTCAGTGGATTTTGGAGATCAATTTTCTGTGTTTCTGAAAAATACTTGTGTGTTCATGTGTTTTCATCAAACACATAGTTGACCTTTTATACCAATTATTAAAAAGATAATTATACCCTTATAAAGTGTTAGACTATTTTACATTTATGAAAATTATTAGAAAATAACTTTAATTTATAAAATATAATTCTAACAAGGTTCACATTCAGAATTCAGTCAGACTTTATAATTGGCGATTGCATGTTGCATGAGTACGGGGATTTGTGTCTTTGTTTTCGTCCTTGATTGGAGATGATCTTTGTTTGGGTTATTTTAATGTGTTCTTTCAATGATTTGATGTGTACATATTTAATTGTTTATTCCAATTTGACCCGAAAGAGTTTTTGTTTGGGTTCAAAGTGTTAATGTACTTGTTGATTCACTTAAGGATGCCTGTCAAGCAGCATTTGATTTTAGTTTATAGGTTGTCTGTTACTAAAACCTGTTTAAACTCTATGTTTTGGTGATTTGATGCCTAGGAAGTCTATTTAATGTAGGGCAATACAATAATAATGTTTTAATGCATAAACAAATTTTACTATATGATTGATGATTTGATTCTTTGATTTTTCTATCGCAATAAGATTTGTTTTATATGTAGTATAACTTAGTAACCTGTTCCTTGGTATGGAGTATTTTTTTTTTTTCAAAAAGAGTTCTGAAATGGTAGTGGATTAGTTGATTATAATAGGGCTGCTCGGAGTCGTCGGCAACGCACACTGGTGAGTGGATTACCTGATTGCCATGGCTTACGGTGGTGCAAGACAACTGATTATTTTCGTCAGGATTTTTCAACGTCTTCTGTTTTTCCTTCCAATTGCAACGCTCAACGCTTTTAGTAAAACATATGATTCTTATAAGAGTAATGGGAATTTGTCAATGCTATATATTATTTGTTTGATGAGTTGAGTTGAGTTGAGTTGTGCTTGTGCTGGTCCTTGAAACAAATTTTAAGAAATACATTTGATTAAGATTTCGTTATTGATTTCCAGTCCTGATTAGGCTATAACTTCATAGATTAATGCCTATTTAGATCACAATATAATTTCCCAAAGTATCACGGGTTCTGAAATGTGTGCTTATAATTGAAAATCGTATCGAATAGTTGGGTTTGCCCTATTTTATTACTAGGATTTTGTGGTGTGTGTAACTTCCTTTCTTCAGAAATGCTAAGAGTGAGTTCCTGTGAACTAATATTAAAGATGCTCGCTTAAGGATTTGGTTCCAAAGAAAATCTAACCCAGCTTCCAATCCAACAAATCTTAAGGAAAACAAAAAAACTAACCAAAACAGAGCCACAACTCTCTTTGTCCAAATACGAGAACAATCTAAGACTAAAAGGAATCAGCTTTGCCTTCTCTCATTTTCTGAATTTTGAATATGGAGCATATGAAACAATGTTCATGAAATTCATGTTGTCACGTAACTCTTACGTTAAAATAACATCTGCAAGATGTTCCTGGATCGAGTGAATTCATTTAACTTCGTTTGAGAAACAAAACGAGTAAAATATTTACTCTTTTTGGTGTATTTTCACTTAGCAAAACTTTATTTTACCCCCAAACGTCTATTTTCAAATTAGATTTTGTTTCTTTCATCAAAATCTTATATTTATCCAATGAACGTGGTCAAATTTACTAACATAATTTTGACCATATGCATGCCAAATTTTAAATTTTCAACAACAATGAATCAAATTTTAACTTATAAAACACAATATTCATCATCAAAAAAATCTTAAAACTCAATATAAAACAAAAAAAAAAAGAGCACATATAGTTCACCATAAACATGAAAATAATTACAAAAAACCCAACAATAACAACATAAAAATCTGTTTTCAACAAAATTTGATTAAAAAAATAGTAATTTTCGGTATCGGGTGTTCAATTTAAATATAATTTAACTTCGATCAAAATTTATTTTATGTATTGGGCCATTTAGTCCAACCTCATGATAATGGCTATATTCATATAGTCTTTTGATGTGTTGGCTAATTTCCCACACAGCCTGTTGCATAAAGTTATTTTTATTTAAAATTAAAATTAAAAAAAAAAAAAAGTTAAAATGATTACATTATTGGGCCCACTGGACGAATGGGCTTTTGAGAGTCCTGCCCAATAATAACTTAATCAGGCCCCGTTATTCATTTGGCGGGAAAGTTCATATTTTTGGCACTAAATTTTATTTTAAAAAAACAAAAAACAAAAAACAAAGCCCTTTTCAGTTCTTCAACCAAAATAAAATTTCAATCCAAACCCTAGCCCTAAGTTTTTTAACAAACAGAAAATCCCTTTTCATTTTCTCATATCTGATCACAATCACAGCAGCAATGGGTCGAGAGGAGGTCCAATTGAGTGCGGCAAAGCGCGCGTATCGGAGTGCGAAGGCAGAGGGGAACCGACAGGAGGAAGCGCGGTGGGCGAATGTGATAGGTGACATGTTGAAGAATAGAGGAGAGTACGTGGAGGCTCTCAAGTGGTTTCATATCGACTACGACGTTTCGATCAAATACTTGCCCGAAAAGCACTTGTTGCCCACGTGTCAGTCTCTCGGAGAAGTCTATTTACGCCTCGAGTACTTTAAGGACGCCTTGATTTATCAGGTACTTGTTTATTTGCTTCTTTTGATATCGTTTGGATGCTGAGAGTTTTTGGGTTGAGTTCGAATTTTTGAGATTTTGATTGTATAGGCGCATTTATTAGCTAAAGGATTAAGCATAGGATTTGCAAGAAATAGACAATTATCATTTATGTCATTAGATTTATACAGAATGAGTTGTTCTGTGAAATTTAGCTTTCTTTTTTTTTTTTTTTTAATTGACTCCGAACATTTGTAGTTAAGTTTGTGATTTTCGTATGGTTTTTTTTCACTATTTGTGGTTCAGTTCCTGCTTCGTAAATCAAGAGTTGGAGGGTTTTATTGCAATGTGGACGCTGTAATTGAGATAATTTGTATATCTTGTTTATGATTGTTTTTGTTATTTATAGAAAAAGCACTTGGACCTTGCCAAGGATACGGGTGATCTTGTTGAGCAGCAAAGAGCTAGCACACAACTTGGTCGTACATACCATGAAATGTTTTTAAGATCTGAAGATGATCACTACTCAGTTCGCAATGCCAAAAAGTACTTCAAATCTGCCATGAAACTGGCTCAGAGTCTGAAGGAGAATCCACCGAGTAATAGATCTTCTTTCCTGAAAGAATATATTGATGCACACAATAATATTGGAATGCTTGAAATGGACCTTGATAATTTGGAATCTGCCAAGAAATTCCTTACTAGAGGATTAGAGATCTGTGATGAGGAAGAGGTGAGCGAAGATGATGATGGGAGAAGTAGGCTTCATCACAACCTCGGAAGTGTTTATATGGAGCTCAGAATGTGGGATAGGTCTCGGGAACACATTGAGAAGGACATTATAATTTGTAAGAGAATTGGACACTGCCAAGGGGAGGCAAAAGGGTATATTAATCTTGGTGAGCTGCATTACAGGGTTCAAAAGTATGACGAGGCGATTCTTTGTTACCATAAAGCACTTAATCTGGCAAAATCCATGGAAGATGAAGATTCTTTGGCCAGCCAAATCGATCAAAATATTGAAACTGTAAAAAAAGCCATGAAAGTGATGGATGAATTGAAGAATGAAGAGCAAAATCTGAAGAAGCTAACAAGAAATACAGTCAATGCAAAAGGCACGTCTAGTGAAAGGAAGTGTCTGCTGCAGCAGAATGGATCCCTTGACCGCCTCATTGAGAAATCAAGCATGATCTTTGCATGGCCAAAGGTTTGCTTTTTGTAGATCACAAACTATCTCTGCTCTTTCAATCTTCTGGATTGTTAATTACACTTCGTCTTATGAAATAGTTATATGTTGATTTCAAGTTAGATGACCTTTAGTATTTATGAATAGGATGTAGTCCCTCCTGATCCATTTCAGGTAACAACCTAGATATGCTTTTTCACTCATTCTTCTAATGTTGGTAAATTTTCCTCGTCTTTTTTTCTTTGCATTTTTGAAATCCGTTTTCTCTGAACATATCTGTATGAGAATGTCAACGGTAATTCAGAATCCTGCTGTTTTGTAGTTGGATGTCTTTATGCCATTTTGAATTTTGCTTCATTGTTTCGTGGGTGATGCTGTTATGTCTAATTTGAATGTTAGATACAATGGTATTTCATGGTGGTGGATGGTTATTGTGAGGTTGGAAGTTCAGAACTCTATTGGCTTAATCTAATATCTGCCAGTCTACTCTACTTTAGGCACCAAAAAAATATACTTTACAAGATTTACCTATCAATGATGAAGAGATGCCAAACCTTTAGACCACAATTTCCCATGTCTAAAGCAAATAAATCTCTTAAAAAGTTCTTAAAGATAATTTTTTTTCCTCTTATGTGGTCTAATAGACATCTAAGGCTGCCACTATCCTTATTTCAACTGGACTAGGAAATCCAATATTGGAGCTAGGTAATTTGTAAGTATTTGACTAATAAATTATTTCTAAAATATGAAAGACCTAGTGTAACATAATGCCTAAACTAAATCCCAAATACAAACCATGTGCTATAACTAAAACCCATCTTCAACATTTCTTGATTTTACTGGGTTTGTCATACCTCCTAAAAGTCAAGAAAAATATGTCGGTAATATGTTTAGCTACTTTGAAACTTTTTAATGTGGCTGACATATAATGAATCCATTTTTTATATGTTAATTTATTTATGCTTTCCAGGAAAGCTCTTGTTTGGACGAAGCAGATGTTGACTTTGTTCTATGTTTATTGCACTCATTTTCAAGTTCATATGTCATGTAGCTTTTGATTCATATCTTAAATTCAAGATGCAGAATGCTATATATGATAACTGATAGGCTACACATTGCAATCGTTTCTTGCCTCTATATTTAAACCATAACCATTGGTTGCTTTGTTCATTTTAGAGGCCTTAAGAAGGGTCAGATGCAGTTGGGAATTTTTTTAATTTTTTCCTATCTAATTTTTATCCTTTTTTTATTTTGTGAAAACTCATTGTTTAGCATCGTGAGTTTGCAAAAAGGAAGAAGAGAATAACAAGTGAACTTTGTGACAAGGAAAAGCTAGGTGATTCTTTTTTAGTTATTGGAGAGTCATATCAGAAGCTCAGAAAATTCAAGAAAGCCATTAAATGGTACACAAAGAGTTGGGAAATATACAAGTCAATTGGCAATATGGAGGTAAGTTTGATGGTGGCAGTCTGGTCAACTATTTATGTATTCTGTTGATTTGTATAGAGAAATACCATGACCTTGGTAGTAGAATCTTTGCCATATGTGCATATATAGATGACCTTTAGTCCTTGACCATCAGGCACTTTCCTAGTGGGAGCTTTCAGGTTCAGAATGGCATAATTCTCCAGAGAATGTGGATGTTGTATTGGCTGTTATACTCATGCACATGTTGTATTTCTAGTGATTTGTAAAACACTCACCATGAAAAGGTATTTATTTCAGGGTCAAGCATTAGCAAAAATTAACATTGGTGATGTTTTGGATTGTGATGGTGATTGGGCTGGAGCACTTGATGCATTTGAAGAGGGCTATAGGTATTTTTTTTATTTCCATTCTCACCTTTCTTTCTTATTGGACTAGATAATTACCAGGAATGTAGAATCAGTAATGGCTTCTTAAGCTGCATAACTTCATTGAAGAGGGTTTACTTCATGACAAGCTGAACACTTTGTGAAGATACCCTATTTGCAGATGTCGTAGGGAAAAACATCCTTTTTAATTCCTAAAATGCAACTAATATGGATTTAATATGCATTGCCTACATTTTACCACTCTTTGGGACATATAAGAAGGCTATATTAGTTACCAGAAAGTGTAATAAATAACAAACTACAATTATGGCTGCAGAATTTGGAATATAATACTACAGTTAAAAATACTGAATTTAAATGTATGTGTTGGTGTCAATTCCAATCACCATGCCCCCACAAATTGATGTCTTTCATTGACCATGTTTCTAATCTTAGTGCTCAATAATAGTTTGCCCTATTAATTGTGCAGTACTTTTAAATACTGTCATGTTTTTTATATCAATCTGCTTTTTGCAAGCCATAGAGATTGCATACAAATAAAATGCTTAACCGAGGGTACTCGGAATATAGTTTGCTTAAAGATGTTTGATTTCCAAATTTTTAGGAACCATATTCAATTTAGAAATGGCAACATAACATATATAAACAAGCATCCACTTCATCTTGGTCAATTTAATCAATAAATTGATACTTTAAACTAGGAAAATCGTGTGATGAATTTTTCTGCTTGGTAATCGGATTACTGTTTTTTCGAATGTTTCTTTTTTTTTTTTTATTAATAATCCAGACTTCTGCACTTGGTTTGCAAGCCCAAGTTTGAAACTGGAATATTTCTTTATTGCTATTTCAACTAATTTAGTCATCATCTTTATTTGCTTATAGCAGTTTTGCCATTACTATCAAATTATTACGTTGAACAGATTGATGCCTCTTATATGGTCTGGGAGTTTAATTTTTTTAAGATAAAGGTCGTCTGTCCGCTATTCCTAGGGTTTTAACCTAGAAAAGATAATGAGCAATGAAAAATGTTAGATATTTTTTTTCTCTGGACTTGCACAAAAATGCACTCTTTTAAGCACATATCAATCTCAATTTAGGTGAAATTGTATTGTTTTGGTATTGCAGGATTGCTGTTGAAGCTAATCTTCCTTTGGTTCAACTCTCTGCACTAGAGAATATGCACTACAGTCACATGATAAGATTTGACAATGTTGAAGAGGCCAGGTAAATATGATTAATAAGAAATTTTGTCTCATATATTGTGGGGATGGTGAAAAGAGATCTTACATTCTGGAAGGTCTATTAGTCACCTTTTACCTTGTCAGGCTTAGTGCTCCATCTCTGATTAAGATATAGAGTCTTTAATATGAAAGCCAAAATCTTAATTATTATATTTTGCAAATAATTAACTTGAATAACATCTAAATTTTATTCATTTTGGTATTTTGGATTCTTTTCTGGAGAAAATTGTTCATTATTTGTTTAAGAAAGTTGCTCCTCTGTAGGAGGTTGCAGGTTGCAATTGATAAGCTGAAGGATCCAAAAAATACAAATATTGAAGCACAAGAAATGGCAAGGGATATCTGTTCAGAGACTGACACAGAAGGGAATGATCATTTCTCAGATGGTAGGTCTTATGCAAGTTGCTCTCCTGAGAGGAATAAATCTGATTCCAGACAGTCAAAAACCTTAGCTGGTTTAGAAGAGTTTAAGGATAATGTACCTCTAATTTCAATTCTGCGGTCTAGCAAAAGATCAACCAAAATGAAAACAGCTTATGTACAAAAACAGAATGCTACTGATAAGCCAACTGAAGCATCTTCAAAAAGTTTGTCTAAATTAACTGATAGTCAGCAGACAGGGGTTGGTCGTAAACGTGTTCGAGTAATTCTTTCAGATGATGAAGGTGAAATGCATGATAAAGTGGAATCCTTGACAGGAAGATTTCACAAGAATCCAGTTGAAGACGTTACTACTTCTTATGAATGTGAGTTCTTAGTTGATTTGATCTGACATTGTCATTACCATTAAAACTTCATGGTGAGGGACTTTTTCTTTGCCTGAATGCAGTTAAGAGCAAGAGTGGTCCACCTAGTCCTTATATATTTCAGGTATGCTAGCAAATTTTTTGATTCCTTGAAGTATAATGCTTTCATTCTGAAGTGGGTGGCCAAGTGCTTAATCCGTTTTGGTTAACCAGGATGTGACAGCAGTTGCTTCCAAACATGCTAACAGCTCTGGCAATCATATTAATGTTGAAGAAAGCATATGTTCATACAAATGTATGAGTCCTAAACCAGCCACTCCGAATGCAAATGCTATCAGATGCTCTGCAGAAGTTCCTTCTGAGTCTAATTTTGCTACTAGTGTTTCCAATGACGATATTGATGTCTCAAGGAACATACTGCATAAAGGCAGTCCATTTAACTCAAAGTTGCATAATCCTGATGATGATAACAATGTGAGTGTTATCTATATCTCTTGCTAGAGTAAAGGGCACTCATGTACTTACATATGGTTGCACTGCATTATTGTCATTGCCTTTGTGGAATATGTAACATGTGACATATGCATGATCAGTAGGAACTATTCCTTATGAGTGGTTCTATTCTTGCTGGTTCATCATGCTTAAAATGTACATTCCATCTACCTGAGGGCCTTTGGCAAACCCCTTGATTTGTCTTCAGAAACAATATCCAGCAATGTATCCAGATCATTTGCCTCAGTGATTGGGATCCTCTGTCTCCCAAGTCAGTGGATCTGATTTTTGTTTGGGACTGATCTTAATGTTATTGTTATTCAGTATTTGTCTACTACTTATTTGATTGTCTTAAATGCATCCTCATTGGCTCATATAGTGATATGATGTGCATGCAGTCAACAAGAATGGTGTATCTGCACTGACATTTAACCTCATTTCCGTCATATGGTTATTTTTGTTGTGTTTTGCTAACCCATTATTATTGCCTTGATTGCAGGATTGTATAACATTTAAAATTGACAATGATTTGATACGTTTGGAAGTTTGTTCATTAATTTGTGGTGACAAGTTTAACATTGAGTCTTTGAAGGTTGAGCTGGCTTGCTTATACTATCTGCAGCTCCCTATAGAGAAGAGATCAAAAGGTAGAAATTTACGACTAATTCCTGCATGCTGGTGATTGAATTATGGTCATATGATCTACCTAGCTAGAAGGATACCTAATTTAAGTTGATGAATGAATTAGTTGGCACTGAATGATTTGTGGCAGTGACGCAAACATTGCATGATATAGGTACTGTAGTGTTTTACTAAACATTATCATCACATGTATAATGACATTGAAGTTGGCAAATAAATGTCATAAAAATGGCCATGACAATGAAGAACCATCACTTGCAAATTACATTTTGTTTGGAAACCTACTTGTCATTTAGTATTATTTTTGAAAACCACTTTGTGAACTAGAAACAAGAAACTGATTGTTTTTTTCAAGATATAAAAATGTGCCTGGTTGTATAGTTCAGGAACAACTTTTTAACAACAGAAACGATGGAAGTGTGCCATGTATTAATATTTTAGACAGTAGAAAAGTTTTGATTGTTCCTAAATCTTGTTCCTAAAAATAATGAACATATCTTGAAGTATTTCTAAAGAAAATGATACCTTTGTTTGTTTGCAAACTATGGTCTTCAATTAGAATATTATTATTATTATTGGTTTATGTTTAGAATTGGAAAACAGAGAGTGCATGCGTCACAACGAAATAACGAAAATTTTTTGGGTAGAAGAGTCTTTACATTGGTGCATGCTTCATTGTCATTTTCACTTCATTTTTTCTCATTTTTTCAAGAGGTCTCTTCAAATTTAATTAAATTTCTTCTAATTTACTAATTGTGTATCACTAGGCCTGTTGCCCATAATTCAGAATATTAATTATAATGGAAGAGCTCTAGAATCCTTGGAAGCATTTGAAACTCTCAAGGATCAAATAGGAAAAGATTTGGTTGAAGTCCTTCTTGATGGTATGCTTTATTTATTCTTTTTTATTGCAAGAAGTCTGCTGCTAAAACCCATTATTTTTTTGTTTCTAGTTACTTTACTGCTGTTGCATGAAAAGTAATCACTTGTGGTGTTTTAATACTGCAATCTGGGGACACTTAATCAATCCATCCCACTTTGCTAAAAATATTATGTTTTGTCCTTGTATGGGCATACTCGAATTAAACAACTTAAAGTTAAAACTTAATTTGATGAAATTGATCAGGATTCTGGACCATTCAGAACTTATTTTATTCAATATTTTCAGCTTAAATTTTTTGATAATATGAATTGTACCTATTGCGCCACCCTACCAGATTTCGTCTATCTCAATTTCCAGTTATTAGTTGGATTAGAGACAGACTATACATATATTCATAATATGTCTCATTTGTTGTTGTCTTTCAGGGTGGGTTCAAAAGCGCATGATGAAGCTTTACATTGATTGCTGCAAGGAGATATCTGAAACTCCAAATATGAAGTTGCTTAAAAAACTATACATTTCAGAGGTAAGAACATAAATCCAACTGGGGCTAGTTAGTGAAGAGGTCTTCTTTTCTTTCCCCCAGTTGTACAAATTGATGCTGGCTAATTAATCACATTCTCTTATTTGGAGGTTCAAATGCATTTTTTCACTGATTTGCTTAACAGGTAGAGGATGAAATCATAGTTTCAGAATGTGAATTGCAAGATATATCAATAACTCCATTGTTGAATTCCCTGCACACCCACAAAGCTATTGCCATGCTAGACCTTTCTCACAACTTGTTAGGTGACATTATCTGTTTTTCTGTTTATTTGTTTAGAGTTGTTTATGAACTGCATATTTTGTGTTTACTTTTTAATTCACGTTCTTAGAACTACTATCTTCGGATCCTGTCCATTTATATTTCTGAAGACAATGTAATCGGCTTATACTAGCTAATGATTTGAATTTCTTTTAGGAAACGGAACAATGGAGAAACTTCAACAATTTTTTACATCTTCTGGCCAAAAATATGGTGACTTAACTTTAGATTTGCATTGCAATCGGTTTGGTCCAACTGCTTTATTTCAGGTTTTGTAATCCTGTCCTGACATCTTTATTTCTGCATCTGCGAAGGACATTTTCCTTGCTTCTGTCTTCTACCGATTGTTTTAAAGGTTCAGCCTCATCAATATATTGAATAATTCAAACTCCATATTCTTTTGAAAATTTCCTGATTTGACCTTCCTTCATGTACCTTTATCTCGTTTTACATACTCTACAGAGATGTAATAACTTTATTTTAAAATTCAATTTAAATGCATTTATTCATCTTAGAATACTAAATTCTTCAGAGATGCTGATTCTTTGCTTTTAATACCTTCTTTCCTTCTTTATTATCAAAATGCAGTGAACAATTCCTTCATTTGACTTCTTAATGTGCTTGTCTTATTCTAAACTATCAGATTTGTGAATGTCCTGTGCTATTCACCCGACTGGGAGTGCTTAATCTCTCTGGAAATCGCCTTACTGATGCATGTGGATCTTACCTCTCAGCAATCTTGGAAAATTGCAAGGGTGAATATTTTCCCTTCTTGTCAGTTTCTGGTTTTTCTATTCTGAGTCAAGGTTTGAATGTTGATTCTAGCCTATGTAAAATGATTGTCATTATATTTTATTTTTCCTTTTCTTTTTGTTTTTCCTTGGATCCATTGCTGTTATGCATCAAGTTGTTAAGATAAAATTTTGTTGAGTTCATATCGTCCAATATCAATCCATCTGTCTGCCTTTTATGTTTGATGTGGGTTATTGTATTCCATTGATCTACTTTTTCCTACTGCTAACTGATGCTCCTGTTGTTGTAGCCCTGTACAGCTTGAATATAGAACACTGTTCAATCACATCTAGAACAATCCAAAAGGTTGCTGATGCACTGGGTGCTGAATCTATTCTTGCCCAACTTTGCATAGGTGCGCTTACCAAACATGTTTAAATAGCAATCTCCATTGTATTACTTTTTGTTGCATGCAAAGTCTCTAAGTATCTCACCTTGTTGACAGGAAACAACCACCCTCTAACCAGCAATGCTATCATTAATTTATTGTCCAAACTTTCTCTTTTGAAAAGGTTTGAATGTGAACTATATTCTTGTTTTCCATTATTTGGTTTTGAACTAGATTGCATCTGTCACTTTCACGTGCTAAATTTTAACATTGATTGTTTGAAGTTTTTCGGAGCTGAATCTAAGTGGTTTGAAGCTAAGTAGGCTGGTTGTCACTAGCCTTTGCCAACTTGCTAGTACCTCATGTTTGACAAATCTTATGCTCGGGAGCACTGGCATAGGAGATGTGAGTAAACTGTCAGCTTATGCTTCCTATTTATTGTTGAACTTTGAATGCATCATTAGAAGTTTCAGCCCCTTGTGACTGCATCTTGATGTCATATGCAGGATCATGCACTTCAATTAACCGAGTCATTGGTCTGTGGGGCACAAGAATCTGTGAAACTTGACCTATCATATTGTGGAATAACGTCAAAGTACACTTACAAACTAAATGTTGATGCCAGTCTAGTAAGTTGCATTGTTGAATTAAACCTAGGAGGCAATCCTATTATGCAGGAGGTTTGTTTCTTATCAACTGTTTTGATAATATTTGTCTAATTGGAAATTTGATTTGTAATTTCTTGTTATTCCTCAAGCATTTTTCTTATTTCTTAACATGAACAATTATACCAACAGGCTAGCAGTGCATTAGCATCACTGCTGATGAATCCTCAATGTTTTCTTAGAGTTTTGGTACTAAATAATTGTCAGCTGGGGCTTGATGGAGTTCTTCAACTAATCCAGGCACTAGCAGGTTTGAAACATAGAGCCTAATTTTATTCCCTTCAAACTAGTTTTTTAATTAGTATTAGTATTGATTTTATTGTTTCAAGCAGAGAATATCACTCTAGAGGAGCTCAATCTTGCTGATAATTCTGAACTGGATAAACAATTAGCTCTACAATATGACCCCGCAGAGAATGTGAATCCAGAAGTTTTACGGCCCAAACTCAATGCATCTGAACTTTCGGTCAAGGGGTGTGCAACTGTGGAAGCCAACCCTGATCAAGATGCTTTATGTCAAATGAACACTGACTACAATCACCTTGAAGTTGCTGATAGTGAAGACTTACATGACCAGAACAGGGCTAAAAATGATGCATCTGCATTTGATGACAGTTGCGCAAGCTCATGTGGAAAGAATTCATTTCTGGAGTGCCAATTCATTCAAGAACTTTCAACTGCACTTGGCATGGCAAAGCAGTTGCAGCAGTTGGATCTCAGCAACAACGGTTTCTCAACACAAGCTGCTGAAAGATTATATTCCGCTTGGTCATCCAGATTAGGAGCTGCACCAGCCTGGAAGCACATTAAGAATCAGACAATCCATTTATCCACAGAAAAAAACAAGTGTTGCAGAGTAAAACCCTGCTGCCGAAGGAGTTGACTTGGATTGCTCCCAGAATCAAAGTTGTTGCTGCCACTGCAACAATGTTACGCCAGAAGCACCATGACTGGTATAGGTGATGCCTCTTTGCCATTTCTCATCTTATTTGACTCTATTGTTTTGACGAGTGCTTTGTATAGATAGATAGGACATGTATAAATACTTGGCAGCTAGATCATGAAGAGAACTTTGTTAATATTTATTGAAGCATTATTTATGAACAATGAATCTCACCTATCTTATACATTCGCATGTTCTCTTTAGAAACTGGCAACCGTCAGGGCTGGATGAGGTTGAATACTCTATTTTCTATCCCTATCTTCAAAAGAGGGATCCTTTCCTGTCTCCTCCTTGTAGGGAACAATTCATCCGTCCCTACCGTGTATTCAATCTCAAACCCAAAATGAAGTAAGGGTAAAAGTGAAGGGGCTTTGATGTTGAATGAGTTTGGTGAAAAATGAATTAAGGTTGGGCTTTCAGTGTTAATGGTATTTTGGTAATTAATTAAAAATATAATAGCTATCCGTAGTTTGTCATTTATATAAATGAAAACAATATTATATGAGTGGGCACTCTTTGCTCTCTCATAATTTAAAAAATTAAAAATTAAAAAAAAAAAAAAAAAAACTAGAGCCATTGTTGCCATTAACAAGAGACATGCATGATGAGTCACTCGGTCAATATAATATTTTTAATTTTATTTATGTTATTATATTTGCTTCAACATATTATGCCAATAAGTAAAATCTTGCCGTCAAATTTAGGACAAAATCTGGGAGGATATCTTCATCTCATCACTAAACTTGGTGGTATCTCTCCTCTTCCTAAAATTATTACTCAGAAAATTATTTATTTAATGCCATTTACTCTGTGTCTCCAACACAAGTATTTTGCTTGAGGGCATTATTATACCTTTCAATATAACAAACAAATATGAAAATAAATGACCAAAAAAATTAGTTAGGTGTATTAATTTTCAATAAATTTACGAAAAAATTAAAAAAAAAAAACTTAACGAAATTGGGGTTTGTAGAATGGATCATATGTGTGTGTGTGTATATATATATATATGTATGTATGTATGTGTATATAAGTGCATTTTTTGAAGCATTATAAAATTTATTAGAGAGAGGTTTATAACCTACTATCAAATTCTTAAATAGTTTAATTTGAATATCTAGAGATAAGACAATGGAGAATAATGAAATTATCTTTTAAATAAAACTTAAGAAATAGTGAAAAATTTTAAAGCTTGTTAAGGGCATTTTGACTAAAAGAATAATAACATAAAAATTGAGTTTTATATATCATTATATCACATGAGTTATAATTGGCAAATGAAAAATAAGGCTATAGATGAATTTAAAGAAGTATTTTCAATAAACTTGAAGTGATCATACGGTCCATATTATATTATATACGAATAATCATCACTGGATTTCAAATTATGAATTGTCAACTATGTTGAAGTTTCATATTACTTAAAAATCCCCTTCGTTAAAAGGGAAAATAAAAACTAAAAATTTATCCAATTAATTGATAGAATGATAAATATAATTTATAAAAATACTAATTTTTTAATACTAATATTCGTAAAATTTTGTTTATTTGGTTGAACTAATAACATTATCAATTTAATATGTTTAGTAATAATTTTTTGCCCTTTCATATAAAAATTATAAAAAAAATAACCTTATTTTATTAGAGTTAAACAATATTAATCAACATTAATGAATTATAAGAATAAAATCAAGAAAAATATGTTTTACTGAAAAATATTTAACTCCAAAACTTGTGATAAAAAGTAATTTAAGTAGAGTCAGTTTTTCATACTTGATAATAGTTTAGACTAAATTTATGATTTCACTCAATCAATTAATCAATAAATTAATAAAAAAAAAAACAAAACTTCATCATCAAACAATCCATTTTTACTAACAAATTCCTTCAACACAATAATCAAAATTTAAAAATTTTTCCTTAAACCCCAAACCTTTTATTGATGAAAAATCCATTATTTTTCAGTAAAATAAACCATTTCTATACACAAATGATACCCAACTATAAGTAATAAATAATTTTTATCCACTAACAACAACCTATTTCGTCAATTTATTTTCCATTTTAATTAAATTTTAGACAAGATTTTGGATTAAAAAATATTTGGGAGACAAAACTTTTGAAATTAAAGATGGGAATAAAATAGATATTAATTTAGAATTTTAGTTACGTCCATATAATTCATAAAGTATTGGTTAAGATTGTTAAACCCTTAATTAATCTCCCAAAATTATAATCCATTTTTAATTTACATATATAACTTAAAGTATATTAATGGAAATATATTTTTCCACCGAATGTAATAATTCTCAACACATATTCACCCCCTTTTAGAGGTAAAATAATTTCCCCAACATAATAATTTCACACCGTGCATATTTACCTTTTTTTCCTTTTCTCTTTTCTTCCTTTTTTTTTTTATTTTTTTTAATTTTTTCTCATAAGATTAATCATCATACATCATACCCAGTTGACAATTTTCACAACTTCAAAAAATTACTCAAATATTCAAAATCATTTTAATCAAGTGAGCATGATTTTTGGTAGATAATTAAAATTTGATTCTACTTTTTTTTTTTGTATAATATATATAATTATTCATTTCATGCGGTGGAAATTATGCTATAATTGTCCCCATAAGTGTATTTATACACATAATTAAATATATAATTATACCTTTCAATATTTTCTTGAGCTTATTGCTTTGTAAATAATAATGTCACAACGTGTATATACCATGATTTATATCATATTATAAATGGTATTAATCATTTATAATAATAGATTTGATAAATGATGTGTCAAGTATTATTCATTTGAAATCATATTTTACAAATTATTAAAGGTGAAAATTTGGGTCTTTTTATGCTTAGACATAATTTTTAGGGCAAGTAAATAATCCTTCCTCTATTCCAATTAATGATGAAGATTCATTTGATTTAATGGTTGATTAATAAAGTTGTAATAATGTCTAATGATCAATTAGTGTTATAAGAGTGAATTACATTTTCCCACCCAAGGTTGGCCTTAAACTCCTTTTTCCATGTCTAATTATCATAAATAACATTTTTGTATCTAAAATCAAATATAAATAATATTTTTTTATTCAAAATTAAACTTTGATAATAAAAAAAATAGTATTAGAAAGTGAAATTATTATTTTATTTTTTGAAATTATCATATAAACCCAGCTTAACAAAAATTAAAAACAAACTCTTTAAATCTTCAAATTATATAAGAAATTATTTATTTTCATTTTCATTTCTTCTTCCTCTCTTTCTTTAGATAAGAGAGTCTTTGCCATATAATTGTATATCAAATGATAACATTATAATTTTAAAAAATATAAGGGGTCTTTTTGAAAATTTTTAAGGTTATTGAAAATTCAAAAAAAGTTTGAGGATCCTTTTATTAAATTTTCGCTTCTATTTGGTTTAAAAATTACAATTACACCCCAAATAATTGAACACAAATTATGTATATAAATGTTATATTATAACTATTGGAATCATATAATAGTTAAAAAAATGGGGATTTGAAAAATTTTAAAGGATTGATTTGTGAGTTTATGCCATTAATTAATATATATATATATTGATTTTAGGTGGAAAAATATTATATTAAGGGTGAAAAAGGGTTTTTAGGCCAAACCTTGGTGCAAAAAAGTAATTTACTCATGTTATAATTATACATTGATTATGAGCTAATGTATGTATAAGATTATAATGTGCTTTATTAATTAATTACCATCATACAAATAATTGATTATTTTAATTAATACACTAAGAGATTGTAAATTTTTCGGAATTATGTTGAGTAATCTTAGTTAATTATGAAATCAAATTACGCTAATATTCCACCAACTTATCCAAATACACTTTCACATGTACACAATCAATCTTTGATTTATTTATAATAAAAGCATAAAATTCTTTATCCAATGTTACTTTTCTATTTAAAGAATAATAATTAACATGTAAGTATATATTTATTAGTTTATAAGTGAATTTTTATTTTACTGATTCAAAAAATAAACAAGCTATATATAAGATTTAAAAAAAAAATTATAGAAAAAATAAAATAACGTAAAAAGTTTATTCATAAAAGCCCTTTTTTTTTCTTAAAAGCAAGATGAGATGATTAATGTCGGCATGAGAGGGTCATTCTTGCTCATAATAGTACGTTTATGTATCAATAATTTTAAATTTAAGTTTGTAGAAAATTGTCAAGTCATGATAATAAAAAATGCCCATTTAAGAATATTTTCATTATAATTTTTAAATTAAATATTTTTTTCATGAATCCTTATAATAAATTAGATATGAGAGATGAAGAATTATGCAAATTGTTGTACCCATGTATACTTTGACTGATAAAAATCATATGATTAAATATGTAACTGATCTTTGCATAAAACGATCATAACAAAGTTGAATCATAAGATTTTATTTTTACAAATTTTGTTTGGTCACACGACTGTGTCCCATAAGGGGAGCACACAACTTCTTTAAGTTGTGCAAGGCGTTCATGTGTGATAAAGCAATGACACACAACTGTATGTCTAAATATGTGGATGTATCACTAAGGTCTCCCATGTAAATTCAATCATATTAAAGGTATAAGTCATTACTTTGACACACACCCATTCAACGACAACATACACCCGTGCAAGTCTGAAAATCATGATCATATAGTATTCGTGTAGGTATCATGCAAAAGATCATGTAAGCTTCTAGATTTAAAGAAATGAAGCCACATGCCATGTATATGTGGAGCACATGCCTGTGTGATAGGAAAATTCAACCGTTGGACTACACGTATCAAAGGGAGCATAACCATGCAGTGAAGGACATGACCATGCTTCTGCTCATAACTTTTTCAATGGCTCTTAAATCAGCTCTAACAATTACCTCTTCCTATTCTCTATAAATTGGAGATGATTTGAAAACTCAAGGGCTAGAGAATCAAGCCAACACTTTTATCTTTCATTCTCTAATTCTTCTCCACCATCTTCCCTCTTTAGAAATATATTGTAAATAATTTGAGAGAATTTTTGTGAGCTTAATTTTGTATTTGCCTATTAAGAGACAATTTTATTTTATGTATTTTTCACACACCCTTAGGCACAATCTCGTGAAACTAGTTTTTAAGATGAAATTCCTAAAAAAACTATGTTAAGAGTACAATCCCTTGTGATCAAAACTAATGTATAAGGGTGAAATCTCTTGGATAAAAAAACTATTGTATCTTTAGGTTAAAGATAGTGGAGAAAAATTTTCAAGTGGGGTTGCTTGGAGTAATAAACGTAAGAGGTGTGGAGAAAATCTGAATCACTCTAAATCGATTGAACAATTTTTATCTCTCTCTCTCTTTACTATATGTTTTATTTACTGTATATTTATATGTTTTATACATTTTGACTGTTTGGTTATGGTGAGTGAATAACTTGTAAATAGGAAAAAGTCTTAAGTTTCAAAAGTTTTTTATATAACCTATTCACCTCCCTTTACATTATTTGTCATTTCATATTTTAGGATTTAATAATTGGTATTAAAGTCTAGGCTCTTGTTTTTGAACATTAAATGATTTTAAAAGTTTAAAATCTAGTTTTAAAAATCAAATGGCAAATTTATTTTCAAAATTGATTTTCAAAGAAAAGGGTAATTCTCCTAGGCCATCGTTGTCTTGTGAGAAAACTATAGTTAATGAAAATTTCGTATAACATTTTTTGTCCAATCTATTGACTATAAACTTTGGAAAATCATTGACAAGGTGATTTTGTTCCTTTAAATCCAAACACTAACTTGCCTAAAATTAAAAATGACAAAAAAGTTGTTGAGTTTAAACTCTATTGCATTAAATATGTTATTTTGTACTTTAGATGCCACGAAATGTAACCATGTATTTTCTTGTGAAACAACAAACAAGGCTTATACTATCCTTTGAATGACACATGGGAGATCGAATCAAGTGAGGGAGTCCAAGGTAGAGTATTATTTTGTGAGTATGGGCTATTTGAAAAAAGAAAGAGAAAAACATCACGAAGATGTATAAACGTTTCTAGAACCTAATAAACAAATTGAGAGGATTAGGTAAGAAGTTCAAGAATATAGAATTGATCAAGAAGGTGCAAAGGGTATTGTTGGAAGCTTAAAATGTGAAAATGATGACAATCAAAGAATATAAAAACTAAACCAATATGGGTGTGGAGAATTGATTGGGAGTCTTTTGACTCATAAAATAAAGTAGATGCCTAAGAATGAGGAGAAGAAAAAGAAGAATATCACACTCAAATTTGAGGAGTTCGAGTGAAGATAGTGCACCCTCAACCGAAGAAGAAGAAAACTCAATGGATGAAAAAGATTTAAAGATACTCTCAAAGAATTTTAACAAGTTTCTATCAAAAGGAACGAAGAAGAAAAATGAAAAGGTAGTTATTTGCTATGAGTGCAGCAAGAAAGAGTATTATTGATAAGAATACCCTTTGGTGAGAAAGAAAAAATCCAAAAAGAAGGTACTTGCCACTTGGAGTGGGAAGGATTCGACCAATAAAGAAGATAAACAAGTCTCCTTATGCTTTTACACTAAAAAAGGAAAATGAAAAATTGGTGTGAAAGAACCATCAATTCAAGTAAAGGTTTAAAATTGCTTATTTTCATTATACTTGATTAATATTGTTGATGATGATTCCTTGTTGTGATAATGCTATTTGAATACATGACTGCTTACTATTATTAAATAGTTGGGTTGAATTGAATGCAAGTATGTTATGTATATATATGTTTATATTGCAACATTGGCAAACTTAGAATTCATGTCAAATAGGATCAAATTTGATCGTTTTGATTGCAAATGATATGAATTCATACATTATTGTCCCCTATGATCAAAATTTGCAAATTTGATGCATTTGTCGTGTTTTGATCACATTTTGTGCATTAAAGATTTTATCTTTCCCAATATTCCCCCAAATTTGTAAAATTGATTTCAAACATGTTAATTACATTTTAATTAATCTTAGACATGTTTGAAATATGGCTTTAAGTTGATTTCAATGATTTAAGATGACTAAAAATCAATTTTGAAAAATTTGATGATGATTTGGAAAAGTCTTCTATGTTAAAACTATAGTTTTCTACAGAATTCTAGGTTTTATGAGTCATACATGATCGTGCAATTGATGTGCATGTAGGACCCGTCGCCCTGAGTACCCCTGCTACTGAATAAACTGTCTCTTTTATTAACTAAACTGAAAATCGGGTACCCGAGACGGGAATCCTACGAAAAAGAAAACCCTACTGCTGCTACTGTACATAAGCGGAAGCTGAAACTGAAACAAATATACAATGAGCCCAAACTGGCTTTTTCATACATACAACTGTTCTTTACACTGTTCTGAAAATATACATCATATACATGACCTCACAGGTCCAAACTGAAAATAAAATACAACTGATCTCTAGTGTGTGGGGTCCCCTCTCGCCAGCCTCGGTCCACCCGCTCCTCGCCAGCAGCAAAACCTGAAAAGGAAGGAAGAAGGAAAGGGATGAGTGATAAAGATCACCCAGTAAGCATTCCTTACTTCCCCCGCCCAAACAAGCGACAAACACACACACAAGCACACACTGAAACTTGGCCTCGGCCCTATCCATACATCTAGTCGCTTGCTGGCGCTGAAACTGATTATTCTGCTGTTATCTAGATTACTGTTATCTGATTACTGATTACCTGCTTATTAATGAGTCATGGCATGATGGATGTCATGACATGCTGAACTGAAACTGAAACCGTATGCTGATGCATGCATCTGAATCTATCTGACTGTACCCGAAGGTACCTGCTGTGCTGATCAGACTGATGAACACAGGGATTCGGCATCCTGGCCAAGTGGGCTAAACATTTTAGCTACTGGCTAGAATCTGCTGAAACTGAATACTGAAATACTGCTGCTGAGCTGACTGACTGGTGTCAGAAAGCTGGGTCCCACAGATGTCCCCCCGAGTTCACCCTAAACTGAAACCCATAACTTGGGTTCTGACTGCTGAAATCTACTGAATTCGGATCCCTGGATCCTCATTCAGGCTACATGCTGTGTCATGCTATGCATATGCTGCATTCTTATCTGAAATCTGGATTATCTGATGTCAATTAGGCCTTGGATGGATTACCAAACCTTTAATCATTCATTTCTGCCTTTTTCTGGAAAATCTAGACGGCACACGACCGTGCAAGGAAGGCACACGGTCGTGCACGCAGCACACACGACCGTGCACGCAGCACACACGGCCGTGATGGGCAAGGGCACACGGGCGTGTGCCCCAGCACACGGGACCGTGTGCTGGCCGTGCGTCTGGGCGTGTGTGCTTCTGGAATTTCTGGGCCATTTCATGCAAAGATGGGACACACGACCGTGTCCCTCAGGACACACGGTCGTGTCCTTGCGTTTCCTGCCCGTGTGCACTTCGTGCACACGGCCGTGTCCTTGCAAGAACAAGGGCACACGGGCGTGCTCTTGCAGGCACACGGCCGTGCTCCTTGTTCTGCTCAGACATGGCGCGACTGAAGCTGCAGGAAACCCAACTGATTCTCAACCAAACTGAAATTAACTGAAAACATGCACCAATGGCAACTCAATCATCACATACACATCATCAATTTCTTCATCCATCCAATATCACTGAATCCACCATGGCAAATCAATGTTTCTCTCACTACACACACACGGCAAAGCATGCATGGTTCCAGGTGAAAAATAAGCATAGCAAACAACATATAATCATCATCTCATCATCATATACACATGCAAACATACCATCTCAAGCTGGGAATGGAAACACACGTTTCCATCCACATCAAACAAGCTGGGAAACTGAAAGAGAGAGTAAGAAACACTTACCTCTCGCCATGGCTGCTGGAAACTATCTCTCAAGCTAATCTCTGGTCTCTCTAGCTGGATTAGGAGCTGCTGGGAACTGGAAATCTGAGCTAGGGCTGGGAGCTGCTGAAAAGAAAGAAACTCAAGCTGAAAATGGGAAACTGCGGGTGAGAAACTAATAAATCTCCCGTCTCTCTCTCCTGCTACCCACATGCACGGGCGTGCAGGGATGGTGCACGGGAGTGCACCAGGGAAAATGAATAAAAATTCATTTCCCGCGCTTCGCATGATTAAAACCTCCCTAAAGGCATCATACGAAGGCCACTCAGCTCTGGAAAACTACCATCTCACCCCTGAACTCCTCAAGACCCCCACCCTATTCCTAGTTATATTTCTAACTCCAAAACTCTATCCCTAAGGGCTTTTCTAGAAAAACCCGGGATGCTACAGTGCATGACTGTGCATACTTCATTTTCCCAATCATGGTGTCATGCTTGAATAACACATGATCATGCATGTCTTGTAATCAGATATACACGATTGTGCTTGTGAGTTGCATAATCGTGCTTGACAATTTCTGTGGAAACTTTTATTGTTTTTCAAATTCAAAGGTTTTCTACAAATATTTCCCCTTAAATGGTTTAATGATCATATCATATTCATGAAAATATTGATTTTATTAAAAATATCCATACAAAAAGGAGAAGAAACGACATATTTAGATGTTCCTTTATTGTGAGTGCTAATTTAAGGGCGAGTGTTCATGTTCATTTTTTTAATAATTGGTATCATTGAAAAAAGGAGAGTTTAAATTGTTTTAAAAATGGAAAGATAGATTTATTTTTAAAAGGGGAGAATTTAGAAATTTTTCTATCTTATTTGATAAAATTATTTTAATAAGGGAGAAAAATTGTTTGTACTTAAATGAAACCACTTTAATTGTAATATCTTAAGGTTAGAAATGTCTTTTAGGTAACTAATATGGGGTTAGGATGAGATTTGATAAGAATATTAGGGTTATGAAAGAGTTCAGAAGTGAAATAGATGTTTCTTAGAGTTAGGTGGCTTTCGCATGGGTCCTATTGAGAGGATTTGCATGCAAGCGCAAGAAAATGACAATAGTGTAAGTTTCCTGTCATGCACGACCGTGCATGTTGAGGAGCACGTCTGTGCGTGTGATAAGTTTTAGTCGTCTTCGTTTCCAGTCGTCCTTATCTTGTTTTTCAGTTTATTTTTCACCTAAAGCTTCTTTTAATCTCAAACACCAGCAATCCTAGAAGAGAAGAGCAGCATCCAGAACCACCCAATCCAGCTTGAGAGTAAAATTTCCTTAAGAGAGAAGGCTTGATTAGTATGGCTAGAGGTAGGTGTTTCTTACATTTTTCCCTCTCTTCCTTTGTGTCATGTGTTTAATATGTTTAAGTATAAGCTTGATTCTAGTATGCTTATGATGTTTCCCTGCATGTTTGATAATCTTGAGATGATGGTGATGATGATTACATATTATGATTGATATATATGAGGTTATGTATGTATATGCATGACTTGGGATGATTTAGATAATTGAGTATGATAATTTGTGTTATTGGTAGCAAAAGCATGTGCTAAGGAAGTATTTCAAATGAGAAACTTGTTTGATTTACATTTGGTATAAAAATTGGATAGGAATAAGCTTGATCAAGTTGGTCATGGTGGTGTAAAGAAGGATACATGACTGTGCACACGTAATGCATGCCCATGCATGCTGTATCTTGCATGGTCACGATTGTGTTCACGTACCCATGCACGATCAAATAAAGCAGGTCATTATCATGCGTGTTCATGTCACGGTCGTGCATATGCAGAAATGAGAAAACAAAGAGAAATCACAGAACCTAGCACGACCAGCATGTACAATTAGCTCACAGCCCGTGTATGCTTATGCACGCCCATGCAAATAGACACACACACCCATGTGTCAAACAAAAATGAGAAAATAAAGCATAAGGAAGCATCAATGAACAACAAAACCCATATAAGTGATGGAATTCAGTACAATGAGATAAGATAAACATACATGATACATTATATGCATGTCATGACGTGGCATGCCATACAGTGTTTTCAAAAAAGGGATACAAGGATCCGAATGCATGTTTTTAATAGAAAAACATCGATTTTAGGGATGAATATGAAAGGGCACTTGTGAGTTTTAGCATACCTGATATGAGAGCCAATATTAGGGTTTATATGACCATATAAGCCACTATATACAGACATGTGCTGGTGTGCTTAATAGTAACTTAAGATGACATGATTAGTATACAGCGCGATGCGCTCAGTTTCAGTATCCGATTCAGGCATAACACGTGTCTTAGACAGTTTCTAGCACGTGTTTGTATAGGAAACTCACATAACCAAGGTGTCGAATCCTTTTATTCATCAGTCTGCACAGTATAGTAGGTATCTTTAGATATAGTTTTCAATTTCAGTTTTAGTTTTCAAATCTCAGTACGTTATCAGATTTTTAGATGATTTTAGGATCTTCAGATCCAATAGTGGTTTTCAGTAAATAGTTTTCATAAAGATGATTTCAGTATACAGGCTAAGACCTAGATATGATTTCAGCATATTTCATAGTATGTTATTTTCACATGACATACACAGTAAAACATGATTCAGTTATAATCATTCAGTGAGAAACAGTAAAGAAGTAAACATTCATAATACATAAAATCACGTGATGATACGTGAATTACAGAATATGAAACACAAATGTCAGAACATGAGTACCAGAACAAAATGTGTATTTTAGAATAGCACGTGAGAACCAATTTGGTTTTTCTCCCATATATATGTATGTTTTCAACATTGATTACAGTGAAAATCCTCAGAGAATGATTGGTTTAGGGTCAAAGATAGAAAATGTTTATTGGGTGAATATATCACTCACTCCCTACTTTCCTTTCTCTTGCAAGTTAGTATAGTGATGGGGGCTGAGAGGAGGAAATGGTTACCGATTGGGATCCAGTTTTTGTGTTCAGTTTTATAGCATGCTTTCGGTTTGCATGCTTTTATAATTTTGTATATGCATGTGAATGCACAGTGATTTCCTATGTATGAACACATACATACTTTGTATATATCTTCAATGTATATATAAAAGGAAGTTTTAGGCCAACTTAACTTATACTTTTATCCTGGTTTTCTTGTTGTCGTATTTCAGCTCAGTTTAAGTATTTCTATTGTATATTATTAGATGTATTAAGTATTTTGTTTAATAAAATTTATTATTAATTATAAAATAGCAGGAATAGTAATGTACAACAAGAGTGCCTACATTAATATGCATTTTTTTATTTATAACAAAAAGGGACAAAATGTTGTGGTGTATTCGAAAGACATGTTTTGAAATTTTTTTGTGATTTATTAAAAATTTATTTTGATAAATAGTTTAATTACATTTTAACATAAGTTTTGTCATCAAATCAAAAACGGGGAGATTGTTGGACCTTCGTGTGTTTTGATTGATAAAAATATATGTTAAAATATATAAATGGTCATTGTATGAAATGATCATGACAAAACAGGACCAAAGATTTTTTTTGTATAGATTTTGCCTAGTGCATGACCATACATGACCGAGTTGCATGATCGTGTGTGTTCCATAAGAGAAGCATACAATTTGTTTGAGTCATGCAATACATCTATGCATGATGAAGCAAAGACGCACGACCGTGTGTCTAAATATGTGGATACATCACCAAGGTCTCTTGTGTAAGTCTAGTCGTACTAAAGGTAAAAGTCATTACCTGGACACTCACCCGTGCAATGACAACACATGCCCATACAAGTTTGGAAATTATGTTCATATGGGTGTCGTGCAAAAGATCATGTGAGCTTTTGGATTTAAAGATATGAAAACACACGACTCTGTGTGTGTGGAGCACATGCTCTTGCTATAGAAAAATTTAATTTGTTGGGTTGTACGTATCAAAATGAGCATAACTGTATAGATAAAGGACACGATTGGGCATTTACTCTAAACTTTTCCAATGGCTCTTAAATCAACTCTAACGACCATCTCTTCCCATCCTCTATAAGTTAGAAATGTTTTGAAGACTCAAGGGTTAGAGAATCAAACCAACACTTATATCTTTCATTCTCTAATTCTTCTCTACCATCTTCTTTCACTACAATTATATTGTAAATCATTTGAGAGAATTTTTGTGAGCTTAACTTTGTATCTGCTATTAAGAGACTATAGGACCCGCTACCGTGCATACCACTGCTGCTGAATAATTTCTTTACTTTTATTAATAAATTAAAAATCTTGATATACGTGACAGGAATCCTACAGTAAAAGGAAGCTACTACTATACAAATATACATGCATACGAAAGCTGAAACTATAATACAATGGCAGCCAAAGATACACTTTACATATATATGTATGTTTCTGTACAATACAACTGAGCATAAACGTATTTACAATTTATCCCACTAGGCTAACTGAATGCTAACTGGAGCCCTCTCCCATCAACCATGGTCCACCCGCTCCTCACCAGTACCAAACCTACCTGCAAGAAAGGAAAGAAGGAAAGGAATTAGTGATAAAATCACCTAGTAAGCATTCCCTACTTCCTCAACCCAAGCAAGCATGCAAAACGAAATCCATACCTGGCCTTGGCCTAAATACTCATACAATTGTCTGCTCATAATCTGAATATTGCTTAAATTGTTCTCTTGCTTGCGTTAATAATTAATACTATGAAGTGAGTATCATGTCATACTGAACAAATACTGTATATGCATGCATCTCAATCACTACGTATCCGAAGATATCTGTTGTGCTAATCAGGTTGATAAAAAAAGGGATTCGACATCTTTGCCATATGGGTTAAACAGTCAGCGAAAAGCTAGAAAGCTGAAACATGACATATTAGCCTTGGATTAACAAACTGAAACTGATACGATCTGATCGTAGTCAGAAGGCTGAAATCTTACAGATGCCCCCTTAAGTTCACCCAAAACAACTAACCTAGATATCGATTTCTGAATCCTAAACTGAATGCTATCGGATCCCTTGATCCTTTTTCATACTAATATCTTGGCATGTCATGTTATGTAATGCTCATGTTGTATTATTTTATCTCATTTTATGCATATCTAATGCTTTATAGCCAATAAAAAGGTTTTCCATGCCTTATTCTTCATTTTAAATTATTTCTTGGAAATTTGGCTTAAGCATAGGCGTGCATAGTGAACACACGGGCATGCAGAAAGCAAACACATGGGCATGTGTAAGGACACACGGGGACCGTGTGTTGGCTGTGTAGTTGGTCATGCTAGCTTTTGGAAAATCTATGCATTTTATGAAATAAACACACACACAACCGTGACCTTAGGGCACATGGTTGTGTCCCCTTGCAATTCAGTCGTTCACACTTCGTGCACACAGGCGTGTTCTTGCAAAAGCAAAGGCATATAGGCGTGCACTTACGGGCACACGAGTGTGTGTCCTGCTCTGCATCAGCAACACTTGCCTGAACTTGCAAGAACCAAAGCTCAATCAATCTGAAATTAATAAAAAACATGCATTTTTAGCACTTAAATTAATACACAACATGCTTCAATTTCATCCATAACATATCACATTGCAATCCACCATTAAAACATTCATTCTCTCATATATTCATACACATACATACACAAGCATGTTTCTTGGGTGGAAATCATTGTCTCAAGCATTTTCTTATCATCATATCAGCATATAATCACTTCACATAAATCAAAAGCATGCTAGAAACACAACTAAACATTATCAAAAATCAAACACAAGCTGGGAAACTCAAGAAAGAGGAAAGGGAACACTTACCTCTTGCCATGGCTGTTGGAATCACTTTCTATCTAATTTTTTTCTTCTCTAGCTAGATTGGAAGTTGTTGGTTGCTGAATCTCAACTATAGGTTGGGAATCTCTGAAAACAAAAAGGAAACTTTGCTGAAAATGGGATAAATGCGGGTGAGAAAAGCCTAAAAACTCACTATCCTCTCTCAATCAAACCTGCACAGGAGTGTAGCCTAAGGTGCATGGGAGTGCATAAGGGAAAATGAAAACTCTTCATTTCCCGCGCTTCACAGGAGAGAAACCTCCCAAAGAGAATCATGCGTAAGTCATACTAGCTCTGAAAACTTACTACCTCATCCCTAAACTCTTCCAACTCCCAATCTATTACTATTTATCACATCTAACCTTAAATTCTAGCCTAAAAGGCATTTTTAATCTAGGGATGCTACAGAGACAATTTCATTTTCTGTATTTTCCACACACCCTTGGACATAATACCGTGAAACTAGTGTTGGGGTCGAATCCCTGGAAAAGCTATATTAAAGGCGAAATTCTTTGTAATTAAAACTAATGTATAAAGATAAAATCTCTTGAATAAAAAATTACTATAGCTTTAGGTTAAAGATAATGGAGGAAAATTTTTAAACGAGGTTGTTTGGAATAGTAGACATAAGAGACATGGAGAAGTTCTAAACCATTATAAATCGACTAAGCAATTTCTATTTCTCTCTCTTTACTTTACGTTGTATTTATTTTATATTTATACATTTTATATAGTTTGATTGCTTGGTTGTGATGATTGAATAATTTGCAAATAGGAAAAAGTTTTAAATTTCAAAGTTTTTTATATAACCTATTTACCAGTCCCTATAGGTTTTTTGTCATTTTAGATTTAATACAAATTAATATTTATTAATCATAGATTAATTTAAACATAGCCAGGGTTGGTTCTTTAATCGACGAACTTGACTAAAGTGTCTTAGATTTCTAAACTTATGATTAATCATAAAATTAAATTAGTCTAATTAATCATTTATCTATGAATTAAATAATTTTAGACCCACTTCTAGTGCATGGCTCATCATGGTAATGCCAATTATTTTATCAATTGGGTAAACATCAGGATTCTTTATATTTAGCTTTTTCCATAAATCAGAGAAAATTTGAATTATAATTTTTATAAATACATAATTTATAAAAAATATATATATAATTCTGGTCAAAGATAAAGAAAAAAGAGCCCTAAAATATTATATTTAAGATGATAGATAATTAATTAATTATAAGCTTATTTTAAGATAATGTTTCAACTAACAGACAACTAAACATCCCTTCACTTGATAATCCAGAAAACTTTAATGCAACGAGTCCGCGATTTTAATTGCTTCGAAGACTTTGATGGTTCTAAATTTGACTTGATTAGATAATTTTGACCTATCGCATTTGACAAAAGTCTTTTAATAATAATTTAAGTGAAATTAACATTTTCAAGAAATAAAATGAGTCTGTAAAGTACTTTTCGTTCAGGGTTAATTATTAATATTTAAAACGTATAACTAGAATTATGATATAACTAGATTATTTCTCAACAAAAAAGAAATCTTTAAATTTCTCCAAGTAAATCACTTCAAACACATGTAATTATGTTAAAAGTAATAATTAATAAATATTTTCAGTGTAAATGTTAAAAATAATAATACCCATAATGTATTAGTCAACTGTATAAGCTTTGAGATATCATAAAAATTAAATTATACTATACTTTTAATATTATAGTAAATATTAATAATAATAATAGAATATTTCTTTTGAAATGACTAGAGCAATAATAGAAATAATACAAACCATAACAAGCCAAACCAAAAACTACAATTAAAAATAAATCATGAATTTTAAGAAGAATCCAATGAAGCCTCAAATCATCACAAAAACTGTACATCAGCTTGCCTTTGTTCCCCATAATCAAAAGACCTCATAATTTCATCATTAATTCAACTCCTTTATTTTATTTTAATTTTAATTTATTTGTTGAATATAATCACAGAAAACCTCTCTGTAGCTTGCGTGGTAAATGGGCAAATTCATTATTTGTTTATTGAGTTATTAATACTAATTTTGACATTTGACTTGACTGGACGTAAATATATATAAATTAAATACAAATAAAAATAATTCATCAAAGTCATGCCTCAATAAATGAGAAATAATATTTCATAATTAAGTTGATATTTCAATGAAATGTTTTATTGCGTCAATAAATAAATAAAATCCACAATCTACATTATTTTTTCCCATTTTCCCATCAGTTAATTAATTAAATAATAATACAATAATCAAGAGGCCGGAATTGAAATTTGCTGGGAGCAAAACTTAAAAAAGAGCAAATTCTAATTTATACAACCGAATTTTTTTTTTTTTTTGCATGTATTAATAGCTATGCGCTCTTTACACACAAAATTTATACCCAAAATAGGGTATATATATATTAAATAAGTGTGTGTGTGTGTGTGTGTATATATATATATTTATATATTTATATATATATATATATAATAAACAAAATATAAAATAAAAATTAACAATTAGAACTTGGAACTTCTGTCAATTAAGCTAAGAGATTATCATTTCTCTTCTCTACAACAAGCAAGACAAAAAAAAAATAAATAAATAAAGATCAAACCCCATTACATTTCTTATACAAAAACATTGTCATGATCCATTACGATGAAGATGAAGCCTCCAAAAATGAATTGATGATCAAAACGACATTAATATATAGAAACAACTTGTGATTATATTTTGTTTTCAGAAAGAGAGGAAGAAGGGAAAAAATATATTATATAAAAGGAGTCAGAGTGACCTTGAAGGTTGGACGTTCATGGTGATCTCCAGTTTTGTATGCCAATGTCATTGTGTTTCCGTGAAGGACCGGAGGCCGGTATTGGGTAATGCCTCGGTAAGAACCCGAGGAAATGGCCGGTGTACTTTGAATTCTGTTTCGGGTTGAAAAGGTTTGTGGTTCTTGAGGCGTGGCAATGGCCGAAAAGTGAAATGAATAACATGAAGAACCAAAGGGATATAATTATCATATGCCTTCTACATAAACAACCCATTAGAATAAATGAAGAATCTTTTGAATTTGAGTTTGTGTTTGAGTTTGAGCTTGAGTTTAAGAGAGAGAAAGAAGATACAAAAGAGATATCAGATGGTTCTACAAGTAATGGCAAAGGTTGAAGTAGCAGGCAGGCAGCAGAAAGTTGAAAAGCTTTAGCCTTTAGAAAAAAAAAAGCTATAAAATTTTTCAAAGGGGTTGGTTTATCTCTTTGTCTCGGTGAACTGAGAGAGGAAGAGATAAAGTTTTAATAAATTTTCAATGTGTTCAATTTGTGTCAACTTTTGTGGTGGTTAGGTGAGTATTTGGTCCTACAGAAAATAAATAAATATATAAATAAATAGAATGTGGTGAGGCCAGGGGGACTGTTACTTTATAGACCTAAACCGGGATAACTTGAACAAGTGAAAAGAGCTAATCGATTTGATTTGATTTCGATTCGATGGTCTGTGTTTAAAATGAAAAAGAGACAGTCGAGTACAGTTCGGGTCTGGCTTTGGCCTTACCTCGTGCCCTAATTTAAGGACGAAGCAACGGTGAGTGAAATTAATTATTTCTTCCTGTGCAAATTCTGTTGATTATTAATATGTTCTTCGTCACTTTACTATTTCTCCTTTTGTGTGGGAAGAGGATAAAGAGATAAAGAAAGGTTTGTTCTTGGCTCTAGTCATGTCCATCGTTCACTGAGACTAGGAAACTTCATGGTTTTGTATTAGAAAGTGTCTTAAATATATATAATTTGTGTGATATGGCTCTCACCAAGAAACTATAAATGATCATGAATGAAAATGTTGACAAATTGAATTTTGTTTAAGCTTCAAATCTGCAAACACAAGTAAACTAAGTGCATGGAAAGAAGTTCATTAAAGAATTAGAAAAGTCCCAGATTTAATAGACTTGACTGCGGGCCCCCTCCCTTTATTTCCTCTATGAAAAAAAAGAGAAAATCTGAAATTCACAGTCATCACTCTATTCTTCTAGCTGACTTGCGTGCACACTCAACCCATTGGTGGCAAATGCTAAGGTAGCTTTATGAAAGTTAAATTAAAATTGAGCTTTAATTGGTAATGAATTTGTAAATAATACATGCCACCCTGGTTTCATTTTTCAATGTTTAGCCCCATTTGGTATTCACGTTTTAGTGATAGCTGTAAGAATGAATAAAGTTTAATTTCGTCTATCACTTCAATAGAAGACACTATAAATACTGGTTCATATATCGCCTACTATTAAATTATCGTTCATAATCAAATTAACGTTTGATTATTAGGTAAATTTAGAGCATTAACGATGTGTTCATTATTTCTTCAATATTATATATTGTTCCAATATTAGAGCATTAAGAGCCATGAGTTTTTTTTTTTTCCCCCTTTCTCATCGATCTTTAAACAATTGAATACTTGCATATAACAAGCACGCATTAACTTATAGTACAACAAAAATAATATAATACCACTATGATATTATAAACCCTAAACCCTAGCCACATAAGATTTTCGGGGATTTAGCATTGGAAAATAGAGACAAGGTTGATCATCAGATATCAAATATATTGAAGATTCCATAAGTGTGTGTGTGTGTGTGTATAGGATCGGTAAAGTATGTAAAAGATTGTCTTATTGATTCGAAAGTAACAGCTTAGGTGAGACCCCATTCCATGTCTTAAGTTAAAATTAAACATACAACAGCATGCATGTATCTATAACATGTTTCCGTTCTCTTTCTTTGAGCTTTGATGATCTGTAAAATTGCTTCATTCATTATGATAAAATTTGAGGCCCCTCTTATTCTGACCAATTTTGATGCAAAGATTAATGAATAAGTTGGAGTTGTCACCAAGGTAAGTGAATTCATAGAAAGAGCAAGGGATTTTAACTATCCATGATTATGTAAAAGCTTTCTAATTTGACACATTTAGATGATATTAGTATTATTACAAAATTTTAATGCATAATGTTGCCTAGATGGAATGAGACGTTACAGTGTATATAATTAGATGATCACGTGAAAATGTTAAGAATATTTTGTCATATATATATATATATGTATGTATGTATGTATGTATGTATAATAGCTAAAATTGTTCTTTGAATGAAAAAAAGGGCTTCAAATCAAGGATTGTAAATATACAAGAAATGGGGGATGACGACCTAAAAAATGGTTCTTCTATACTATTAAATATCATTTATGAAAGTTTCGATATTTATAATGCGTTTTTATACGTAAATTTAGTAGATATATATACATATATATATTCATTCATTCATTCCAAGTAGGTGTTGGGTGATATTAATGAATTATTAAATAGTTGCGAAATATTGTTGAAATGTTTGGGATTTTAACCTTTTGGTATTAGGAGTTCAATTTACTTTACCATGAAATAGCAAAATACTTTAAAACCTGTCATCTTCATGACAAACATGAAGAAGAGTACATGAACGACAATTAATTTTGATTAAATCATTTATCTTTTGGATCTAAGAGTGTTATCTTTAAAACTTAAGGTGACATTACAGAGAATTATAGTATTCTCTTACTGGCCACCTACAAAAGCTATCCATGACATTGTCCGGAGAGATTAGGAACTTTTTTTTATGTATTTTTCACTTAATTAATTTATATAATAAAGTATTTACTTATGTTAGCCCATACAAAATTTTATTTCCATGTTGATTTTTTTTCCAAATTCAAGATATAACGAACAACGATGCTTACCTTGATTATGGGAAAATGTAAATAAATATGACATGGAACTAATTTTGTAGTCGTGAATATTTATCTATCTTGCATGGGATGCATGTGGAATTTCAGGAAGAGATTTTGAAAATATATCAAGATATCAAAAGGTTTATTCTACTAAATACGCATAAATATACGTATTGATATATCAAGATATTAATGTATAATAATTCAAAAGATTTTGTGAAATATCATGAAGGGGACTTTCGTATGACCCACGAAACTCGTAATATGAGTAATTATCTTTATAAAATATTTTTTTTATTATGATCCTTGAAAGTGGCAGAGACAGATGGGAAATGTCATTGACTGGTGAAAGCAAAACAAAAACAAAATATACATATATATAAAAAAAAAAAAAAAAAGGGAAAATGAAAATAACTTGAGATGATGTAAAGAAGAAGTGTACATTGAAAAGTGTGAATTTTGCAGTTGCAGGCTTTTTCAGATGATTTGACTGTGAAAAGATTTCTTACCAAATATTCTGTTAATGTTCGTCACCGCAAGTCCGAATCATTGCCTCCTACGAACTCAAATCTCTTTTCAGCTCCTTTTTCCAGGCTAAAAGGCCCCTCCCGGAAAGATTTATAATCGAGTTTCTGAAGTCCTTTACAACTCTCTGTGTTCTTCGTTCTTTTCTTTCATAAAATGTACGATAACATAACATTTTCATCTTCGAGGATGAGATATATTGCACCATGCCCCGATATAATGAGAGAAACATTTAGTTGTTCACCCATTTTCTTTGCTTTATAAAGTTGTTCTTAAAGTGACTACCACATTATCATCAGTCATAAAGGAAGTGTTTGTATCCCATAATAGTTTGGGATAAAGCTGTTAAACAAATTCTTTCACAACATTTTATGCAATTAATCACTTTCAAATTCAACGTAAATATAATTCATGTATATGAAGATGATAGAAAACTGAAATTAAAAGTTCTAAGAATTTAAACAAACTTATGTACATTATGAATGATGTAAAAACACTTCTTTCTGACCTCGATTGATTATTGATCTATTAAAATTGATAGTCATTTTCTAAATGTTTTTATTTTATTTTAGTTTAGTGGGTCATCTCCCAATAAATTCAATACTCACATTCAAATCATTATAACCTATATTTTATTTATGAAATGTGTTTAATATTTAACAAAATTAATTATAGTATATTTATATAAATCATCTCAACAGACTATACATATACCCGAATTTTATTAAATTAAAAACGACATTAATGTTTGTTCTATGATTATAAATTTTTTTAACGAAAGTAACAAATCCCAACTGGAGTAAAAGCAATTATTTCAATTTTATATGATTTTTTTTTTTAACCAAAAGACTATTTCTCAAGGTTGAAAAAAATTTCACATTTTAAATTTTAAAAATCAAATTTTCATCTGTTATCCATTTTTTATAGTGAATTGTAATTGGTTTTTCTGAAAATGACTACTTCACCTTTTTATTAAAATTATAAAACTGCTATTAAAACCTAATATAAATGTTAAATTATTAATATATCACTATCAATTTATAAATTTATCACTTAGATATCTACACATATCAAAATTTTAATTAATTTTAAAATATTATGTTTTATTAAGTTTTTTAGGGGTTAAGTTAATTTTTATGAAATTATCGAATAACATATTAAAATTTTAAAAATATAAAAAAAAAACCTAATTTTTTCAAATTTCTGACATTTATGTCATTTCACTTAATATAATTTACTAACATAAACAGATAACAAGTGAGAATTTAACATTTTGAACCTCAAAGGATGAGAATTTGTCATTTTAGAAATAGTCCGACAAACTAGAGATATGAATAGAAGGTTGACTTGTATAAAACTAGAAAGTGTTAGGAAAAAATTATAGAAATTGGGAGGATACTATTTTAATATAGAATAATCTTGACTTTTATATACTATTTACATAACAATTTGAAAACAAGAAAATAAATAACCCACATTTAACAAATCCTAATCTTGTGGTAGGACTAAATCAAACAAACATATATTTTTTTAAAATGGGGACTTATTTATTGAGTGGCAAAAAACCACCAAAACAAACTTAATAATTTCTCCCTTAATATAAATGCTACAAGCACTCACTTTATATCAATCTCATAACAAACTCTTAATAGTATTCGCAGCTTTAAGAAAACATCTAGCTTGAGTGGTTTAGTCATCACATTAGCCAATTGTTCTTATGTGCTACAGCGCACTAACTCTATAGTAACAACCTGTCTAAGATTTCAAAGGAAATGGAAACTTACATCTATGTGCTTACTATAACCATGCATTATAGGGTTCTTTGAAGGTTTTATTGTAGACTACTATCACAACAAATAATGGTTTATTTGCCTTGATTCTAATTCAACTTTCCAAATGCCTTTTTTAACCATTCTGCCTAGCTTGCATAAGAAGCTGCAATGATAAATTATGCCTTTTTGGTAGAAAGACTCACTATAGGTTGTTTTTCGGTAACCAAGATACTGCTCCTGAACTTAATAAAACATATAACTTGAAGTGCTTATTTTGCCTTCCAAATCTCCAACATAACTAGCGTTATATAAACAACAAGCTCATCATTTCCTCCTTTCATAAAGAAAATTTCAAACCTAATACTTCCCTTTAAATATCTCAACACCCTTTTTTCCAGTAATAAATGAGGTTCAGTAGAATTCTCTATAAACCTATTAATAATATTCACTACAAACATTATGTTCAATTAAGTAGTTGTGAGATACATGAGACTACCCATAATTTGTTTATTATAAGTCTTGTCCACTTTAACTCCATTTTTATCCTTCACAATTTTATTGCCATAGCCAATCAAATTATGAACATATTCTATCCATTCCAAACCTTGCGACACCTTCAATGCATACTTTTTTTACCAATAAAAACATTGTCTGAGTTTTTCAAAAATTTGAGACAAAGGAAAAACCTCATCTTACCAAGATTTTTCATGTCAAACGCATTACTCTATAAACATTAACTCATCAACTCTAGTAAAAATGAGATTATCAATGTACAAACTTACAATTAATTGTTTATCTTTTTTCCTTGTCTCGATGATCAAAGTATGTTCATAGTCATACTTCTCAAAACCTTCCTTCATGAAAAAAGATTTTACACAACTGTTATAATAGCCCAGGGATAGAAATGTCATTTTAGGCTCTGAGAGTAAGGGTAAAAGAGAGATTTCCAGTTAGAAAATTGTCCAGAGCGGGTTCTAAGGGTAGAAAAGTCATTTAGAAGCCTTTCGTGGCTTATACATGGGTATTCTAGGAAGAATATTTTATGTATGGCACGAGGAGAGAGAAATTTGAGATTTGAGGGGCACACGCCCGTGTGCCAGGAGAGAGATGAGATATAAGTTACATTTTTCCTGCATTTCGCCCAGTTTTCTCCTTCAGCTTTCCTTCAGCTTTTCTCCTTCCTTTTTCCAGCGAACCCTAGACAAGAAACCGTCCAGCCAGCTGCCATAGTTCTGGTTGGAGATCCAGGACCAGCTAGAGAGAGAGATCCGAACGCCATGGCAAGAGGTAAGTATTTCTTTACCTCTTCACTTAGGGTCCCAACATGCTTTTTTGATTTTTCAGCTTTCTGGATGTTTGTTGCATGTTGTGGATGTTTTCTAGCATGTTTTGATGATGATATGATGAGATGCATGATGATTCTTGAGTTAAATATGCAATGTGTAATGTTTATATGCTTGGGTATCCTTTGGATGAGAAATGCATGAGATTTGATGAGCTAAATGAGAAATGTATGAGTTGAGTATGTTTATGGGCATGAGAACATGTTATGTTTATGTTTAATTAAAGATTGATTGAGATTTGGTTGTGGTTGAGTGAGATTTTCTAGGTTTCCAGACGTATCTGTAGATTCTGGGTTGAGCACACGACCGTGTACCCGAGGGGACACACCCGTGTGGCCTTAAATCTGCATGAGCACGACCTTACATTCTACATGTGTGCGTATGAAAATCCACACACACGCCCGTGTACCCGAGGGGACATGCTCGTGTGTCTAATCCCAAATGCGCACGCCCGTGTAGGCAAGACACAGGAGGGTGTTAAGGCAACCACACACCCGTGCAGTGTGATACACGCCCGTGTGCCCAACCATGCACGCCCGTGTATATGCACCACACGCCTGTGTGGTCAGCCCATTTCATGATTTGTTGAGAAATCTTTTCAAAACCTTGCACGCCCATCAACACGAGAAGCACACGGTCTCGTGTGGCTTGACACACGCCCATATGGCTTAAGAAAAGCAGAAAAGAGAAATTAAAATAAAGATAAGCTACCCTAAGCTTTCCTAAGTGAATTCTAAGCATGTGAAACATAAGAATAACAAAAGATAACATCATTTCATGCATGATTGAGAAACATTGAACATGGCATGCCATACATGAGATATTTTTAGAAAAGAGATCTACGGATCCAAGAGATATTTTAAAGAGTATATATGTACGATGTTCCAGACATCAGTTAGGGGTGGATACGAGGGGGCACCTGTGATTTCACACACCCGCTAGAGAGGAAAACCATGATTCGCTAGAGAGAACATGGTCGTGCACGAGTAGTTTTCTTATAGGTTTGAACTCATACGGCCAAGGTGTCGAATCTCTGTGTTCATCAGACTGGCCAGCATAACAGAGATATTTTCCAGATACAGTACTTTCGATACTGTTTTCAAATATACTATATGTATATATATGAGGATCTTCAGATCAGAGATTTTTATGAGAAAGAGTTTTCAAAAAAGATGAGTTTTCAAAAAATCAGTCCGAGGGGCAAGTTTTATAAGAAATTGATTTACATGACATCAGAGCATGCATATCATGTCATGTATAGCATTCATGAGAAACATATGAGATAAAAGTAAAGTACAGAGCATAAAACAGATGAGAACTCTGAAAACTTAATGAAAAAAGAAAGTAAAGAAATAAGAGATAAGAAAAGAAAGAGATAAGTTACTGTAAAACAAGAATAATACGAAAGAATGAGTAAGAAAACAGTAAGCTGAGAGCTCGAGGTCTGATCTCTGATCAGCCTTTGCTTGATGATCTATCTGTGTGAGAGATAGGAAATGCTTACTGAGTGATTTTGTCACTCACCCCTTTCCCTTCCTTTCTCTTTTGCAGGTCAGTGAGTTTTGGGGACTGAGATGTGGCGATGCAGCTATGAGATTTTGGGGACATGGCTTGGCAGCTAGTTTGAGATTTGGCTCATTTGCTCTGTTAATCGCATCTTATGTATTTATGTTTGTGTGTATTATAATATTATGCACTATATGATAACATGATTTAATACATGAGTAGCCTGGGATTTCAGAAAAGTCTTTATGACTTATTTTATTACAGTTTTCATATTTTACGCTTCCGTATATTAATGTTTAAAGTATTTTGAGCAATAGTAAATTTTCTTTTCCCTCGTATGGATCTTTGTCACAAGTATATTTTATTATTATTATTATATATATATACTTATATATATATTTTATAGTTGTGCACAGTAGGCCTGAAGCGGGGGTCACTACAACTGTACCAAGCATGTGGTGCTTGCTTAAGCATATAAAATGCCTTATTTAACTTACAAACCTTTTGTTCATTTTCTTTTTACACATAACCACAAGGTTGCTCCACAAAAACCTTTTCATTCATTTGATCATGTAAAAATGCAAATTTATAGTGCATTCTTTTTAAGCTACAAGTGTTACCAATAAACAAACTATCTCTATGTGTAAATACTTTTGTATAATCTAACCTATGCTGCTAAGCATACCTCTTCACTACAAGCTAGCCTTGTATTTAATCTAGCTTTCTTTCCTCCCTAGTAAGCCCATCAATTCCTACATGTCATTTATTTTATTACTTCTATTGCCATATCCATTTCTCATACTTCACTACATCTTCAACGTGAATTGGATCAATAGTTATAAACATTGTCAAATAAGCTTCACTATCTTCTTCAGAAAAATCATTTTCTTGTTCATAATTTGTTACCCAAATTGATAGTCTCCTAATCCTCCCTTTATTCGACCAAGGAGAGCTTTCTTTAGTCAACAGATTGAAGGAAACCTTCTCCTCTTCTTCATCTTCTATATCAATAACAAGATCAAATTCATTACCTTCTTCATTCTCATCAAACTCTGTCACTTTCTCCTCACAATTGCCCTTTCGTATATTACACATAATGGCTTCTTCATACTTCTTATCCTAATCCCAATTCCTGTCTTTTTCAAATACAACATCCTTACTTATAGTGATCCTTTATTGAGTTGGATCATAAAGTTTGTAAGCCTTTGACTCCTCAGTAACTGCAAGTACAACATATTACGGTAGGTGGATAATAGCCATGTATTTTATTGTGCTTATTGTATAATTTATAGACAGATCGATTATTAATAAAGAGATATTTTTCTATAATATGATGTCTGATGCATATAATGTGTTCTTAATATGGTAGAACCGAGACAAAAAAAATCAATTTATTAATCATGCTTTTCTTATACATTTATTAGTGACCATATTAGAAATATCTATAATCTTGACATTACAATGACCTAAGGCATGAATAATGGTGAAGAGATTATTGTAGTCTTAAGCAACTCCACTAAAAGGTGATAACGGTTTGCATGTGTCAAAACTATTATTTAGAGTTTGGTGTAATACATGGTATGATTTAGTAATCATGTTCACTAGATAAACCAATAAAATGATGACTTTGTCTATAAAAATATTCTCTTAACTTGATGGGTACAAGTGGTCTTCGATTAAAGGTCGCTAAACTATCTTATACTAAGATTGATACCATTTGACATCATTAAATGTACCATTGTAACTAGGGTATTATAAAAGTAAGCAATTGGTTGTATTAAGATTAATATAAAGGCTATGGTATATCAATAAAAGATTCGTTACTCTTATGTATGGGAGTAGTGTCTCTAATAAAAATGTTCATAACCAATAAATCTATATGTAAACACCTTATTTTGACTTAATAGGTTTGCCTTTTTGAGGGACTAACTTATGTACCTTACTCTGAATCCTTAATTATCAAGTCAAGGGTTATCAACTATTAGATGAGTAATCTCCATAAATGAATCCATTATCTTTAGCTTTATAAGTTGTGTTTGACTCATGTTTGAACCAACTCTTAGAATTCATGAACCTTTTCTTTGAGTATAAAGTCTTTGATTCAACCTTTTGGGCCATAAATGACCCATTTAAAGCTCGTTTTGTATTAACTAATAGATGATAACCTAATGGACTCACAAATAAAGGAGTTGATGCCTATCCTTTGACCTCTTATGTAGGTTAGTGGGTGGTCTCATCTTGTGTCTATTTGTTGATGATTTGGCTAAGCAAGTAACAGTAGTGTATGAGCAATATGTCTTTTTATCCTTGTCTCTACTCAATAAAAACTTATTAGCAGAGGATAATCTATTACATCAATGAATAAGCTTTTTTTTTTTTTTTCCAAGTATATCTGCCTATCTTTGATTTATGAGTAAGGGTTTTTCCTATCATATAAAAGTAAATTTATTTTTTGCAAAAGAGCTGTGCCATTTTGTTTTAAGGGAGATTTCAAAAACTAGAAATGAAAAGTTGATCTTGCATACTAACCAATTTACCATAAAAAATAAAAAAAAATACACACATACTAGAATACAATAACAACAACTATCCTCAAAACATACAAGAACATCCTCCATAGACCAAAAGGAAAACACTCATTAGGAGCCAATACTTAAATGTTTAGACACTAGAGCATGGATTATCATATGACCAAATAGACTTTATTACCTCATCATCAATAAACTACTTTCAAAGTCATAGAGGCCCAAGTTAGTTCTATAAAGGGGAATTTCCTTATAAATTTCTCTATTTTGAGTGAGACACTCCTTGTTTGTATCCTATCTCATTCACACAATATGCAAACCATCTGGACTTACTTGTAAACATGACATCATTGGTCTTATACGTGTAACACCAAACTATTTGCTTATACCTAGTTAATTAGATATGCTTGTCTTGTATAGTTTTGCTTGAAACAATGTATACATAATGTGAATACTTTAATACCTACAAATATGTACCTGTCTAAATATTGCATGATGGAAACATAACTTGTTGTGTATATGTAATAGCCCAAGGGTAGAATTATCTTTTAGGTTTTGAGATCAAGGGTAAAAGTGAGATTCCTTGGTAAGAAGTAGTTTTGAGAAGGTTTAAGGGTAGAAGAGTTATTTAGAAGCCTTTCGTGGCTTGTACATTGTAGCGACCCTCGCCCTAGGTTACTGTGCACTACAAAAAAATACTGTATATAATAATAAAATATACCTGAGACGGGGACCTCTACAGTAAAAAGAACTGCTGCTGCTGCTGTGTATAAAAATTTCTTTATAAAAAGAAACTATAAATATAATTTACTGTATTAGTAAATTAAATATAAGCATAAAAACCTAGGCTACTCATGTATGAAAATACACTGTCATACATAAGAAAAGTAAAGCATGTGAGCCAACATGCTATCTGTTGCTACCGAGCCATATCCCCAAAATCTCGCAGTTGTCTCGCTCCAATTCAGTCGCTCTCTACTCACTGACCTGCAAAAGGAAACAGGGAAGAAGGGGTGAGTGACAAAGTCACTCAGCAAGCGTTTCTAAACTCAAACACTCGCAGGTCCAAAACACGCTGACTACGTGACTCGTCACGTAGGGGATTCTATGTTACTGTTTTCTTATATCTGACTTTCTTAATATACCGGAGTATATCCATTTTCTGAATTATTCTTTACTAAATTCTGTTCTGTTACTATTCTGTTTCTCATGAGATATTGTACATGATATGAAATGTATATGCTGATGTCATATGTATGTTGAAAAACTATAAAACTTGCCCGTAGGCCTGATTTTCTGAAAAACATTCTTTTCTGAAAACTCGTTCTGATAATAAAAGCTGTGATCTGAAGATCCTGAATATATACATATAGTATATGTTGAAATCTGTATCAAAAAGTACTGAAAATATTTGAAAATAGCTGCTATGCTGGCCAGACTGATAAATACAGGGATTTGGCACCTTGACCGTGTGAGTTCAAGAGTCTACTGAATCTATTGATGCATAACCAGCACTCTCTCTAACGAGCTTGGTCAATGACCATGTCCTCTCTAACGGACGCTGATTTCCCTCTCTAGTGGGTGTGAGAACTCACGGTGCCCCCTCGTATCTGCCCCTATCTGATATATGAAAAATCATATATTTATATATGAAAATCATGCTATTGGATCATTGGATCCATTCTGAAAACATCTACTATGGCATGTCGTGCTCAATGCTGATAATTATGCATGATATGTTATTTTATCATCTTATTTCTGAGTTCTGTGTGCTTAGAAATGGCTTAGAGTGGCTTAGTTTCTCTTTTAAATTTCTTTTCTGCTTTTTCTTAGGTGCACGAGTGTGTGTTTCTGTGTGCACTGGTGTGTGTCAAGGCACACGAGATCGTGTGCTTCTCGTGCGTCTGGGCGTGCTAGCTTTTGAAATTTTATTCATCAAAACTGGGCTGGCCACACGGGCGTGTGTTGCGTATACACGGGTGTGTATCACATTGCACAGGCGTGTGCTGCCCAAAATGCTTCCATGCCTTGCCTACACGGGCGTGTGGAATTGGGAATAGACACACGGGTGTGTGCACTCGGGTACATAGGTGTGTGTCTGGATTTTCATATACACACGGGCTACATGCAAGGCTATGTCTCATGCAGAATTGAGGCCACATGGGCATGCATCCAAGACGCACGGGCCTGTGCTCAACCCAGATTCTACAGAAAGTGTCTGGAAATTCAGAAATTCTCACACCAAACACATCCACACTTCAATCAACACACATACAAGTTCTTTACTGCTGCTAGCATGCAAATATTTATCCAATCATCGTCTCAAACATATCATTCATCATAAATAAAGCATATAACAGATGTATATACACATATAAACATGGAAAAGCCACTCAATCATTCAATCACTCATGATATCAAAGCTCAAGCATGCTGATAGTGTTTCAAACAAGCACACAAGTTTTTCATAAGCTGAAAACAGTGAAACATGTTATGAATATAGTGAAAGAGGTAAGGAAAACACTTACCTCGTGCCATTGAAGCTCGGTCTCTTTCTCTGGAAGCTTCTAGATCTCTAATCTGAAGTTGAGTTGCTGGGGGATCTCTCTCACCCAATCTAACGTTCATTGGAGCTGGGGAAGAAGAAGAAGAAGAAAACTGAAAATAAGCTGGGAAAGCTAGAACTACGTGCCACTGAAGGAAATAAAACAATTTATGGCGAAAAAGGCAGACACACGGTCGTGTGTCCTAGGCACACGGTCGTGTGTGTGGTGGAAAATTTTATTTTCCACCCACCTTCGTGTAAGCACTGAATATTTCCCCCAGAATACCCAAAACAAGCCGTAAAAGGCTTCTAAAGGACTCTTCTACCCCTGAACCCTCTCAAACTCTCTCATAACAAAGAAATCTCTCTTTTACCCTTGGATTCAGAACCTAAAAATGACAGTTCTACCCTTGGGCCATTACATACATGGATATTCTTGAGAGAATATTTCATGTATGGTGCGAAGAGAAAGAAAATTAAGATTTTCATTGCACACATGATCGTGTGTCTAGGACACACAACTGTGTGTCATGTCATTTAGCCATAAATGCATTTTTATTTTTTTCAGACGCACAGTTCCAACTTTCATTCTCTTCTTCTCCTTCGTTTTCCTAGCGAACCCTAGGATTAAGAGAGATCAATCTATAGTTCAACTTCATATTAGAGATCTAGAAGCTCCTAGAGAGAGATCCAACTTCTATGGCTAGAGGTAAGTGTTCCCTTACCTTTTTTACCTTGTTTTACAACATGTTTCTTGGTTTCTTGAGTTCTAAGTACGCTTGCTGTGTTATTAAGGTTGGTTAACCTTGATTGAGTGATTTAATGATGATGTTATGGCTTATTTAAGTGGTTGGTTGCATGATAATGTGTATATATGTTGTATACATGCATTGTATGTTTTATAATGAGATGTGACATAATTGAGATGAGATTTGGATGAATGTGTGCATGCTAGCAGAAACTTTGAGTGTGTATTGATGTTTCGAAGTGTTTATGAGTGATTTAGATTGAGATTTATGGGTTTCTAGATGTCATCTGCAAAAATTGAGTTAAGCACATGACCTGAGTTTATGGAGACATGCTCGTGTGGCCTCATTTATGTATGAACACGGCTTTGTATGACATCCGTATATGTTTTAAAAATTAGACATATGTCTGTGTGGTTGATGCACATGCCCATATGCTCATTCTTAATTCTACATACCTGTGTAAGCAAGACATGAGAGTGTCAAGAGGTAGTTATACGCTTGTGTAGTGTAAGACACAACCTTGTGCCTTATATGCACGTCCGTGTGTCTATACCACATGCTCGTGTAGTCAGTCTAAGTTTTATAATTTGATTCCAAAAGCTAACACGACCAAGAACATGATCAACATACGGTCTCGTGCACTTAGAGACATATACTTGTGCTCTTAGAGACACACGCCCGTGCACCTTAAGAAAAGCAGGAAAAGAATTTTAAAGCAAAGCTATGCCACTCTAAGCCATTCCTAAGCACATGTAACTCAATAAAAATAAGAGATAAATAACATATCATACATGATTATCAACATAGAGCATGACATGCCATATCAAAGTTTTCAGAAAAATAGATCCAAGGATCTAATAACATGTTGTATAAGTGTACGATGTTTCAGACATCAATTAGAGATAAATATAATGGGACACTTATGAGTTAACACACCCACTAGAGATGGAAACCAACATCCACTAGAGAAGATATAGTCATTGATCAAGCTCGTCAGAGAGAGTACTGGTTATGTATTAGTAGATTTCAATAGGATTGAGCTCATACGGCCACGGTGTCGAATCTTTGTATTCATCAGTTTGTCCAACACAATGGATATTTTTCAGATACAATACTTTCTGATTTAGTTTTCAGTATATATTATATATATAGTTTTAGAATTTTCATATCGCAGCTTTTATTTTAGAAAGAGTTTTTAGAAAACTATGCCTAATGGTAAGTTTATGACTTTTCAGTATACGTATTTCATGTCATGTATAATATATTTCATGAGAAACATAACAAATAAAGATAAAGAATACTACAAAAAATAGATGAAATATCAGAAACACAGAATAAGAAAACAGTAAAGCAAAGAATAACATGACAAGTTATGTAGTTCAGCTAAGGCTTGAAACCTACTAGTGTTAGAGATTGAAAACGCTTGTTGAGTGATTTTATCACTCACCCCTCATTTCTTGTTTTCTTCTTACAAGTCAATGATATTAGAGGTCTGAGTAGGAGCAAGAAAGCTGTTAGATTTTGGGAATACGGCTTGACAGCAGAGAGCATGATTATGACTCGCATGCTTTTATTTAATTCTTATGTATATGTGTATGTATTACGTTTTTAGTATACACAATATAATTAGTATATGTTATACATGAGTAGCCTGAGATTTTAAATACATGATCTGTTTCTTCTTACTATTATTATAAATAGTAAAAGTTCATTTATAGCTTTCATATGCGAATATTTTAATCAGCAACAGTCATTTACTGTAGAGGTCTCTGTTGCAGGTATTTTATATTTAAAATTTATATTATTTTTCGCAACATATTTTAACCTATGGCAAGGGTCACTACAATATATATTTTCTATGTGTGTACATATAAGCATATGTGTTTGCTATTTCTCTTGTGGATGTACTAGAACGTATAAATGTTGTACATGAATTGAGTAATTGATAGTAGTAGTTGGATTTATGATACCTAATCTATTTTAAGTACATAATAGTGGTTGGATTTGTCTCATAAATTATTGTTGTGACTTCTGTAAAATTAGACATCTGATTTACCTTTATTATTTTCCAAAATAATATTTCAATTGCCTTTGTCTTTTTGTATTGAAACCTTATGTTCTCTTTGATATGGTGGCAAAATCAGCCATGATATGTGTTATGAAAGACTTCTACAATGATAGTATTGATTATATTATATTGATTTATAATATTTGCTAGGTTTGAGATGTCACCAATGCACATATGTAGACCCTTCATAAATATAATTTAAGTCTCCTTTTCTTTTTTTTCCCTCCCATGCCAAAGGCAACTAAATATATCTAGTTGTTTTCATTTTTCCCCACAACTATAAAAAGGGTGTCATAGTACTTGTCTTTTAAGAAAACATCATCAACACAAATCACCAAATGACAAAATTTCTTGAATCCTCCTATAGAACACTCTAAAGCCACGAAAAAAAACTTAAACTTGGTGTCCTCCTTGAACTCAATGAAAGTTACTGTGACTGGGTTCTGTAATTATAGATTGTAATAGTATTTTAACAATTGTATGAATGATACTGTGACGCAACCTCTCAAAGAATTTAAGGCCTACATCTTCACAGCCAAGCTTACGTGTATAAGATGTCAATCTTAAACCTCTTTACCATGTCACTTGTTATCTTTTTTGGCTTATAAATTTGCTCTACCTAGATGAATATAGCTCTCAACACCTTCCCCAGTGGTTTTGCACTACTTGCATGTTATAGGGCAATATTTGGTCCTCGGGATATATGTGGTCCTTGCTAACATGCGACACTTGAAAGAAATTACTTGTGCTTAAAGTTGTTGTATATGTCTACCATTGATATTAAGGAAAATAAGCACATGTGATCTCCTTTTAACTCTGAATTAATAGTTGTTTTGTAAGGCATGCAATTGAAATACATAATATAGGGTATCCTTTTTAACATATATATTCCCAACTTACACCAATATTAGCAATAAGTTGTTTTTACATATCTAGTATAAGCATTGGCACCCAGTGGAATGGATCCTTCGTATTTATCAAAAATAATCCAAACATTTTACCCTTTTAGTTACTAAAACTCTCTAATGACCATAAATATTTGTTGCCCTTGTTTTCTTTTCAATAATTATTGGAATTTCCCTACTATTATAAACATTTGTTATTCTTATTTCCTTATGCATCAAACATTTTTACCTTACAACTAACCTGTAGCCCACTACTACACTCACCTTTGTTAGTTTTCTCATAATCTAATTCATCGTTATCATCTATCTCATCTTAACGATCAAATGAACCTTAGGTTTATTCTCTATCCTTCTAGCCTTGAACCTAACTGTTTGCTTCCACATACAATTGAATAGCTTTCTTTTCCCCCTTATCATTGTATTTGCCACTTGAACATTACACCTATCGGTTTCTTCTTATATATTCTCAGCAAATTGTATGTTACTTGTCTCTATTTTCAAACTAATAGTAACAAAAAGAGTTAAAGGTATCCTTCTAATTCTAGTAGATAAAGCCCTAATTACATAAAAATTGTAATCATCCCAAATCTTATACAAAATAATAGATCCTATACTTTCATAATTCTTATATACATTGTTATAATAAATTTTATCAATATTTAATAGAACACTCAATTCCTCTAACAAATCTTCATAATCAGTTGTCAACATAATAGTTAATAATCTTGACTCTTTACCTTCGTATCTTATCTTGTTATCGTATCTTGTTACCTCATTCCCTTTAGAGAACACATAAAATGTAACATCCCGATATTAGGATAGTCTTTTTTTAGGCGTTGAATCAGGTTACAAGAGAGATTTTCTCAATCAGAGAATAACCTTAGTGAGTTAGGAGGGTGGAATAATCTTTTTAGAGGTTTTATATACAGCTTATGGAAGGAGCATAATTATGTGTCTCTGGACACACACATGTGCATCCCTTTTCTATTATGCGCACCCATGCAGCTAGCCGTGCATGCCCATGCATGCCTACTAATAGATAAAACAACATTTTTTCCTTTATTCGTTTTAACCAGTTTCTTACATATTTTCTCTTCCTTTCTCTTTAGTTAACCTTAACCAAATTGAGAGAGAGGTTAATCAGCTTTTAACAACCAATCCAGTTAGGATTTAGACAAAGATAGAGAGATTAAAGCCATTAGCAACTCCAAGTAAGTATTTCTTTGCCTTTTTCCTTGTTCTCTGTATATTTAACATGTATCTCTCAGTTATAGGTGACTAGATGGGATAAGAAACATGTTTAGAGTTTAAAGAGTAGCATGATATGATAAGATATTAGAAATTGAGAGATTTGGAGGCAAAAAACATCCTTAGAATACGTATATGTTTTATATGTTGTGTTTTATGATTTTAGAAGCATATTAGATTGATATGGTTGTTATTGATAAAGAAAATATGTTTATAGTAGTGTATTTTGCATAAGTATATTTTAAAATAAGTTTAATTGAAGATTAATAAAGATTTGGGTTGAGATTAGAGGTGATCTTATGTGTTTCAACCATGGTTGTTGAAATAGAGTAAACACACATCTATGCAGTTTTATTTCAGCAAGGTCACGGTCATGTATGCAAGCCATGTATAAATGCAGTTGTGAAGGGTTATGAACATACAGGTTAAAGACACGGGCGTGCATATGTAATGAAGCAAATTTTAGCCAGATGTTCTAGGAGCTAGCATTGGGTTGCACGACTGGTACACAGCTCGTGCATCTTCATGCACGCCCGTGTGGTTAGTGAAATTATAAATTTTTCTTTTCCATGCAACAAAATATCATTAATAAGGGACCATATAGAGTATTATAAATAGAATAAGAGAAAAAAAAAATAGCAGATTAAGAATAAGAATAAACAGAAAGAGGGAAGAGACACAGAAAATTATAATAGAGAACCCTTCAAACCAAAGAGTAGAAAATAGTAAGATAAAATATCTTTACAGAATTAGTAGACCCAAACTTACATGAGTAAAGAGAAATTCAGTAGTAGCCTAGGAATAGCTTAAACAATCAATAGAATACAATCAGAGAATAAATGAAAATAAGGAAACAATTAGAAAACAAATATAGAAACATACAAAATAGAAAACAAACAAATATATAGCAGAACACAAAATAATTTATCCAAAATTTATTAACAAGCTTAATAAGTCATAGAAATAGTAATTTCAATAAAATATACATAGAACACAACTATAATAGCAGAATATATAAAGACAAGAACAGGAATAAGTTAACATGTATGATATGCATTGCATGACATGACATGCCAACTTAGTGTTCTTAGAAAAGGGATTATGTGATCCATATGCATATGTTTTTAAAATAAAATTTTAATAATTCGAACATCATTTCAAGAGTAAATATGAGAGGGCATCTACAAGTTGCATGCTATTAAAGAGGGAGCCAACGTCAAATACATTGGTGTATAGTTGTACGTCGATTAGAAAAGGAGCCAGCATCAGTGCATATTGATATATACATTGGTGTGCATCAGTTATTTGATTTCAACCTACTAATCGAGTGTTAGAAAGTTGATGACTCATAAGGTTAGGTGTCGAATTTTTGTATTCATTAGTCTATGCAGCATAGTAAGTATTTTCAGATACATAGAGTTTTTATATACAGTCTTAGTTGGTATTTTCAATCTTTTAAGATCTTTGGATCCCAATAATATTTTCAAAAAACAAGTTTTCAAAAAGATATTTTTAGTAAATGGGTCTAAGGTCCCATATATTATTTTCAGTGTCATTAGACATGATTTCTACATACTTCATATCATATCATACTCAGTATGAGATTAATTAGAGTGGATAAACTATAATGTATAACAGGAAAACGATAAAGAAACTATCAAATAGACTAATACTTAGCAATACAGTCAAAATATGTAACCCTAGAAATATAAGTACGTATGAAACATCAGATACATAACAGAATAAGCAAGTTTACAGAATAAGCCATGACAGAACAATAGATAAGAAACAAAACAACAATGAATTAGAACATAGACAATAAGGTAGAAGACAAGTAAATCATGAATAATAAATAAAAAATGACAAAAACTAGTTACACAATATGTGTCATAAGTGGAAACCTAAGAGAACCTAGTTAAGATTTTTAAAGAACTCAAGAGTATTATAGATTTCAAAAATTAGATAAGAAAGCAAGATAACAAATATTAGAAAGAGAAGAAAACTAAGTAAGTTAGTTCTAGATAGATCCCTTTCATGTCAAGTCGTATACGTATACTCATATATGTACTTATGACGAGGTATGAAATAGAATAAAAACTGTAAAATGAGCTAGAACAAAAAAGGAAGCTTACTTAACTAGTCAAGATCTAAGTTAGGTTTGCCAATTTAGCCGTAAGACTAGTCATAGGTTAAGTAGAGTTTGCTACTTACTTAGGGTTCATTACCAAATAAAGATATCTTTTAAAACAACTCCACAAAGTATCTAAATTCCAAAAAAATTGAATTTAACCCTAGTTTATCCCCTCGATTTACCATTTACCCTCTTGTTTACCCTCGATTTATTATTTATCCTTAGTTTACCTTTGGTTTATCTCTTAATTTACCGCTTACCCACTCTCTTACTTACCCTATTCTCTTGGTTTATCACTTATTTTCAATTTACCCTCAGTTTGTCACTTATCCCCTTTGATTTACTGTTTACCTTTATTATTATCATTTTGAATTAGCACATAACACATACTACTATGGGACCCAACCAGCATATGAAGAGTTACACACACATTGGCCATAAACTAAGTTTTATTTGTCAACTTACTGCTATAGTTATTTAATGTCACTTAAAATCTAGAACTATCAACATGATTTCCATAAAAACAACTTACCTAATACACTAGTATCTTAGTGATATATGGTGGATTATAGTGAAGTCATGCTTACATTGATAATGTGTTTGATGCAGCAACCTTCAACTTTTTCAATTGAATCTTTAGACTCTCTTTATCTTTTTTTTTCCTAAGTGCAAAGTTTGTCTATAAAGTATAAATAAAGTTTAAGTTAAAATAAGTAAAAAGAAGGACAATGTTGATATTGTCTCCTATAATATGATAGATTTATGTAATTTTATTCTTTTATATAAAATTGTATATGTGATTTAGTTTTTGTATGTTTTAATTAATTTCCCTTTCTTTAGATAAAGCATGAACAAAAATTATGGAACATGTTACAAATTTCATGAAAAATTATTTTACAAGGATGCTACACGTCCCAAATTAGAACTTGGCTTTTTCGTCTTGGAATATTGGTTTTTTGTATCTATAAAAAGTAGCAGTGTTTACAAATATATCAAATCATGAAAACACGAAATCCAATTTCTTATTTTCATTTTCAAGTTTATCTATAGACTAAACCCCAAATCTAATATCCTACTTTTATTTGTAAATTTTGTTTCTTGAAAAAAAAAAAAAATTATAAAGAAGACAAGATGATGGACTAGAGCTGCATTAAATCCGCGCTAATCTCAAACAATGCCCAACTTAGATCATTTCAAATTTGAAATGTTCAACTCAAAATTAGTTTGATATAAACAAATTAAAATTTAAACTTGATGAAAAAATAACTTAACTTTAGAATTAATCAGAGTAACTTTAAACTTGATTATGCAAATCAATTTGAACTTGAGTTTTTTCTTTTAAAATGAGCTCAACCATTAACTTAAACTCAATTTATTTATTTTAATGCAAAAAAAATTGCATGGAATCCAATCCTACGGTGGACTACCTAGTTGTTTTTAGTGGGTATACAATGTAACATAATAAACACATTGAAAACAACAAATAATCAACGGTCAAACTTTACTTTAACAAGTGCGACATGCAAGTGGAAAGAAAGCTACATAAAAGGCCAGAGGACTTATTTCCACCCATAATTAGATCTTGTCCTAAAGGCTAAACTTAGAATCTCGCTTATTAACTAAAATTAATGATTAAATCAAACGATTAACAATTAAATTTTTAACAATCAAAAGACATTTTTTTCATTTAGGATTAAACTTTTATAAAATGATAGAATAAATTTTATATAAATATAAAATATTATTTAAATATTAAAAATATAAAATTTTTTTAAAAAATATAAAAATTTAAAACAGTCACCGTCTTCAGTGCTGGTGGTAATGACCACTGATAACGAAATTAGGTGGTCATTTTCAACCACTTGAATTTAGGGGAGGCTAGATGAGCGGAGGTAGTCAGATCTAATTACCTCCTATTTTGACAAAAATAGTCAAATTTAGTCGTTTTTACTATAAAAAGTAATTTAAAATTGATAAAAATGGTTGGTCTTAGCTTTATTGATTGTTTTCTATCATAGTTTTTGGCAAAAATGGTCAGATTTTGGTGAAGATGGTTAGATTTTAACAGAGACAACCAGGTTTGGTCGCCTCCGCCAAATAAGGTGGCCAGATATCGCCTCGCCGCCAGCACCAACGATAGTGACTGCTTTTATTTTTTAAAATTACAATATTTTTTAAATTTTTTGAAAATTCTTATATTTAAATATTATTTTATAATTTTATAATTTATTTTTATTTTTTAAAATAGTATTTTAGTTATTTTATCAAAAATATTTTAAAAGTTGGATAAATTTTGGTTAAACGTTAAGACTTTAGGTTTTACAAACTTGGAAAGCAGAAATCTAGAAAAGGATCAAACTATGGGTGAGAATAAGTCCTTTAGCCTATATAAAATCATGAATTATATATTTCATTTTATAATATAGCATTACTAGGGGAGCGGGGAATCTTAAGTCAACAATGTTGCTATGAAACTCTCTTCAAATTGATTTTGTAATCCTTTTATGAATATCAAATTGGAATATTGTTATTATAATATTGTGTAGGAATAAAAGAATAACAAAGACTTCGCCAACTAACAAGCCAACTATAAGACATTGTTTATTCTGTAAGTCACGGTGAAAAACATTTGATATCGGAGAAAATTCATATGCTTTGACCAAAAAAGTTAACAAAGAAAAATAACCATCCATTGTTTTAGAAAATAAAGTTTATGATAAGATTATTTGAATCTTTTGAATTGTTGATGTTAAGAGTTGCATCAACAAGAAGCATAATGGATCACGACCACAAATTCAATTTTAGTTGGTGAAGACGGCAGCTAATTGGTATATAATGAATAAATTGTTATTTTTAATCTGCTTTTTTTATTATTATTTGAAAGTTCACTATCAAATATTTGGATTTATATTTTAATAATATAATAATTTAATATCAAAATTATCATCCCTTAATTTTTATACAATCTAGAATATATATGACAAGATATTAGTATTCCCCAAATAATTACATAGTTAAATATAAGAAACTTAATTGTTATAACAAGGGAAGGATTATGCGTTCTCTGTTTTGGTTTGAGTTAAGTGTTTGTCAATCGTGATTAGAGATATTATGAAAAATAATTATTAAAAAACAAACGTATCTATGAAAAATTATTTTTTCTACTCTTTAGACTAAAAGTCTTTTGCTTTTATTATATTACAAACTGACGAGTAGATAATATAGTTATTTTTTTTTTTGATAACCCGGAAACCTCTATCCATACCAGTCGGTCAACCCTAACTGATCGGATAGTTTAAACCTGAGGGCATGTGACCATCTAGACCCGTAACCACAGACCGGGTAACTCAAGGGTTATTGACTTCATTGCAGTTTGAACCTTGGCCGCCAAGGCCCTTACCGTTAGGCCAAGCCCTAGGGGTCGATAATATAGTTATTGATTACACTTATTTAGCTAGTTTTATATGTCGACCAACGACCTCTTTGTTGAGGAATTTGTGACTTTGTTTGATTAAAGAAAAGCTTGACAATACAACACCAAAAAAAAAAAAAATTATTATTATTATTTTAAAAAATGTGAACAAAAAATTACTGAAATTGAGAAATTAAAAAAAAAAAAATCTGATACTATTTAAAACTAGTCACATTAGTCAAAGGTGATAGCTCCATTTCCAAATAATAATATAATGTAGACCTAAAATTGGAAGAATATCCACAAATTTCAATTAAGTCAAATAAGTGAGGCAAATTTTATTCATTCAACTGCCACTTTCAACAATCAACAAATTAATAGGAATATTACCTCACATTTTAATGATACGGTTGTATAAATTGTTACACCGCCAAACTTTTACTTATTTTCTTGTCAACCTACCTATTCTAGATATAGTGTAGATATACCGTCTTAACTGTTCGTAATGTTAAGTGACTTCAAAATAATGTAAGAGAAAGCCATCAAATATACTTATACACATAGATGATAAAGAAGACAATTAGATCAATATTTGTTTAAGTTCTCCTTATTGTTTCTTCTAAAATTGTATCTTTCTAGTAAATTTTTTGTTATATTATTTTACATTATGTTTTTCAAATCATGTATTGTATCATATATTAAATATTTAAGTTTTTGTATCATATATTATTTAGTATTGTAGAATATGAGTTTCTAAAAATAAAATAATAAAATTTATCATTATCACATTATTATTTTAAAAATATTATAAATACATTTTAAAATATCACAAATATACTCTTATCAGGTCATCATTTCTCTATAAAATATATATTGATTTATGTCAATAATATCACATAATACATCTTTCATATTATACGGTATATATAATATATATTATAAAATATTAATAACCATATTTTAAGATCTTAATATTATTCTAGTATAAGACTTTGTTTTTTGATCTATTAGTCTCAATGTCTTTTATTGTGCCAACTCCTAACACTTCCCACAATAATGTCGACACGCTGGTCACGAACCGAAATGCATTAACTTGGAATTGGAATAATTGAGTCTTAGAAGACAAATTTTAAGAAAAATGTAACGCTAAGAGTTTCTAAAATTGACTTTGAACACAGTGGTGAAGTAAGCAAACTTTTTAATAAATTGCCGTATACATAGAAGATAAGATGGAAACCCACCAAATTGTTTATTGACTTTGAATAACATTGCTGTTTCCCATCATAATCACTAACACGACGCCGTGATGTACACGCGTGTCTCTATCATTGCCATGGTTTTCTACGTACGTGCTTCATGCCATTGCCACGGCCCATTTCATTGCTGGATCAAAATTTTTACTAATTTTTTCTTCAGAAATTCAAATAACAGTAGACATCACCTTTTTTTTTTTTTCTAATAAGACTAGAGTAATATTGTTATCGAGATAATAAAAATTAAAAAAAGTTTATTAAGGTAAAGAATTCCTTATAAAGTGAGCTTCGAGTTATTCAAGAAAAAGTCATGCATGGAAAGCAGAAGGAACTAAAATGGAGGGGATAAATGGCGATGAAGTGGAGTCCAGTAAGAAAGAAGAGGAGAAATAATAATAATAAGAAAGGGTAAAAACTTTCGGTGGAATTGCAATGATGTTTGGAACAGGAAGACAATAATAAAGCTGAATTAATTGAGTTGAACCATGCTTCAGATTCAGCTACCAGTTGCACGCTTCAATCTCTCTAAATCTATCGACTATGAAACCTTTTATATGTCATCACTGTTCACTACTCTCTTTCTTTTATCATCATTCATAATCTTCTCTAGTGCTCCACCCATCCAATGAACATCCATAATTTTACTAATTTTCTCTTCTTCCTTTTTTCCTTTTTAGTTTTATATTTTCTATTCAGAAAAAGTTAAATTCCGATAACTATTTAACAGTTGAAATACATAAAACAGACTTTTAGAACTAAATAATTAACCACACTTTACTAATTATTTTTAAAACAAAAGGATATTAAAAAATAAAAATAAAAACAAAAAAAAGGAATTCTTTTGCACGAAGAAATTAAATCAAAAAGGGTAGGAGAAGAGATCTAGATAGACGGGGAGCGACATTATAAAAAAGCGAAACTCCCAATAGATAAAATAATATTATTTTTTATTTTATTTTATTATTAATTTCAAATTATCTAAATTCATTAAACATATATAAATAAAATAAAATGAATAATCCGCCCACCCCAAATCGAAAGTCTCTTCTTCCCCTACAGCTCTGCAACTTCAACGTACAAGTGATGTATAACCGGGCCGACCAACCGAACCCTCTGGCGGTCCACCTCTAATTGCTCTCTGGACCCCACCCCACGTTTCCCTCCTTGTTATGCGCATCTATTATCAATCATCCTACTCTTACTTTCCTCCACGTGTACCACCTCACCTCATCCCCCTCATCCCCCTCATCCTAACCGTCTATCATGTTCTGTTTCATCATCTAACGGGTCTGATTGGGTTACGTAAAATGAAAGTGCATCATAGCCGGACGGAAGTAAAAGGAAAATATATTTAAAAAATAAAATCATAGTTTGACCGAAGACCAAAGTGCGAGAGAATATTATAAAATGAAAATAAAGAAATGATGACGTCAACAAACCTTTGACTAGTTTTCTCTTTCTTCTTTAAACCCACCTCCACTCTCCTCTCTTCTCCTCCACCACCTCTCACTTCGATCTTATTATTATTATTATTTTTTATTTCTTCGAATTTCCAGTGGATTTTCTCTCACTTTCAAGCTGAATTTTCCGCCCGGCCAAACAGGCCACCTCTAGGAGAAAAAAAAAAAAAAAATGGTTAGGGATGATTTGTACATTACGGTACCGAGTTTCTTCAGATGTCCGATTTCACTTGACGTGATGAAATCACCTGTCAGTCTCTGTACGGGCGTGACCTATGACCGAGCCAGCATCCAACGGTGGTTAGACAGCGGCAACAACACGTGTCCGGCGACGATGCAGGTCCTTCACAGCAAGGAGTTTGTTCCTAACCGCACGTTACAACGTCTGATCCAGATCTGGTCAGACTCCGTGCAGCAGCACCGAATCACCTCAACCGAGTATGCGAACGTAGTCATCTCTCAAGATCAAGTTAAGGACATCATAAAAGTAACAGATATTAAAAATGAAGATTTACTGGAAAATTTTTCCAAGATAATCGCCTTCGCGCGAGAATCTGACGAGAACAAGAAGTTCCTCGCGAAATTGGACGGCTTCATCGTCATGCTGGTTGAGATTTTGGGTAATTTAAAAGATAAGAACATTTTGGAGCAGGTCATTAGGGTTTTGGCGTTGATTTTGAACAAATTTGAAGATCAAGAACATTTCACGAACTTAGTGTTGAAGAAACATCAAGATAGCTTGACGTCCCTCCTCCTCGTTTTGAAACAAGAACAAAACGTCGATTCAAAAATCGAATCGCTCAAAATTCTGGAATTCATTGCCTTTGACGCCGAGTCGAAGTTTTTAATCGACGGGAAAGACGGATTGCTGTCGGAGCTCAAACACATATTAACTTCAAACAACGCGGATCAACCACTAATCGGCGCGTGTTTATCATGTTTAATTTCAATTTCAGTATCCAAATGCGTGAAGTCAAAGTTGATAACAAACTTCAAACTCATCTCGGAGCTGAAGAAACTCGTAACCGACCGAAACGTCACCGTTTCAACAACGGAGAAGGCGTTGAAATTACTAGAAACTGTGTGTTACAGCAAGCAAGGTAGGGCAGAGATTTGTAACGATTCAAATCTGGTGCAAGCGATTGTCCGGAAAATGTTGAAAGTATCGGGTGGAGCAACGGAGCATGCGGTGACAATAGTATGGAGCGTGTGCTATTTGTTTAAAGATCCGCGGGCGCAGGAGGCGGTGACTGCGGAGAACGGATTGACGAAGATTCTGATGGTGATGCAGAGCAACTGCTCGCCGGGAGTGCGACAAATGAGCTCCGATTTGTTGAAGGTATTTCGGGTAAAATATAAGGCGACTTGTTTGTCTAGTTACGATACTAAAACGACTCATATCATGCCGTTCTGAGTGCATGGATGAATGTGTTTGGATAGTGGGAAAATTATAAATGTTTGTAAATCAAAGGAAAATTTTGTTAGTGAACACAATCACAGAACTGAGAATTAATTTAATTTATTAATCTTTTTGTTGTTGTATTTTCTGTTCATTTGTTTCGTAACCCAGAAGTAGTGCAAATTATGCGAATTAGGGGGTAATGTTGCTTTCATAATGCTTATGGTGGCAGTTAGAACACTTCATGTTCAAAACCAATTAAGACTGTGATGCTTAGCAAAATTTTGTATCGTTGGATTTAAATTGAATCAAATGTGAACATGTATATATTTGTATTTGAATTTGTTCTTTATGATTTGGTTCGTATTGATCGAATTTTTTTTATAGTAAAATTTGGGTTTATATTCAGTTTATATAACTTAATTCGTATTCGATTTGTATAATTTATATTGATATTTTATTAAAAATTATAATTAATAAAAATAATTAATAAAATATAATTAAAAACTTTCAATTTAAATTCAGATTCGTATTTGTATTCGATTCGTACAATTCGTATTCATATTCATGTTTGTTGGTTTTCAAAATTATAAAATTATAATTCAAATTCGTATTCATATTTAAGTTTGAATAGTTTGTTTTGGGTTTATTCAACTTAAAAAAGAATTTGAATATGCTCTATTCGAATTTAACTGTAAAATTCAATATTATATTGCGTCCTATGTCGTACACATAAGTTGTAATGGAAAATGATATTTTAACCAAAAAAATCATACCAAATCTGTGTATTGAATAACGTGGTATAATATGATTCATTATTACTATTTAAATTTAATAACAATAAATCAAATTACCTTATATTATTTAATATACAAATTTAATGTGTTTTTTTTATTAAAATAATGTTACTCTATTATAACATTTGTTCAAACACAAGGAAATGTAGGTTCATCTTATTTCGAACATTGGTTTCAAAATTTTTTATTTCATTTGCAACCATACTAATAGAAAAAAAATTATAAAGCAAGATTTGATTTTTTTTTTTTTTTCTAACAAGAAAACCTGCCCAAGCTCTTTACACTCAACTAACTTATCACTTCTTTTGGCCAATTTAATTTACCTCACTCCTCAACCTACTCAAGGACTTGACCTAATCAATCCTAGGCTCTATCAACACCAAATTAGAAGATCTCTAGCAAAATTTGGCCCCATAGATACCCACAAGTAAACTTAAGAATTTAATCTTGATATAATAATCTAGGAACTCAACCCTACTCTTGTTATTCAAAATGTGCACGGGGCCTTAATCTAGTTGCTATCAAAACCACTCTTTAGGGGCAAACAAGATTTGAATTTACTAAATACAATGTTAATATCTCATGTTTCTTGATGAAAGAGCAATTCAACTTCTTGTTACAAAAAACATCTATCTTTCCATGGTTTTCTTGTCATTGTGATTTCAATATATGCTTTAATCATGCAATCTCAATGGAAGTTGTTACGTTATTTCAATATATTAGCATAATACTTTATTTCTTTAGTCTTCCCTATGCTATTCTAATATAGGTTTGTTGCATTTTAAATATTTAAGAGTGGTTTTGCGGATTGTTAAAGAAAAAGAATTTATGATTGGATAAGTCTTCAACACATGAAAAGTTGTAATTTGTATTATAACACCCACAGGTATTCTAAAGGCATTTAAGTTATTTCTTATTAATTTAAGTTGTGTTAATTTTATTGAGGGAATAAACCTGATAAATAGTCGTTCCCTTTGGACGAAAGCTCATTTCATAACAAGAAAATGGTTTATAAGTGATAAATGATCACTCAAGGAGAAAAAAATAATTTTATCATTAGAACACTCATTCCAATAAGAAGAACTCTTGTTCCAAAGAGAAATTTATTCGATAATCATATGGGATAGTTGCTAAGAGTGCTTGTTTTTATGATAAACGCTCGTTTTAGACAGTTATTTCTAAAATTCTATAAAGGAAAACATGCACAACTTACAAGAAAACATTATCAAATCATATGCATTTAAAAGGTGTCAATGATAAAATATCAAGTGAAATCCATGGATTATATGTTCAACTAAAATACAAAAATGTGTAATAAAACATTGACAACAATAACATGAAAAATGTAGATCATATGTAGCCTCGTCATGCCTCAACCTTGCTAACCTCCACTACTTCTAGCTACCTTATTGTCATGCATACTTGTAAAACCATAAATGAATGCATGAGTGACAAATACTCAATAGATAAATAAATAGTCATAATCAAATAAAACCATAGTAAGTATTCAATGTTATAATACAATGGCATCTCAAATGCTCATATCTTAATTTCCTAACATCATAAATGTCTATTAATCATTTACATTTCTTTAATGTCCTAAACATTTATATAAATTTCTTTATCTATCTTCTGATGGTTTAGACATCTATACTTGACATCCCAAATGTCTTACACATCAAATGGGCTTAAGGTAGACAAGCTTTGATACCTTTGGTCGAATGAGGCAAATGTTAGAATAGATGCCTTATAGTTATGTACTTTGTTGTACTTGTTGTATATTGTATGCACATTGATTTTTTTAATAAAAATGTATTTTGTTATTATATGATGTTTGATAAATATAATATATTTTTAGTATGATTGAATCGGATGAGGGAATCAATTTATTGAGTGCGGTTTTTTGATAGACTCATTGGTGGTCAATATTAGAAACATCCATAATTTTGACATTACTATGAACTAAGGCATATATAACAATGATAGGATTATTAGTGTTAAGTGACCCCACTAAAAGATAGTAATAGTTTACACGTGTCAAAATTATTGTTTACAACTTTATACAATACATGGGTACATGACTTATCAATAATGTTTACTACACAGACCTATAAAAAGGATTTAATGTAGATGTTGACTCTTATGTCTATAGAAGTATTCTTTTAACTTGATGGATATATGTGTAATATCATAAGGTTAGAATGGTCTTTTTAAGCATTAAATCGGGGTTAAAAGAGAGATTCTTTAGTTAGATAATGGTCTTAATGAGTTATAAGGGTAGAACAATCTTTTTAGGGGCTTTATATGTAGTTTGTAAAAGGATACAATTCATTGTTGCGAAAAGAATTTGGTCAAGCCTGTAAACAAATGTACGTATCTATTAACACCCTTTGCATATTTGGTTATTCTATTCTCATGTATGTTGAAAAATAGAGTATCTTATGGTTATTTTCAAACTTTATATGCGTTTTTGTTAATTTTTGCTACATGGCCACCTCTTTAATGAATCAAAGATTCCCAATAGTGGTATCAAAGCCACCATTTTCATGGATACAAGAATGTTAATGTACCTATTGTTATTAGTTGCATATTATTAGATTCTACGAACATTTTGAGTTAACATGTTAAAGCTATTATATAACATATATGTGTTAAATTTTTTAGTTTTCTTTTTCTATGATTTTATTAATTGGATTATTATTGGGTTGATTGTGTAAATTGTCTAATTGATAGTTTCACATTGTTGCATAAAATTGCTCTTTTATGTGTTGTTGCGCATATTGGGAGTTGTTGCTAGCATGACCATTGGCCTTCATACCAATTTTGGGTTTGTTAAACTATGAATAAGTCAATGACTAATCCTATTAGGGGTGAATAGGAATTTAAAATTTTTTCTAACTTTAAAAACTTTTCACCTAAAACCAATTATTATGCAAATGAAAGAAAATTAACACAATTGAGAGAATAGTAAAGATAGAAATGTTTAACCCATTTAAAGTGATTTGGAGCTTTGACCACAAGTTTCTTACATCCATCTCTTTAAGCAAACCCACTTAAAGTCATACTAGTTCTCTAGGATTTCACTCAAATGCTTACAATATTTTCATAGGATTTCACCCATACTAGTTCTATCAAGATTGCACTTTTTATAATAGTTTCATGGGATTTTGTACCCACTAGTTTCACGACATCATGTCCAAATGTTTGAAAGAAATACAAAAGAAAAATGTGCCTCTAATAGGCTAATACAAATCTTATGCTCACACATACTTTCTCAAAGATTTTCAACTTAGTTTTAGAGAGAGATAAGAGAGGGAAGAGAGAACAAGAAGATAGAAGCTTGTTACATTGTGTACTCTAACCCTTTTTCTTCAAAAATCAGTCCAATTTATAGTATTTGAGTAGAAATAGTCGTTGGTGTTGATTTGAAAGCTATTATGTTGAACCCTTGATGTTTTGATGATGAAAAAAATATAAATTAAGTTGTTAATGAATGTTTAAAATATGTTTAAGATGCTAATTAATCCCTTGCATGAAGTAATTCATGACAAAGAAGGGAGAAAGAAATTTATTTTTGCAGGTTTTAGGTCTCGCACGACCGTGTTCTTTAGTAGCACGACCGTGCTTGACCAAACAGGTCCTCGTGTGTCCAAAACACAGAACCGTGCGCCTGACCGTGCAAGGTTCTGTGATTTTCTGGAAGAAAAGTCTCAGACCTACACGGGCGTGCGTGCATGATGCACGACCGTGTGCATGCACAACACGGGCAATACACTACCACATTAACCGTGCAGCCTGATCGTGTGAAATCAAAGAACTCAAAATTCATTGGAAGCACGACCGTGCGTAGTGGAAGCACGACCGTGTACATAACTTATGAAGAGCACGGGAGATCAAGCCGTGCAAATGAAACCGTGCAGCTGGTCAAAGAAAAGGAGTCAACGCACGACCGTGCACGCTCAATACGCATGACCGTGCGTGATGGCAAATAAGGAGCACTACCAAAGAGCACTACCGGGATGTCGTGCAAGACTGATCGTGCAAAGGTATTAAGGCATTCATCTCACGCACGACCATGCAGAAATGGCACACGACCGTGCGCTAGCAAAAACTCACCCGTGTGCTGCTCGTGCGCTCATCGTGCAGTCAAGCCGTGCTAGCTTCTGGAATTTTTGGACAAAACTTTGAAGTATCAATGCACGACCATGCATCTAAGGAGCACGACCATGAAGGGTCGAAGCACGACCGTGCGTCAAGGACACACGACCGTGCATCATTGGCGCTAAGCTTTTAAGTCGACCGTTGGGAGTCTGAACGAGCAATAAATGCAGCATGCACGACCGTGCACTCGAGGAGCATGACCGTGCGCCTGGAAAATTTATTGCAGAGCTTACTTTTTCCAACTACTTCAACGGATACAAAGCTAGCAAAACGGCTCCTTGCTATTCTAGGCAATGAATGGAGTATAAAAGGAGGTCTATTCGAATTGGAGAAGGTTACTGAAACGAATTGAAAAAGCCAAGCTATCTACTTCATTCTTCAATTGCTTTGTTTCTCTCTCTAAGCTTATTCACTTACATACTTGAGAGAACTCGTACTAAACATTTGATTTTCTAGCCTATTGAGAGGCATCTACAATCAATCTCTTTATTAACACTTCATTTGTATAAAGGGCGAAATTCCCTTGTGAGAAAAACTATTGTATCTTCGGGTATTGAAGATAGTGGAAACTTCAATCGGGTTTGATTGAAGAAGAGGACGTAGGAGGCTTGTGTTCAAAGCTCCGAACCTCTCTAAACTTGGCTGAGCAATTTCTGAACTCTCTCTCTTTATTGCTTTTATTCTGTATTGTGTGTATTATAGTTTTGATTGTGTTTATTGCTATAGAAATTTTAAATAATCCTATTCACCCCCCCTCTAGTATTATTTCTCTATCACTTAAGGGTTTTTCATATTAGAACAAATCTAGGTAAATGCAAAATTGTACTCTTATGGTGTATAATCGTACTTTTGATATTAATTACAGTCTAATAGTCAAATTTGGTATACACATTTTATCCAACATGGGCATGCATATCATACACATAGTCGTGGGCCTTTATACCTTCAAGGCTTTAGATTTTCGTAAGGTCATATGAACTTAAGCATAATACATTGATAAGTATTACATAATCATAAGTTTGATCGTTACATGGTCATGTGTCTTCTTTACATAGGCGTGTGTATAAGTGTTAACTTTTGGCCTCTACATGACTAGACTTGTATAAGTAATATAGCAATGTGTCTTTATTTTATGATGCATGATTATGTATTCAAAAGCTATACAATCATGTATTCTAGCATTTTATTGCATTGACACCTGTAAGATTTAACAAGTCCTATGTTATCTTATATAAGGCACACATAGTGGTGTTGTGAAGACATATGCAGTCATATGTCTTGCCAAATTTGTAAAATAAAACCTTTTGTCCTACTTTATCATGAATAAGTTCATACAATGACAAGTTAGATATTTTAACTTAAGTTTTTTATCATATAAAAACACACAAGGGTCTAACAGGTTCATTTTTGCAAAGGCCTATTAGATTTGAATGGTTTTTAGATGATTGCTTTCATTGGCATTTTCAGAAAATATATCACACATAGTTATACATGACATAATACATTTAGCCTTATGAATTCATTTTGTGCATCTCTGTACAATTATGTGTGAATAAAATATGCTTATGTGTAAACCTGCAACAAAGGAAAACTAAAGAGGATGAGTGACAAGTCACTCAATAAGCATCTCTTATCTCTACTCTCAAACAAGTTTTTATTCTGATTCTGATCTATCATGTGACTGACCACAAAGCTTTAAGCATTATTTCTTATGTTACTTATTAACTAAGGATAGTTCTTACTCATCTAGTTTCTATGCTAATCTCTTTCTAAATACGGTCCCTTGACTAGTCATGCTTCTAGTCTAATAGATTCTCCTAAGATTATCTTTAGTCTTTCCTTAATTTATATTTCTATTACTTATATGATCTCTTGCCTAATAGATTCTGCTTAGTCTAGTGCTAGTCTAACTGTCTATCAATCTAGAGAACTTAATTTAGTTCTTAATTAATCTTATAAGTTTATCCGTCTCTAACTTAGCTTGTTGTTTGAACACTGCCTCATGTCATGTCATAAGTACATATATAAGTATACGTATACAACACAGTATGAAAAGAATCTAAATTGATAAAATTAAATGCGCATACCTCCATTCCTGATATGTTTTATCCTCTTCATCTCTTACTTAATATTTGGAAACTAAGGTATTCTTAACTTCTTTTGATATCTAGCAAAACTTTGTTGCATTTTTACTTATGAGGTATATAGTGTAGGTAAGTTTATCTAAGGTTTTATTCCCTTTTCATTTCCAAAAGTGATATATATATATATACATATATATATATATGTATATATATATATATATATATACATATATATATTACTCATGACTGATTATAAGTACTCATCGGAATTCTCATATCTTTATATTGTTGATTATGTTTTCTATTAAACTGAATCTGATTATGACAAGCTTGCTTATTAATACTTATGATTTCTTCTAAATCTTAACTAGGTTCCGTTCTGTTTCTAATTATGTTATACATCAAATAAGTACATTTTACTACACCACTATACTACTCATGTCTGGTTATGAGAATTTATCTTATTTCTCTTTTCATTATATTATGTATTCTATTCTCACTAAAGTCTTTTCTGATTATGAAGTATTTGCTCAACAGTACTGATGTTTCCTTTTAATTTTTCATTGATTTCTTTATGTCTCTAGTTATATTATATCAGGAGATGTAATATATATGAATGGTCATGAGTTGTTATCCACTTATAAACTTTACTATTTGATTCATTGTTACTATGTTTCTCATTTATTATTTTGTTTATATTTTATTCTATAAACTTGTTTATTCTGTTACACACCTAAACTTTGTACGTGTTTATAACTCTAGAATTTCATATTCTGATTTTCTATTGCTTATCAATTTGTTTGGTAGATTCTACTTCAACTTACTATTGCTTTTCATAGTTCCTCTATTCTACTTAATCTTATGGTATGTATGATATGATATGAAGTATGTTGAAATCATGTTGAAAATCAGGGCTAGTTACGTTAGAAATCATATATGGGCCCTCAAAGGACTTACTAATTGAAAAACAATTTTCTAAAAAATATATTTTGAAAATATACTGGGACTTAAAGATCCTAAAATTTTGAAATACCAAGTAAAATTTGTTTCTCTGTGCTACATAGATTGAAGAATATAGAGATTCGACACCTTGACCAAGTAGGGTTTATTTGAACTAAAGTTTATATGTAATATAATATTGATATCTAAAGTTGAATCTAAAATCTAAACTAAAAAACTGAAATTGATTCATGGTCAACATATATAAAAGTCTACTTGCATCATGAATGCCGGAGAACCCCTGAACTAATAAGCATGCGTACCCACGGTGCCCGATTGTATTCACCCCTAAAATAATGTTTAGATCATCGTCTTTTGAATTTAAAAACATATGCATGTAGATCACTTGATCCTTATTTAAAAATGTTATTTTGGTATGTCATGTTATGTAATGCTAATCATGCATTATATTTTATCTTTTCTTTTTAGCTGATTACATTCTATGTAGATGTACATCTATTATAATTTTGTTTTATGTAATCTTTCTGAAACATTATTTTTGTAACTTATTATGCTTATTTGTAAATTTTACATAAGTTGTTATGTATTCTGTGTGTATCTATAAGTTTTTTGTATCATATGTTTCATAACTATTTCTATTTCTTTTTTTGTTTTTATACTATTTCTATTATTATTTCTGTTTATATATTGTTTATGTTACTATTTCCATTTATGTTTTCTAATTATAATCTATTTGTACTAAAACTATTTCTAGGTTGCTATTGAAGTTTTTTTACTTATATAAGTTAAATGTGTGATTTTGGAAAAGTAGTTTAACTTACTGTTTTCAATTATGCTGTTTTAAAGATTTCTTTACTATAATTTTCTGTGTCTCTTTCTCATTTTTACTTGTTCTTACTCTTAATTTGTTATTTCTTCTCTTATTCAAATTATAATACTTAATATGTTTCTTTATCACTAATACTCTACTAAATGGGGAGGAAATCTCTAATTTTCACTAAGCACACGAGCATATATTCTCAAATGCACAATCATGCATGAGCTATACGACCATGTGCCTGATCATACATACAACTGTGTTAGCTTTTGGAAATTCTTTACAAAAAATCTTATTTACTGCTAATGCATAGCTATGACCTTAACCTGCATGATCATGACCTTTCGCAAATCTAGTCATGCATACCTTTTGTATATGATCATGACTTTGTAAAAATACAACTACATGGGTGTGCATCCTACTCTATTTTAGCAAACTCGATTGAAACACACAGAATCCAAGCTAATCTGAACCCTAATCTCTATCAATCTAAAATTAAACATATACTAACACATATCCATGCAAAATACGCCACTATATACATATTTTCCTCATCAATAATAGCCAAATCAATATAACATGTTTCTAAAATCATAAAGCACAACACATAACACATACATATATTCTAAGCATGCTTCTACCTCCAAATCTCTCAATTTTTAACATTTTATTACATCATGCTACTTTCTAAGCTCAAAACATGCTTATTATCTCATCTAACACCCAATATATTGAAATACATTTTAAATAGACAAAAAATAGGGAAATATATAAAGAAATACTTACCTGAAATTGTTAATAGCTACTATCTCTCTAACTATAGTTGAATCCCAGCTGGATTGGTTACTAGAAACTAGCTTTTCTCTTTGATAATTTGGTTAGGGTTAGATGCAGAGAAAAAGAGAGAAAGAATTAGGGAAATTTGATAAAGGAGAAAACCTAGCTTTATATATCAGCAAGCATATGCAAGTGTGCATTAAGAAGATGCACGAGTGTGTAGGTTAGCAAGGACACATGGTCGTGTGTCCAAAAACACATAATTGTGCTTTACTTACAAGCCATATATAAAGCTTCTAAAATGACTATTCTACCCATAAACTCATTTGAATCAAGACTTGGGCTTTAAAATCTCTTTCTTAACTATGATCATGGCCTAAAAAGACTATTCTTACTTTGGGATGTTACCCTAATACCACTACAAATAGATAAAATATTTACCAAAAGTATCTTGATGAGACTGTGGAGGTCCATTGCCTCATGTTAGCCTCTATAACACCTGAGCTAAAAAAGCAACATAAAAAATTGGATGTCTAATATATTCTTCTTTACTTACATGAGATGTTTTGTACTTATAAAATATTTCAACGATATTAGGTGTCTAACACCTTGTTTCGTTGTAAGTTGAATAAGGAAGCACAAGTTAGCCCTCATGTAGTCAAGATGATTGGCTACATTAAGAGGTTAGGTAGTTTAAGGTTTATCATAGACTATGAGCTTTCTATAGGCCTTGTGTTGAACTTTCTTCCTTACTCTTGGGCAAACTTCATCATGAATTTCAATATGAGTGAGAAAGAGATGACCTTGTTATGCTACTAGATTTAGTAAAGACTATGAAACAAGATATGAAGAAGCCAAAGCTCTGGTTCAAGTATGCACTCAACCTACTTTATAACCCATTAGTCATATGGGGAAAGGAAATGTGATTTTCTTTTATGTGAAAAACTAGGCCACTGAAGAAAACACTGCAAGATCTTCTTTGATCATAAGAAGAAAGAGTCAACTATTTCTACTTCAAGTATGTTTTTCTATTGAAGTTAACTTTACTCTTGATTTATCTTGGGTCGTTGACATATATTGTATTTCTCATATATATTCTAATTGTAATTTATGTCTGATTTTGGGTGAGAAAATGCTATTTATGTCAACTAAGAGTGAAAAAATGTTTAAGGTCAAACCTTGGGTGGGAAAATGTAATTCATTCTTTTTGAATATACAATATTGTGGTGATTAAAAGTTACGAAGATATAGATAAGCTATCGACCGAAGATTTTAGCAATCAATTGCTAATGTTTCAATAAAATTCATATACTAATAATAGGTACAAACATGAGTATTAATGTTGAAGTTTCATCTAATGATTTAATGGTTTTAAATTATAGATAAAACAATACTTAATTATTTGATGACATTTACATCGATATTTACTTTGATTTTTAATACATACAATAGTACTTTTATACATTAAACAATTATTGTATGACTAGTTATTGAGTTAAAAGATTATTTTACGTTAATAATTGAAATTTTCAACAACTTTTGTTTATGTTTAGTTTCATCTTTAATGACTAGTTATTTAGCTATTAGTCTTTAGTTTACAAAATTGTTTAAAAGCAAAATTATGTGCATTTGTAATTAGTGTCAATATGGGCATCACTAATGATGTATTACATTGTGATTGTATGTTAATTTATCATTAATTCAAAATCACTTAATCATATCTTAAAACATCATTATTTATACACAAGTTGATATTCATTGTAAATGCACATAAAAAAAAGTTTCACAAGAGAGAACCAACCTTCTTCTTTTTTTTTTTTTTTTTTTTTTTTTTGCCTTGAATTTAATTTAATTACAAAAAGGCAAAAAGACTTATTCCTACCCAACGTTTGCTATAATAACAAAATCTCATATGCTAAATTTGAAAAAAAAATCAAGTTTCCACTTGTATATTAAAATTTTTATAAAATTATTGAAAAGATAAAAATTAAATAATGTTTTATTCTCAAAATTTTATTAAATATTTGTTATTTTAATTTGAAATTTGAAAGACGTGGTAGAGAAGACAAAGACACAATACTCTTCTTCCTTCTACATTTCTCTCAATAATTACAAGCAAAACCGGTACAGGCCATTTTGTAAACTAGGAGTTTTCTTCTTTCTTTACAACTTATTCTCTAAGCCACCACAATATGCCCAATGGCTAAAACTAGTGAAAAGATTAATAAAGTCATTTCTATTGTTCTCACTATTGGGGTAAGTGCTTTATAACCATGTATCTCTCGTATTGATGTATTAATTGTATTTCGTTAATACATTACTTGATTATCAATAAAATAAGGTATTTCATTTATATGTTGTTTGATACATATAATGTGTTTCTGGTATAATAAAATCAAGACGAAAGAATCATTTGACTGATCATACTTTTTCAATACACTCATTGGTGATCGTAGTAGAACTATCTGTAATTTCAACATCATTATCACCTAAGACACGAGTAATGATGAAAGGATTATCATAATGTTACACACGTGTCAAGGTTTATTGTTTGTAGCTAGTGCATGATATGGTGTTCACTAGACAAACTGACAATGAGGATTTCATACAGATGGTGACTCTTGTATCTATGAAAATATCTTTATAACTTGATAATTATATGTGATCCTTCGATTTGAGGTCAGTAGACCAGCTTGCACTAGGAGTGATGGTGTTTGATGTCATCAAACAAATTGTTATAACTAGAGTGTTTTAAAGGTGATTAGTCATATTATGATAAATACAAAAGCTGTAGTAGACCAATAAAAGATTTGTCACTTTTGAGCATAGAAGCAATGTCTCTATGAATAATATCCATAATAAATAAACATATAGTCATAACAAGGTTCAATTGTGGTCAAATCTAATCTCTGTTTATACATATATATAAATATATGAGAAGTAACTAAGATAGACATGAATCTACGTCTCTACCTTGAGAGACATGACATGACAAAAGGATTGCATTATACATTAATTGTCAAATTGATCAAGCTTAAAGATACTTATTGATACTTTGTTAATCAGACAGTCATGATATCTTACTAGAGACCACTCATGGTCTGTGTCTAAATTCAATCCAAATCAAGATATTACTAGTTTAGTAAAAAGCTTATGAGTCACACATAATAGGAGTTGATTGGGCTTGAAAGTCGTAAAATTGTTATCCTATTCGATAAGGTATCAAGCATTATCACATAAGACTTGTCAAATCCGTTTAAATTATGTTAAAAGTCAAAAATAAATTTTGCCTTGACACATTATCATGCATTTATCAGGCATACAATCATTTGTCTTGATAGGTGGCAAAATTTTAAGTGTTTAATGCAGTGAGCCCTGCCACAGGCCATTATGTGCTATTATGTATAATATTTATCATACTAATACCTATAGCAAGAATCCTTACAATAAAATCTGCTATTAAAATTTAAATTTTCAATGCAAAAGCTATAATAAGGAATACTATAAATAATGATGAGAAAATATTGATCCCTTCTTGAAAATCCCAGACTTGTCATTAATAAACATGCTATTCATACAATATACCATAATAGTGTCACACACACACACACACGCACGCACACACACACACACGTGTATATATATATATATATATATATATATATATATATATATATATGCATATAACAAAAGTCATATATAAAGCATGCGAGCCATGAACATGTTATCTGCTGTTAAGCCGTATCTTTAAAATCTGATAACTATCTCGCTCCTACTCAGTCTAAGATTACTGACCTACAAAAAAGAGGAAACAAGGAAATGGGTGAGTGATAAAATCACTTAGCAAGTTTTTCCTATCTCTAACACTGGCAGATTTAAAGCTCTATCTAGACTCCATACTTATCACATTATTTTCTTGCTTTATTATATTCTTATTTCTTTGTTTTTGGAAATGCGTTGGTTTTTTATAGTGATCTTTGTCCTTATTTGTTATGTTTCTAATGAAATGTTATACATGACATAAAATGCATATGTTAATGTCATGTGTATGCTGAATAGTCATAAAGCTTACCCTTGGGCATGGTTTCTGAAAACTTTTTTTGAAATAGTAACTATGATCTGATGATCCTAAATACATACATATAGTATATATTGAAAGTTGTCTCTAAAAATATTGTATTAGAAAATAATTGTTGTATTGGCAAGACTAATAAATACAAGGATTCGACACTCTAGCCATGTGAGTTCAATCCTACTAAAATCTACTGATATACAACTAGCACTCTCTTTAACAAGCTTACTCAATGACTATATTTTTTGTAAAGGACACTGGTTTCCCTTTCTAATATGTGTGAGAACTCACAGGCACCCCTTCGTATTCACCCTTAACTGATGGTTGAAATATTGTATATTTATATTTTAGAAGCATGCTAGAAGATCCTTAGATCCGTTTCTGAAATCTTTGATATGGCATGTCTTACTTTATGCTACAAATCATACATGGTTAGAAATGGCTTAAATGCTTAAGTCATGCTCTCAGTCATGCTAGCTTTTGGAATTTTGCATAAGAATTTGGCTAACCATATGAGTGTGTGGTGTGAGACACACGAGCGTACATTAAAGCATAAGGTCATGTCTCATACTTACATAGACGTGTAACAATATGAGTAACACCCTCGTGTATTACTTACATGAGCGTGTGAATTCGGGAACAAACACACGAACGTGTGCTCAGTCACACAGGTGTGTGTCTAAGTTTTCCAGGCATATATAACTATTATACAAGGTTGTGTTCATGTAGAAATATGGTCACCCGAGCGTGTACCTATGGGTGCACGGTCATGTGCTCCATTCAATTTTTATAGATAATTATCTAAAAACCCATAAATCCCAACATTTCTAATTCAAATCACAACCCAAACTCAATTAAATATCCATATGTCAAATACATCAGCCAATAAGCATGCTCATTTCATTTATTCATCAAAAATCATGCTAGATATCTCACATTTCTCACAATAACGCACCCAAGCACATAAATATCAAAACATTCCATAATAACTCATCAATAATCATCTAAGACATCATTTCATCATTAAAACATATTAGAATGTGTCTCAAACATGTAACAAACACTCTTGGGAAACTCAAACTAAGAAAACATGTTATAAAACAAAGTGAAAGAGGTAAGGGAATACTTACCTCTTACAATGGCCTTTGGATCTCTTTCTTTAGCTATTTCTAGTTCTCTAACCTGGATTATGGCTACTGGTAGGGTGTTTTCTGGCCTAGGTTTCATTAGAGAAGAGAAAGAAGGAAATTGGGTGAAATAAGCTGAGCAAAAAAATGAGAAAAACTTAATATTTATAGCGTCTCTCATACAATGCATGGTCGTGTGCCTTAGGCAAACAAGCGTGTGTTAAGGGAAACTCAAAAATTTTCCTTTGTCCTATGCCTCGCATGAAATAGTCTCTCAAGAAGATTTATGCACATACCACAACTAGCCTTTAAAAGACCATTTGACCCCTAAAACCTTACAAATTTTATTTTATATTATAAAATCTTATTTCTAACCTCGATTTCTAACCTAAAATGACAATTCTAACCCCAGGCTATTACATTTCTCCCTCTAAATAAAATTTTGTCCTTGAAATTACCTAAACAACTCTAGGTTAGAAATCCTTCTCTTATCTTAGACTTAACGTCCCAAGTGGCTTCCTCAAGTTTCTGACTCCTCCATAACACTTTAACCAAAGGTATCTCCTTATTCCTGAGGGTCTTCACTTTATAATCTAAAATCTAAATAAGTCTCTCCTGATAACTCAAATCATCTGTCAATTCTAAATCATGAATCTGTAACATATGAGAAAAACCTTTCATATATTTTTTTAACTGAAATACATTATAGATTCTGTCCATAGTAGCTAGTAAAGCTAATGTATAAGCTACTTTACCAACTCACTTTAAAATCTGATATGGACCAATAAACCTTGGAGCTAATTTGTGTCTCTTATCAAATCTCTAGACACATCTGTAGGGAGCTACTCTCAGGAACACATTGTCTCCAACCTCAAACTCTATCTCCCTATATTTCTAGTCTTTATAGTTTTGTAATGATTCTAGGCCTATTTTATTATTTGTCTAATAACCTTAATCTACTTAATCATCATCTAAGTCATCTTTGGTCCCACTGTTATCTCTAAGGAATCTCTCTTATCAATCTCATCCCAAAACAGTGTTGATTTGCACTTCCTACTGTATAAAACCTCATATAGTGTCATCTCAATAGTGAACTAATAACTATTGCTATAAGAAAATTCCATCAATGATAACAACTCAGCCTAATTAGTCTGAAAGTCCATACAACAAGCCTTAACATGTCATCTAAAATTCAGTTAACCCTCCCAGTCTGACTATTTGTCTCCGAGTGATAAGCTGAACTAAAATGAAGTCTAGTCTCTAAAGCTCTCTATAGATTGTCCTAAAAAGCTAATAAAAATCTCAAATTTTTATCTAAAATAATATTTCTGGGAATCCCATGTAATTAAACAATATCTCTGACGTATAGACAACTCAACTGATTAGTATTTGTACCTTCTCTGATCAGTAAGAAGTGAACAAACTTATTTGACCTTTCTATAATAACCTAAATGTTATTATACCTACACTACACTCTAAGGAATCTTGATATGAAGTCCATAGAAATACTTTCTCATTTTCATTTAGGAATCTTCAAAAGCTGAAGTAAACCAAAAGGCCTCTGATGCTTTGTCTTGACTTGTTGACAAGTTAAACATTTGGCTACAAAATCTATAATATCCTTCTTCATACCGATCTACTAGAAAGTCATTTTAAGATCTTGATACATCTTTGTGTTGTTTGGATATGCTAAATAAGTTGTACTGTAAGCTTCTAACAAAATTCTTCATCTCAAATCTGTATCCTTTAGCACATAAACTCTATCTTTGAACCTCAAAATCTAATCTTGGACTTCAAAATTTGACACTGTACCCTTAATGACCTTTTGAAGCATACACTAAATCTATGAATATGTCATCTGAGTAACCTTGATATCATCAAACAGAGTAAAAACTATCTGAAGTCTGGAGCAACCAACTATCATTATCTCAATCTCATCTTTGGCAATCTCATACTACAACTCACTCTGAATTGAAATCATAGACAAAGCTACTCTCTTGCTCAAAGCATCAGTTACCATATTAGCTCTATCTAAGTGTTATTTGATCTCATAATCGTAATCTTTTACCAGCTTTAACCATCTTCTTTATCTTATATTTAACTATCGCTAAGTGAAGAAATACTTCAAACTACTGTGATCAAAATAGATGCAGCATCTCACACCATAAAGGTAATGCCTTCAAATTTTCAAAACAAGAACCACAACAGCTAACTATAAGTTATGAGTAGAGTATCTCAACTCATAGTCCTTTAATTGCCTAGAGACATAAGCAATCACCCCACCAGATTACATTAACATTACTTCAATCCCCTAATAGGACGTATCTAAATAGAAATCATAGTCAATACCCTTCTGAGGCAATGTTAACATTAGAGCACTTGTCAACCTCTACTTTAACTCTTAAAACTGAGCCTCACACTCCTTAGTCTATACAAAAAGTGTCTTACTTCAAGTTAAAATGGTCAATGGCCTAGCTATGTTAGAAAAGCCCTTAATAAATCTTTGGTAGTACCCTACTAATCCAAGGAAACTCTTTGCTTCTCCCGTTGTCTTTGGTCTTGGCCAACTTCAAATCAACTCTACCTTGCTAGGATCTACTAATATACTTGTTGTAGAAACAATATGTTTGAGAAAAGATATACTGCTCAACCAAAACTCACACTTATCAAATTTTGCATAAAGTTGTTATCTCTCAACTTTTGAAGGACAAACCTTAAATACTCCTTATGCTCCTCAACACTCTCAAGTAAATTAAGATGTCATTGATAAATGCAATCATGAATCTATCTAGATAGTTTTGAAAAACTTGATTCATCAAGTCTATAAACAATACAAGAGCATTCATCAATCTAAACAAACTCATAGTAGCTATAACTAGTCCTAAAAGTAGTCTTAGCTACATCTCCCTCTGTTACTCTTACTTGATAATATCCAGACCTCAAATATATCTTAAAAAATACTACAGCTTTACTCAGTTGATCAAACAAGTCATCTATCCTAGGTAACAGATACTTATTACTAACTATTACCTTATTTAACTCTCTATAGTTTATACACATTCTCAAATATCCATCATTCTTCTTCACAAACAATGTAATAGCCCGAGGTTGGAATGATTTTTTTAGGCCTTGAGTCGGGGTTAGAAAAGAGATTTCTCAGTTAGAAATCTGTTTCAGTGAGATAGGAGGGTAGAATGGCTTTTTGTTGGCTTTATATGCAACTTGTGGAAGGAGCACGACCATGCGTCTTTGGACACACGCCCGTGTGTCCTTTTCTCATCATGCACGCCCGTGCATGTTTGCCGCATACCCGTGAATGTTTGCTGGTATATAAACCAATGTTTTTTCTCCGCCCGTTTCAGTCAACTTTTCCCTTTTCTTTTCTTTCCAAGAAACCCTAGCTTTTGAGGGAGAGATTAGTCAGCTTTAGCAGTTATTCCAGCCAAGATTCAGTCAAGGATAGAGAGATAGAAGATCTTAGCAGCTCCAGGTAAGTATTCCCTTACCTTTTTCCTGTTTCCTTGGGTTTTTGTTTCCTTGGTTGGGTTATTTCAGCGATTAATGCATGTTTTTAGCTTATTAGCAGTGTATGTTGCATGCTAGTGTGTTTAATTTGATGTGTGATGAGTTTTGGGTTGAGTTTTGGTGTGATCTTACGGATTTCAGCCGTGGGTGTTGAAATAGGGCTGGATGCACTCCCGTGCGTTTATGTGCGCATGCCTGTGCATTCTGTTGTTAGCAAGGTCACGGTCGTGTATGTGAGGCATGCACGACCAGCTTTTAAGAGGGGGTCATGCCCGTGCACCAGAGGGTTACAATCGTGCATGAGCCAAGTGTGAGATTTTAGCCAGAATTTCCAGAACCTTACACGATTGGGCTGCACAACTAGCACACGGCCCGTGCATCTGCATGTATGCCCGTGCGTCTGATAGTGCACGCTCGTACGCCTTGTATAAATAAGAAAAAAAAAAGAAAGAAATAAGCAGAATTTCAATAACAATAATAGAAGAAAAGAAAATTTAGGAGAAAAAGAATAAGATAGTTTTTAGAATCACTCTTTAATCTCACAATAGAATGAGAAACTCATCAACAGACTTAAGTAATGTAATCTAGTGATAGGTTACGATTAGAAAACATAAATAAAGACAGAAACAGAGCAGGAAATAGGAAAACAGTAATAAATACAAAACAGAAACAATACAACAGTAAGAAATACTGTAATCAGAAAGAAAAGAGAATTGATAAGATAACATGCATGAATAGCATCACTCAGCATAACATGTTAAGTAGTGTTTTTAGAAAAGGGATCAAGTGATCCATTTGCATCAGTTTTCAACATTCAAGGCTCGATATTCAGGTCAATTATTTAGGATGAATTCGAGAGGGCATCTGTGGGATTTCAGCTTTTTGACTTTGGTTAGATTGGTTAAATTTCAACTTACTAGTCCCAGGACTGGTATGGTAAGACATTTCAGCTTATTGACATTTCGCTAGTATGGTTTAACCCACTTGGTCAGGATATTGAATCCCTATATTTATCAATCTGATCAGCATAACAAGTATCTTCAGATACAAAGATTTTAGAAAGATTTTTTCAATAAACAAGCCCAAGGGTAAAAGTATTATTTCAGCATATCATGATACATCATGGCATGGAAGAGCATACGGATAGTAAGACTAGAATCATGTAAGATAAGAAATAAAAGAAAGATTAAGTTACACGGTATAGGTCAAAAATAAAGAAATAAAAGAATTCAACTAATCCTAACTGAACGCAGAAATTAATAAGAAAAGCAAGAAGATTAGAAGAAGCTATTAGGTTATCAGAAACTTAGTTAAGTTCGCTTAGATAGCAGTTAGTCAACAGTAGCAGCTTAGTCTAGAGCCTACCTGATGGTAGAGGTAGGAGATGCTTACTGAGTGACTTGTCACTCATTCCCCTTAGTTTCTTTTCTTACAGGTTGGTGTTTCGGAGAGCTGACTTGGAGCACGAGATAGCTGGTGTGTGGGATATGGCTTGAGCGGGTTTTTACTTGAGTTTTCAGTTATATATGTATGTATATATGTTTAGTTTCAGCAGATAGCATGTTTATGGCTCGTATGCTTTGGATTGCTCATGCATTCGGATTGTACAATATCTTTTATGTTTTCAGATATTATTATTATTTTATGAACATGAGTTTTATTCAGGATACTGTACAATGGGTTTTAGTTTCCTATCAAAGATTTATAAACCAGCTTCCGCATATTTTCAATTAGCAGTCAGCGTAAGACCTATTACTATATGTTAGGGCGATTTATAAGAAATATATATATATATATAGTCTACAGTAATATATAGCTGGCGGGGTCTTACAAACAAAATAAGAGCACCTGTTGGTGAATAGCTTAGTTGAATAAACCTCTTATCAATTAACTCTTGAAGTTGTTTCTTTAACTCTTGAAGTTGTTTCTTTAACTCTTAAAGCTCAACTAGAGTCATCCGATATGGAGCCTTAGAAATAAAAGTCGTATTAGGAAGCTACTCAATACAAAACTCCAATTTCTGCTCTGAAGGTAACCCTAGTAACTCTTCAAGAAATACATTTAAAAATTCTTTAACTATAGGCACATCTATAATACTTAACCCAACTACACTCCTACATACCACATTAGCTAAGTACCTTACACATCATTTACCTAACAATTTCCTTGCTTACACATAAAAGATGAACATGGTCTCTACTATACCCTTACCAAAAATAAACTGATCAAGGTCTAGTTGCAATATAACCTTTTACCTTTTATAATTTATCTCTATCTCATAACTACTCAAGAAATCTATTCCTATGATCATATCGAAATCAACAAACTCTAACATGTTTAGGTCTACCTTCAAGGTCCTACCCATGATAATCACCTCTTAGTCTAACAGTACATAATCACTCACTATCATACCCTTATTAAGCATCTCTATACAATTACTCTTCTTTACCATACAAGGGATCAACTCTAATCTCTCTACCACTTCTCTAGATATAAAATTATGTGTGACAACTCAATCTATCAACACATATAAAAGAGTATTAAAGAAAACCAACTAACTTGTAATAGCATAGGGTGTCATCTCAGCCTGATCTCGTCTCTCTACAAAGACCCTAGCTCTGCCTCTACTTCTTGGTGTACTAACACCTCTTTTAGGCACTCTAGTACCTACTCTAAGAGCTCTACTACCTCTACCGACTGGACCTTTAACACCTCTACTTAGTCTTACTTTACTAACTAATGGCCTAACTCTAACTCATCTAGTCAGACACTCAAATAACCTATGCCCTAGCTATCGATATCTAAAGCATAAGATGCCTCTTGCCATAAGTTTTACACAAGGGTAATTTTACTCTTTGTCTCTTTCTTTTAAAGGGTTTTCTTGACTACATTGGTTTCTTGCCCCAATCTTCACCTTTCTCTAGAACATTTCCCACTGATCTTAAAAAGATACCTATTATTTACAAGTAAACCTCAGATCTCAAGGTTCTCTCTAAAGTTTTACTAAATCTCTACGGGGGTGAAAAACTAGTCATCACATCACGGGCAATAGCAAGATGTAAACCATGGATAATATTCTACACTCTGATTGACTTAGAGTTTGCCATTTTAAGAATAAATCTTGCTAATGTATTGAACCGAATGGTTTAATCTCTAACTGAACCAGTCCCCTGAGTCAACTCAATAAACTCTTAGGCTTTATCATATATCATATTAGCATTATGATACTCTTCCTCAAATAACCTTTGAAACTTAACCTAAGATAATCTCTCATCATCAACTAATGTCCTCGTGAGGTTCTAACATATCTTTGTATCACCTTTCAATATAAAGGTAACATATTCGACGTTCTCTTTATCTAACATGGTGAACAAACCCATAACACTCTCTACTAACTCAATCTATTCTTCTACCATAATCGGATCTTTAAACCACTGAATTTAGATGGTTGATGATCCCTAGGCAAATTGTATATCATATGTAACTTATTAGAACCACTAATGTCGATTGTATCAATCCCAGAATTTGGATCCCTCTGATGACCAAACTTATGTATCTAATAAGTCTCTTTGGTTATTTCTAACACACTTTATCCTCTCTGACCAAAATGATCTCTGATTGGCCTTTGATAGGCTTCCTATCTCACTAGCACAAAAATTTCTACTATGACTGCTAGCTGATGCCCTTCTCTTAATATTTCTCTAATAATCTCTCACATATCTTTAGATCTAAGGGAAACCTAGGAGTGCTGAGATCTCTTACAGTCACTCGTACTTATAGGTTTAACAGAGTCACTACTTTCTTCCTTTATAATTGGGGGTAAAGGGTGTTTTCTATCTAAAACACCATAACATAAAGGTTAACATCTAAAAGTATGCTAAACTTCATACTACTATACTTACACTGAGAGGGCGTGAGAAATAGCTATTGGGGGCATGCTAACTTTGGCCATGCAATCTCTTAGAAAAACAATGCATTTGAAAACTTATTTTCTAAAAATATGCTTTAAATTATGTTTGGTGGCTCGGAACATTGCTCTGATACCAATAACTATAGTAACCTTTACCACAAGCCACTGTGTGCTACTACATATAATATTTATCATACAAATAATATACTTATAGCGAGAATCCTTCCAGTAAAATTTGTTGTTAAAATTTAAATTTTCAATGTGAAAGATATAATGACGAATACTATAAATAATAATGAGAAAATAATTATCCTTTCTTGAAAATCTCAGGCTTGTCATTACTAAACATGTTATTCATACAGTATACCATAATAATGTCATACATATATATATGTGTGTGTGTGTGTGTGTGTGTGTGTGTGTGTGTGTGTGTGTATGTGTGTGTGCATGTGTGTGTGCATAAAGCAAAAGTCATACATAAAGCATACAGGCCATGAACATGTTATCTACTACCAAGTCATATCCCCAAAATTTGACAGCTATCTTACTCCTGCTTAATCCAAGATTACTAACTTGCAAAAAAAAAAAAAAAACAAGGAAAGGGGTCAGTGATAAAATCACTCAGCAAACATTTCATATTTCTAACACTAGTAAGTTTCAAGCTCTATCTGGACTTGTGACTTGTCACATTATTTTTTTGCTTTACTATATTCTTATTTCTTTATTTCTAGAAATGTGTTTGTTTTTTGTAGTGCTCTTTGTCTTTATTTGTTCTGTTTCTCATGAAATGTTATACATGACATGAAATGCATATGCTACTATCATGTGTATGCTGAATAGTCATAAAAATTATCCATAGGCATGGTTTCTAAAAACTCTTTTGAAATAGTAATTATGATTCGAAGGTCCTAAATACATACATATAACATATACTAAAAGCTGTGTCTGAAAATATTGTATTTGAAAATAATTGTTGTGCTAATCAGACTTATGAATACAAAGATTTGACACTCTAGTCATGTGAGTTCAATCCTATTAAAATCTATTTATACACAACCAGTACTTTCTATAATGAGTTTGGTCAATGACCATGTCCTCTCTAGCGGATGCTAGTTTACCTCTCTAATGGGTATGTAAATTCACAGGTACCCCTTCATATTCATCCCTAACTGATATTTGAAACATGGTATATTTATATTTTAAAAACATGATAGAGGATCTTTGGATCTATTTCTGAAATCTCTGATATCGTATGTCATGTTTTATATTGCTAATCATACATGATTTGTTATCTTGTCTTGTTATTATTGAGTTCTATATGGTTAGAAATGGCTTAAAGTGGCTTAAGTCTAGTTTAAAACTATTCTTATGTATTTCTTAAGGTGTACAGGCGTGTACTACCTAGCACACGAGCGTGTGAAAAGGCATACGGGGGTCGTGTATCAGTCATACTCTCATTCATATTAGCTTCTGGAATCCTTGCATAAGAATTTGGTTGACCACATGGGCGTGTGGTGTGAGACACACAAACGTGCATTAAAACGAGAATTCGTGTCTCACATTTACACCAACGTATAGCAACATAAACAATACTCTCATGTCTTGCTTACACAGACGTGTGAATTTGGGAACAAGCACACATACATGTGCTTGGTCACACGAGCATGTGTTTAGGTTTTCTAAGCACACACGGGTGCCATGCAAGATTGTGTTCATAAAAAAAAAAAATTCATACGAGTGTTTACCTACGGGTGCACGGTCATGTACTCCACTCGATTTTTATAGATAGTCATATGAAAACCCAGAAATCCCAACGTTTTTAACTCAAATCATAACGAAAACTTAATTATACATTTACATGTCAAATACATCAACTAACAAGCATGCTCATTTCATCTATTCATCAGAAATCATGTTAGATATCTCACATTAATCATAATAATGCACCCAAGCACATAAATATCAAAACATTCCATAATAACTCATCAATAATAATCTAAGGCATCATTTCATGATCACAAAAATACTAGAATGCATCTCAAACATGTAACAAATACTTTTGGGGAACTCAAACCAAGAAAACATGCTATGAAACAAAGTGAAAAAGGTAAGGGAATACTTACCTCTTGCCATGGCTTTTGGATCTCTCTCTCTCTCTCTCTAGCTGCTTCTAGTTCCTTAACCTGGATTGTGGCTAGTGGTAGGGTGTTTTCTGGCCTGGGGTTCACTAGAGATAAGAAGGAAGGAAACTAAGTGAAATAAGTTAAGCGAGAAATTGAGAAAAACTTAGCATTTATGGAGCCTCTCACACAATGCATGATCGTGTGCCTCAGGCATCCGAGCGTGTGTTAAAGGAAATTCATAAATTTCTCTTCTCTCACACCTTGCGTGAAATAATCTCCCAAAGAGACTTATGCACATGCCACAACTAGCCTCTAAAAGACTATTTTACCTCTAAAACCTCACAAATTCTATTTTTTATTATAACATCTCATTTATAACCTCGATTTCTAACCTAAAAAGATAATTCTAACCTCGAGCTATTACACTTAATAAATTTGATATGGATAAAATCAAATTTAATTCAATTAACTTGATAATATAATAGTGTGCATGCTTGAAGCAAGGGTACACGTACAATTGGTTATGGCATGATTGAAAACGTTGTATGATTCCTATGCAACAAATGTATTTGTGCATTATCTAAACATTGATGCACAATCTTGTGTATGCTATACACGATCATGTATGAGGCTACATGAGTGTGTGTTTGTTATGCATGGCACATGGTCTTATATGCCTAACACTATAAAAGTACGATACAACTTCAGTTTTAGTATTATTAGCTTAAAGCATCGGTGTGTGCATGATTAATGGAATGGTTATAGCATGATTGAAAATGTTGCATGATTCCTATGTAGCATATGCATTTGTGCATTATCTAAACATCGATGCACAATCATGTGTATGTTAAACACAATCATGTATAAGGCCATAAGGGCGTGTGTTTATTATGCATGATTTTCATGTGCCTAAAACTATAAAAATATGATACGACTTCAGTTTCAATATTCTTAGCCTTGTACACACATACATGCTTATGTCCCATAAACACACACAACAACTAGTTACTTTAACTACTGTGAAAATCTGGTCAACCTTGACTTTACTTTGTGTGAACAATTGAGAGCATTTGGTCCAAGGATTGATGAGGAGCAAATCTTTACCAAGAAAAGTAATTGGGTAGAGTCTTTGAATGCAAGTACGTTTCTGGTAAACACCATATGTATGTTTCATTTTTATATTTTAATCTGTAGCCAAAAAATGGAGATTCTTATGGCTTCCTCTATCACTCTACGATTTTAAATTATTTTCTTTACATGGTCACCCCTCTAACAAACCAAGGAATCCTAACACTCACATACCCTCATCAATCCATGTTTGAAAGACTTAACATAAAGGAAGCCTATAATGAAACAAAAATTAGAGATAACATTAAACACATAGTTATAATCCTTTTGAAAGCCTTGGCCCATCATACAATCCATAAACATCTATAAAACAAAGAATAAAAAAATAAATATTGATACAATTTCTTATAATCAAGAAGAAAATTTTCTTCTTTAATTACTTACAGATGATGACAACAAATCGTATAATAGAGATGAGATGCATGTCGATAAGAAAGTAATGAAAATCATAGTTGGTTAAATGGGTGGAAAAGGTTTCACTGGATAAAGAAGAAAGAGGAAGAAAAGCTTAAAGAAGGAAGAAGGGTACCAACAATAATGAGCAAAATTGGTGAAAAGCTGAGAAAAGTGCAAAAGAAAGAAATCTAATTGACCATTTGATTTTTGAAATTTGAAAAAAGTTTAGGATGTCTTTGAAATTTTAAAATTTTCAATACGTCCCTTAATAGTTTTAAAATGATAATTACACCCAAACAAACATAACAATTTAACAATATAAGTAACATATTATAAATTATTAAAGTTATAAAATATTTTTAAAATATATGAATGAATAAGATATATTTTCAAAAAAAAAAAATTTATCTATTTATTCTTCTTTAATTTGAAAAAATAACATTTATACCTCAGATAAATATCTATGATAGTATTTGGATAAGATGACATAAATACCTTTTGATCGTTAAAATTAGCAATTGACTTTTTATAGATGAGTGAAAACTTCATTTTTTTTTTTCAAACTTAACATATAAGATTTTATTATTTCAATAAATTTTAGATGAAAATAGTCTTTTGGCCTTAGAAAACCACAAAAAAAAGGGTTTAAAGTAAGACAACAAATAATGAAATTGGTTTGTTATTGTTAACCCTTCTTTATCAAATAAATTTTCTTTGATTTTGTCCGTAGGAATAAAAGAGATGCGAATCACAATCGCAAAGCATAAGTTTGACCAATTCCAATCCCTATAAAATTACATAAATAAAACTACAAAAGATTAGCCCTAAAGTAAAAAAGCACACATACAAAATAGAAAGAAACGCTAAATTTATGAGCATAGATACAAAATTAATCATATTTTATATACTGGGTTGTTTTGTTTTCTTTGATTTTGAGATCTTGAAAGGAAAAAGGGTTAGAGATTGGCTGTAACATGCATATTAGAAGTAGGAGAGACATGGGTTCCCCAGAGCACTCTAAAGTCCCTTTTACACCCCCTCTAACTTAATTGGTTTGTAGTGAAAGTGTGCTATTATTCTATGGGGCAGGTTATTGGGTGAGAATGGACACATCTCACATGACCTTTTTATTAATCTATACATACATTAATTTGATATATTGAAATTGAAACAAAACAAAGCAAACGGGTAATGAATTTGGGTGTGGGGACTCCTACATTTACATTTTTAAATCATTTTCATCAACATCATTGATTTGATTGGGTGAAATTGAATGATTTAAAATAAGAAAAATCAAATTGAAGTTGATGGAATGGACATGGGTGAGAAGCTACTCCAATGGGGAAGGAGGAATTGAACATGATGATTGTTAACTTATGGCCTTTGTGGCTTCATTGCATTTTTGTTGTTTTGCTTTTGTTTTTCCAAGAAAAACAAAACGTCCACATATTTATCCACTAGTTTTGTGGGCAAATAATTCACTTTATCCACTAATTAAGGATGATAATGGGGAGTGAACAGATCAAACGGTTGGGTTGAGGGCAAAGAGCTGGTTTTTGTTTCCCATTTCTCTTGAGATTGTGATCCTCGTTCAAATTTCATTTTCCAAATTATCAGACGGACGCGGGATGGGGAGTGTTCTCCCATTCCGATTAATTTAATTTAAGTGGGTTGAGAATGGATGCATTAAAAAATTAAGGAATATTAACTAAAATAACTACCACTTAAGGGGTTAATAAAATATAACCAAGAATCCTACCTCTATATCGATACAAATAAAATGCAATTTTGTCTTGCTCCTAATAGTTTAACAAACCATAAATAAAATCTCAATCCTATCAGCAAAATCTTAATTTAAAATTTTATTCCTAGCCCTCATTTACAATATCTTACACCTCAAACACAAAAACAAATAAAAAAAAAAAAGGTATTATTTAAGGATATTAAGATTAATCATAAAACCAAATTCAAGAATATATTTTTAAAATGACTCTGTGTTGTTGTTATATTAATTAATTGTTATATACACATTCAATCTCATTAATGTTAACCCAAAAAAAAAATGGTTCATAGCAACAATGTGTCGATTGGATTTTGTTAATTATGATAGGGTACTATAAGATAATTAGAAAAAAATCTCAAATAAGCAATTGAGTTAGTGTATGCAGAGATAAATATAAGCATTTTATGCCAAAAGGAGTCAAGATAATTTTCTTTCCGAATACTCACATTTCATTCAACAAATTTGCACCTCCCTCTAATTAAATCAGTTATATCCACTAGGCCAAACGACCAAATCCCATCCAAGTAAAGTTTTAAAAAATCAAATATTTATTCCTATTCTTTGAAACGATTAAAATATTTTTTATAAAAATAAATAATATTAATATTAAAATAAATTAATAAAAATTTTTAAAAAGTCACAACCACTACCAACATCACCGATAACAATGGTTGTCTTTAATATAATCAAGTGATCAGAAACAGTCATCTGGTTTTATTAACGGCGAGATCTAACCATTTTGATAGCGAAGACAATCGTAATATCTAACGGAGACGACATCAGAAAAGGCAAAAAAGGGTCAGATCTGGTCTTCTCTACCATTAGAGAATGTCAGAAATGACCGGTACATTTGAAACCAATTGTTTTCAACCATTTTAGATGGTGAAGACCTCCTCTATCGAGACAATCAGATTCGACTACTAATAGAACTAGACGGTCATTTCTAACTGTCTAGTTATGTTAATAGCGACTATTGTTGTCAGTGATACTGTCGGTAACAGTGATTGTTTTTTAACTTTTTTATTTTATTTTTTAGTTTTTATTAATTTATTAATTTTTATTATTATTTTAATATTATTTTATATTTTAATTATTTTTAATAAATTTATTTTTTTAAATTTTTATTTAAAAAAATAAAAATATCTCTCTGATTTTGATTAATAAACGAGTAATTAATTTTTTAAAATTTTATAAATAAAAATTTGTTATTTAAAAAAATCTTGAGTGAAAATATTTCGTTTGGTCTATCCATTATTAATATATGAAGTATGACAATAATTCAAATGTAATCTAAATAAATCGACCTACGTGAATAGCAAAATTGTAATTACCAGAGAAACACAAAGTGGATGTAGACGGCCCATTTTCTTTAACTTATATTTCTTTTCAAAGAGTCAAAGTGGAATTAGGTGCTCTCTGTGAAATGACTGGTTGTCTAATCTTTGGAATTAAGATACAAAAGCAAGAAATCCTACCATTCTTTTGTCTTTCACCTTTCAATCCTAACCCCCCATTTATTCTCCTTTGCTTTATTTCAAGATAGTCAACATTAAGATTAATATAATCCACTTTCATTATCTAATTATTAGCTTGATTATGATTTGAAAGAACATCATTTTGTCTTTTGAATTTGTTCTCCTTTTGGTTTTGGCCTTTGTATTTGGAATTTTTTGAAAATTCTTATAAATTTACATATGACTCCAGGAAACATATAAAATAGCATCAATAGTTAAATCATTCTTTTGTAAATTGGTCTAGAAGAAATTTTATGTGTTAAGTTTAAAATAAATAATATGATATTATGTGAGAGCTTATTGTTATAAATAGCATTAGAGTCAAATTTACTTCATCACACAGATTGGAATGAAGGGAGTCTAATGGTTTGAGCTTAATTCACATATAAAATTATAAAAAGCCCAAATCAAAGATTTGTGAAACATTTTCAGAAACCTCGAAGGGAAATCATATACGACACACCTAAGACGAGCAATGCCAGACTATGTGAAGCAATTTTGTTCATTGAAGAACCAAATTCTCATTCACATTAATATTTACATTTTTATAAAAGTATGACACTAAGCTTTCCATTTAAAGAATGAATAAGGAACAAGGTTTTACAAAATTCAATACATTTTAATGTAAATTATTGGTATTAAGAGTTTAGTGAAAATTACAAATACTATGGTTTCCCAATATGGGCTTCTCTTTATTTTCTTTGATTTTAGGCCCTGGGAGCTAGGCAAGATTTGAAACCAGAGTATGCCAATGGAAGCCTACTGGGCTCTTAAAGAGCTTAATAGTTTTGCGGTCTTTATTGATCAGTCCATAGTGTTGGGGCTTATGCAAAGGCCATTCTATGCGCAAAGAGTTTGCACCAACAACAGAGACACTAAATTAAAGATGTAATTTACTGCTGACATAATAAACTACAAGAAAGGTTTTTACGGGGGTTTGGCATGTTATTCGAAAGTATATTTTCACCGTTATATTATTGATATTTATGATTTAGCGGTGTAACATTATGCATCCTAAGACAATTGAATGTGTGAGAGTGTATCTCTTTTATCTATTCCTATGTTCTTCATTCATAGGATAAGAAGTAGGGTTACACTTAATCACACAATTTAATATATGAAATTCTTTGTGTAGTAACGAAACTATACATTTAATTCAGTTTATCTCTTATGAAAAATGGATTACTTTGATTTGATAAAAAATGATTATTATCTCATAAATGAGTTAGATAAAATAGCAATGTAATGTGTAAGTATAGTAATATGAGTTTGACATGCTGAAAAGATAATAAAAATGGTTGAATTTGTCAAGTTTTATCGTTCTTATTATGTTTGAACGAAAGGTATCTACTTATTGGTTAGGTTATTTTATACATTAATAGTATAATTAATTGTTGCTTACAATTTATATAACTAATTTTTTTTTAGTTTCACTTTTGTGAATCTAACCAATATAGAGTTTGACTGTATAGTTATAATTTGACATGTATTTGTGGGTTTCAAACTTGGGCTATTCTATATAAGTTTTTGAAATAAATGATAAATGATAATACCCGTTTTACTTCGAATCAGGGCTTAAATATTTTGATTCTGAGATTCATGTCCTTCATCTAATTAAATAATAAGTTAGAGGCTTGATTAAAATCTAACCATTTTTTCAATATATATATATAATACTAAATATTTAAATACGCAGGAAGTAGTTACAGTGTAAAACTATCCAAATTAATTTGAAAAGCGCCAAAATTTTATTCTCTGACATTGGAGGTGATCTTTCGAGAAGACTTGCTAGGTACGTATAAACCTTATCGTACCATCTTCAATCAATCTTTAAGGAACCCAAAATTTTCAAATACTACTACGAAGAGGAAAAAAAAAAAAAAGGCTCGAGCACTTTTTATTCATGATATGAATATTCATGCATGGTTCCCTCTCTATTGGCTGGCTAGGTGAATTTTTACCCGCCAATTTTGCTTTCCGATTTCCCTGAAATATTGGAAGACTTAAATTACCCGTCTCTTCAACACAATAAGCGCAAGCACAAGCACAAGCACAAGCACAAGCACAAAAAGGGATACTATCCCTTTTGTCCATGATTAATTGTAGTGTTTTTTGACCCACTTTCTTGACGCTACAAGGGATTTTGAAGAGTTTGTTCCATCTGTACCTTACCATGCTAAAAAAGTGGATTAACAATATTCAGGCCGTAGCTAGAAATTTTAGTTAGTAAAAGCAAAATCTCATGTTAATTAAATTTGCAATAAAATTAACCAACTAAAGTGACAACATTGTGTGTCTACGTATCAAGTAGGCCAAAGGACTTATTTCCATCCATAACATGTCAAGATTATAAAACTTAATATCTCACTCATCAGGTGTTAAAATTAACAAACCTCATCAAGTTAAATTACCCAAATATCTTTTAATGAAAAAACTATTTTAACCTTATGTAGTTAAATAACTAAATTATTATATAATAAAATAATTAATTTACCTTTATATAATAAAATGAATAAAATATTCTCAAATACAAATGACTTTTTTACCCTCAACCAGTTATAAAGACTAAAATACTCTATTATTTAAATGACTACTTAACCTCTTCCTTGTGAAATTATCCAAATAATCTTACTGAAGGTAAAATATTTATTACTTGTGTTTATAAGTATTACCCTTAAACATTATTGAGAATTCTCATTTTAGGTTAAATGAATTAAGCAATTAATGGATTTAATGTAAAGATGAATTGGATTGCATATGGAGAAAAGATTTATTCCTACCCTAAAAGTCTAAAAGTATGGAATTATGAGTTGGAGTTTGAATTACATATTTCTAGAATTCTAGAAATTTGCAAGTCTAGAATGCAAAACTCTAGACTTGCACAATTTTTGTGTGACCCGTTGCCATATATTATTATAGACTAGGTTTTTTTTTTTTTCTAATATATATATATATATTCAATATATAGTAGTGAGTCTTATTTTGACTGTTTAACTAAAAACACTGTATATGGAAGCTTGAATGAAAGATGTGGTGGTAAGTTGAAACCTATTGTATAGTATCATGGATAAAACTCATACTATATAATTGTATTTAATAATATTAGAAACATATATGATATTGTACATAATATGTATAAGTAATACAAAGCATGTGAGCCACCAACATACTAGCTATTGAAAACTAAATACATATATGTATATACATATATAAAACTAAAAAATATCGGGTAAAGACATGTTTAAGCCATATCCCACGCTCTAGTCATCTCGTGCTCCAAGTTTATCTCCCCAAAACACTAATCTGTAAAAAAAAAAAAAAAAAAAAAAAATCTAAGGGGAGTGAGTAACGAGTCACTTAGTAAGCATCTTTTATCTCTACCCTCGGGTAGGCTCTCATATGATTTATCACTGACTAGTTGTTAAACTAAAGAACTTATTTAAGTTCTTAACTAGCCTAATAACTTTTTTTGCTCTAACTTATCTTGTTGTTAAAACTCATTACTTAAACTCTGTTTCACACCTCGCATAATTATGTATATAAGTGTACATATATGACTTGACATGAAAAAGGATATAGCTATTGTGGCTTAACACAACTCGTTCTCTTCTAATATTCATTATTCTGTTCTCTTTCGTAATTGGGTTCTAAGATCTAGAGTATTTTTGAGTTCTTTTAAGATCTTAGCTGAGTTCTTTTAAGATCTTAACTAAGTTCTTTTATGTTTTTATTTATGATGTCTATTGTGCAGTTTTATCTTTCTTTTATTTCTTTTCTTAACTATTTCTTGTCTTACTGTCTGTATACTGATTCATGTCATGTTATGCTATATTATGGTAAGAAGTATACTAAAATCGTACTATTTGCCCTAAGGTTTGTTTACTGAAAACATTTACTAAAATATTACTGGTGGGATTTGAAGATCCTAAAATATTGAAAAACTAAATGAAAACTATTTCTAAAATCTTTGTGTATCTGAAGATATATGTTGTGCTGATCAAGTTGATGAACATGGGGATTTGGCATCTTGGCCATACAAGTTGAGCTATACCAGCAAAATGCCAATAAACTGAAATATCCTACCATACTAGTTCTTCAACCAATAAGTTGAAATCTAACCAATCTAATCGCAGTCAAGTTGAAATCTCACAGATGCTCCTTTTTATTCACCCTTAATAACTAACTCAGACATCAAACTTAATATTAAAAAATTGATATATATGGATCACTTAATTCATGTTTCTGAAAATACTATACCATGTCATGTAATGCATATCATGCATGTACTCTTATTATTTCTCTTTCTCTTTTGCTTACATTTTGCACAACTGTATAGTTACTGAAAAACTAAATGAAAACTGTTTCTAAAATCTTTGTGTATCTAAAGATATATGTTGTGCTGATCAAGTTGATGAACATGGGGATTTGGCATCTTAGCCATACAGGTTGAGCTATACCAGCAAAATGCCAATAAACTGAAATATCCTACCATACTAGTTCTTCAACCAATAAGTTGAAATCTAACCAATCTAATCGCAGTCAAGTTGAAATCTCACAGATGCTCCTTTTTATTCACCCTTAATAACTAACTCGGACATCAAACTTAATATTAAAAAATTGATATATATGGATCACTTAATTCCTGTTTCTGAAAATACTATACCATGTCATGTAATGCATATCATGCATGTACTCTTATTATTTCTCTTTCTCTTTTGCTTACATTTTGCACAACTGTATAGTTATTATAATTTTATTTTGTATAGTTCTTACTGAAGTTTCTGTTCCTATGACTTATTAAACTTATTAATAAGTTTTGTGTAAATTATTTTATATTCTGAATGTTCTTATAATTGTTCCTCTTTCTACTTTTATCTTTATTTCTATTTTTTTATCGTAACTCATCACTAGGTTATGTTGTTATAGGCTATTGATGAGTTTCATATACTTCTATAAGATTAAAGATGAGCTTCTGGAAAAATATTTTATCTTTTTTTTTCTCTTTCTTTTTTATTATCATTTTCTACTACTTTCTATCTATTAAGCCGTTTTTGTGACTTTTACAATATGCACAGGCATGCATTTGATCGTGTGTCAAGTCATGCTAGCTTTTAGAATCTTTCTACTAATTTTGGCTACTACACGGGTATGTGTTTTAGGACACATAGTCATGTATGCACTACACATAGTCATATCGCTACATACACGAGCTTGCAACAAAGCACCTATACAATTGTGGTTTAGTAAGACACGACCATGCATAATTGGGAAAGTGCACATGACCATGACCTTCACTTGCATGGTTGTATGCCCAAAGGTATAGGCATATTGGTCTCATCATGCATGCTTTATACGACTGTGACCATGCAAAGAAACATGAACACATGGACGTGTGTATCACATATATGGACGTGTGTCGCACTCTACTTTTACAATTTTTGTCTCTAGAGCTTGTAGAACCATGCCCAACTTAACCTAATCTCAATCTATCTCTAAATAAAATTATTCTAGCACATATATAAGCAACCATAAGCGTCTATCACAACCTTCATCATCTTATAGCTCTTAATTTCAATTAAACATGCTTCTAAATGCATAAAATACACATATGCACATACAAATGTTCGAAGCATACCCTTAACTCAAAATCTTCCTCTATCTCATCATCATTATCTTAGAATCATGCTTTTAAGTTGAAAACATGCTAAATCACTAACTGGACTCATCCAATAATTTACATGCTAAGGAAAATAGGAAAGATGTAAGGAAATAATTAGTTGAAACTATGAAGGATCTCTATCTCTCTACTTTGATTGAATCTTGGTTAGATTGGCTATTAAAAACTAGTTGAATTTTCCTAAAAAATTTGATTAGGGTTAGCTGAAGAGAAGATGGAGAAAGAATTGAGAAAAGTAGCTGAGAACGGCTCTTGCTTGATATAGCTATGCCACCTAATAAGGACACACGGTTGTGTGCTACTAAGGTGCATGGTCATGTTCTTCACATAAAAGGCACAGGGCATGTGTCCAAAAGACATACAATTGTGCATCAAGAACAAATATTATAAAGCCTTTTTAAAAAGGCTATTCTACCCCCAAAACTCACTGAGACGTATATCTTGTTATAAAATCTCTGTTCTAACCCTAATCTAAGGCTTAAAAAAAACCATTCTAACCTCAAAATATTACAATCTCCCCTCTTCTAAAAATTTCATTTTGGAATTCCTCTTCTGAACTATACAACTCTAAAGGGAAACTCTCATTCTAAGCTCAACTCTACTCTCCCAAGGCTTCATATCTAATAGCTCTTCTAATGGTGATCTTGGCTTGGGCTACTCTTATCTCTTTTTCTTCTTTAGAAGCAAGCTGACATCCTTGCAAATCTTTATCGTGGGATTTTCCTTTGCTTTTGCTGTGTATTCTAATCACTTATTTTAAACTTTATCTTGATCCTCTGATGCAGTGATCATGGTATAACTGGAGTTTAACTTCAATATTCTCTCTTTGAAGACTCTTTTGAATAATCAAACTAAGTAGAAACCTCAACAAATGAAGTACTAAATAGAAAATACTAACCAGGCTCGCTATACAGGATGACCTAGACCTCCTTTTATTGTCTCTGCACCTTTTTTGACTGGGTCTACTCTACCTTTCCTTGGTCTAACTCTATCTTTGAATAGACCTACATCTCTTCTAGTTGGACACTCTGAACTCTTATGTCTTGGCTGATAATATCTAAAATACATGTCACAACTAGACAAATACTCTTTCAGGTGTCTCATCCTATACTTGGCATACTCTAACAGCTAAAACTGATCTCTCTATTTCTCCTATTCTTTGAATGAATTTTTTTCTTTTTTTTCTTCTTTTCCCAATCTGGCTCTTTTCCTCTGTTTTTAGCTCTATCTCTCTTAGTTGGCCTCGAAAATATCTCTATCATCTAAAGAGACATCTTTGATCTCAAAGCTCTACGTAAAGTATCATTAAACCTCTAGGGAGGGGAAGATCTCGTCATCACATCTCTAGCTATGGTAGAATAAAAATCATGAATAAATTTCTACACCCTACCTAACTCTGATCTGACAAAGCTAGAAATAAATTTGGTAAAAGCATTAAACCAGGTCGTATACTCCTTGACTTTACTTGACCCTTGAGTCAACTTAATGAATTCTTGAGCTTTGGTATGCACCATATTGGTGCTCTTGAACTCCTTATTAAACATTTATCTAAACTCAGCCTAAGTCAAACTTTCTTTATTAACTGTTGTCTTCACAAGATTTTACTAATTCCTCGTATCACCTTTGAGTAGATATACTACATATCTAACTTTCTCTCTATCTTACATACTAAATAATCCCATGACACTCTCTATTACTACAATCTAGTCTTTTCTTGCAACTAGATCTTGAGATAGACTAAACTTAGGAGGTTAGTAAACTCTATGCCTCTCTATTCCTATGACATTCCTTAGTAGGTATGTTAGTTTGTTCCTTGATCTTCTCATTAGAATATAAATGAACCTCTTCATTCTCTTGTACAATACATTCTTTCATTTCTGTTACAAAAGCAATGAAACTATACTCATCTGGGTCTATATTATTAATTTCACACTTTTCTTCAAACTTGAAATTTCAAGTTAAAAAGTATTGTTAAATTCATCCTATAAACAATAAAGATGAATACCTTTATTTATAATTAATAATTATGTAGACAATATTTATAAACATTACATAACAATGCATCCTTCTTTGGTACCACTAGCCTAGTGCCTTTGAGTTTCTAGGTTATATACCATTCAGCACACAACCCATAAACATATATGCAACACAAAATGTAACAACACATATTTGGTATGCAACACATAATGTAAATAGTAGCCTACATCAAAATGCAAATTACATAGTAACCTATATTTTTTATATTTTTAGAATACAAACGACTTATTCCCATCGATGGTTTGACGTTTTCCTAAACTCCTACCCATTTTCAGAATACAACCAACACATAATGTATAAGAATTAGTTTAACATACATATAAAGGTACGTGCCATTGTTATGCCAAAAAATGAAGACTTTATCCGTCCCTCGCATCAATAGCAGTGCATCCTAAGGTTTCTGGCCTACATACCATTTAATACTCAACCAACAACATCTATGCAATACACAATATAACAACATGAATTTAGTATACAACACATAATATAAACAACAATCTACATCAAAGTTCAGATTAAACCATAACCTACATTTCTTTATTTAATATAAAAGACTCATTCCCACCCATGGTTTGATGTTTTCCCAAACTCCCACCTACTTTCAGAATACAACTAACACATAAAATATAAAAATTAGTTAAACATGTGTTTTACACAAATAATATATACTAAAGATATGTGGCTTTGTTATACCAAAAGGATGAAGGCTTTATCCTTCATTTGCACCAATAACATTGCGCCTTAGGGTTTTTAACCCATACACCATCAAATACATAAGCCATAAACATATATTTAACACACCATGTAATGGCAAACAATACAACTTACATTAATAACATGTGATGTAATGACCTCCGTTACAGGCCTATTATACGCTATTATTTATAATATGTAATATCTGAAAAATACACCTGTAATAGAAATCCCTACTGTAGAATATCTGCTGCTTAAATTTTTTTTTCAGATCTGAATGCGGAAGCTAAAAATAAAATATTAATATTAATAATGATAATAAGAAGAAGCTGAACATGCTTTTAAACTTCCCAGGCTGCTCATATATAAAATTTACTATCCATACAACGTATACTAAAGTATAATACACACACACATACATGAGAACTAAATAAAAGCATACGAGCCATGAACATGTTATCTACTGCCAAGCTATGCCCCTAAAATCTAACAACTCTATCGCTTCTATTCAGTCTTAAGATCATTGACCTACAAAAGAGAAATGAAGGGAATGGGTGAGTGATAAAATCACTTAGCAAGCATTTCCTATCTTTAACACTAGCAAGTTTCAAACTCAAGCTAATCTCATATCTTTTACGTGATTCTTGCTTTACAATTGGCTTATTTCTTTATTTCTTATTTCTTATTTCTTTATTTCTTATTTCTTTACTTTCTTATTTCATCTGTTTTCAAGAGTGTCCTTTGTCTTTCTCTATCTTATTTCTCATAAGTGTTGTATATGATATGATATGCATGCTCTGATGTCATGTATATACTAAGTAGTTATAAAACTTGCCCTTGGGCTTGATTTCTGAAAACTTTTTCTTTTCTAAAAACTTTTTTTTAATATAAAACTCTGATCCGATGATCTTGAATATATACATATAGTATAAGCTAAAATTTGTATAAGAAAATACTGTATCTGAAAATATTTGCTATACTAGTCAGACTAATGAATACAAGGATTGAACACCCTAACTGTGTGAGCTCAATCATATAATAAAACTATTCATGCATGACCAGCACTTTCTCTAACGAGCTTGGTCAAAGACTATATCCTCTTTAGCGGATGATTGTTTTTCTCTCTAGCAGGCATGTAAACTTACAGGTGTCCCCTCGTATTAACCTCTAACTGATGTTTGGAATATCATATAACTATACTTTTAAAATATGCTCTTAGATCTTTGGATTCGTTTATGAAACATCTAATATGACATGTCGTGCTTAATGCTATAATAATCATGCATAATATATTGTTATATTTTGTTATTTATACGTTTTTTGTGCCTAGGAATGACTTAAAATTGCTTAACTTTGCTTTAAGAATGCTTTAAAACTATTTCTCTATTTTTCTTAAGGTATACGGCCGTGCACCAGTAAATATACGGGCATGTATGGAGACACACAGGGTCGTGCTCAAGTCATGTCTTCAATTATGCTAGCTTCTGGAATAAATTTGTAAATCTTAGGTTGATGACACGAGCATGTGGTGTGGACACACAAGCGTGCATACAAGGCACAAGGTCATGTCTCATACTACATAGACGTGTACCTACCTAAACACCCTCTCGTATCTTACTTACATAAGCGTGTGAAATTGAGAATAAGCACACGGGCATGTGTCTAGATTTTCATATGCATACGGGTGACATGCAAGGTCATGTTCATATAGAAATAAGGCCACATAAGCGTGTATCCTCAGGTACATGGTCGTGTGCTCAACTCTTCTTCTATAATAGACATCTAAAAATCCAGAAATCTCACATTTCTCAACTCAAAACATAACCATAACTCAATCAAACATTCATACATCAAATATATCAACCAATAAACATGCTCATGCCATATATTCGTCACAAAGCATGTTAAAAGTCTCACATTTCTCATAAATACATACCTAAGCACATAAACAACAAGCATATCATAATAATCTCATGAATCGTCATCCAAGGTCTCATTTCATTATCAAATCATACTATAACACATTCTCAACATGCAGTAAACACATAAAAAAAAAACTCAACTAGCAAATCATATTATAAACTCAAATGAAAGAGGTAAGGAAATACTTACTTTTTGCTATTGCATTTGGATCTCTCTCTTTAGTTGTTTTTGGATCTCTAACTTGGTTTATGGTTACAGGTGGAATGGTTTTTGGCCTAGAGATTGTTGGAAATAGAGAGGGAAAGAAGAAGATAAAAGCTGGAACTATGTGTGACCAAAAAAAATAAAACATATATATGCTTAAATGACAAGACACACGATCATATGTCTAAGACATATAGTCATGTGTACAAGGAAAATCTCAATTCTCTCTCTCTTCGTGCTATACATGGAATATTCTTCCTAGAATATCCATGTACAAGCCACAAAAAGCTTTTAAATGATTTTTCTACCCTTAAACCCTGTCAAATTTATTTTCTATCTAGAAATCACTTTTTCGCCTTTAGTTTCAGAATCTAAAGGACAATTCTACCCTTGGGCTATTGCAATTCTCGCCCCTTTAATAAAATTTTAGTCCCAAAATTACCTAAACAACTTTGGGTACTTTCCTCTCATCTCAGACTTAACCTTGCAGGTGGTTTCCACAATTCTTTGACTCCTCTACAATACTTTAACCAAAGGAATCTCTTTATTTCTGAGGGTCTTCACTTTATAGTCCAAAATTTGAATAGGTCTCTTCTAGTAGCTCAGATTATCTATCAGCTTTAGATCCTGAATTTGTAACACATGTGAAGGATCTCTTACATATTTTTTCAACTAAGACACATGTAGGACCCGCCGCCATGAGTACCCCTGCTGTGCTGAATAATAATAATATTTGGGGAGCTTTTATTAATCATCTGAAAATATGGGTACCCGCGACGGGAATCCTACAAAAATAAAATAACTGAAACTGTACAATGCTTTACATTTCTATACATGCGGAAGCTCATCTGAATATACATCATATATATATATATATATACATCTGAAATATACAACTGTTCTGTACAAGGGCCCACTGGCCTACATCATATACATATACTGTACATCTGGATACGAAACATGTACAACAATGACCACACAGGTCCAAAACTGATATACACTGATCGAGGTGTGTGTGCATGCCTTCTCCGTCAGCCTCGATCCAACCGCTCCTCGAACCCAGCACGAACACCTGCAAAACTGGAAGAAGGAGGGGGGATGAGTGATAAAGATCACCCAGTAAGCGCTCCTTACTTCCCTCAATACCCAAGCAAGCACAACAATCATTTAAACAAACACATACCTGGGCCTCGGCCCTAATCATACATCTATGCGCTTGCTGGAATCTGGAAACTGTTATCTGTATCTCATTCATTCATTATTATCATATGGATGCATGTCATGATGTGTATGTCATGTCATGCTAACTGAAAACTGGATGCATGCATCTGAATACCTCTCTCTGTACCCTCGGGTACCTGCTGTGCTGATCAGACTGGGTAATACAGGGATTCGGCATCCTGGCCATGTGGGTTAACCATTCTAGCTACCGGCTAGAAAGCTGAATCTGATATCTGCACTGCTACGATCTGACTGGTGTCAGAGAGCTGAAACTGAAATGCTGCTGAATCATCTGACTGGTGTCAGGAACTGAATCTGAAAACACTGCTCAGCGTTCTGACTGGTGTCAGAAGGCTGATTCCCACAGATGCCCCCTCGTATTCACCCTATACTCTCACCCGTACATCGGGTTCTGAATACTGCTGAATTCGGATCCCCTGATCCTCTCTGAAGCTACATGTAATGCCATGACATGCATATGCAGCTTATTAACTCATTACATGCTTATTTGATGCTTATCTGAAGCCATTAAATATTTATTCTGAATTCGCATGCTCAATTTCCCATTTAATAACATTTTTCTGAAATTCTGCTGATGCACGGGCGTGCATGAAATGTGCACGGGCGTGCACCCTGACACACGGGATCGTGCACTGGTCGTGCACCTGGTCGTGTAACTCTCGGGAATTTACTATTCATTGTCACTGAAATTGCCTATACACGGGCATGCGTAAGCGGACACACGGGCGTGCATGTACATTTCCTGGCCGTGCATGGGTCGTGCATACGGGCGTGCATCTGGAGAAACACAGGCTCACGGCCGTGCCATGCGGGCGCACGGTCGTGCGTCTGGTTCTTCAACAAAGCATCGCTCGGAAAATGCACAAAACGGCCAACCAAAACACATCCAATTGTAATCACACTTCAAACACATGTTATCCACATCCCAAATAACACAATTCAAACATCATATACCACATGCATCGATCATTCCACGATTTACCATGGAAATATCTTCTTTCTCTTTCTAAAGCCATACATACACACATGCAAGCTTCAAGGGTGGAAATCTATCAACCAAATCAACATGCAATCACATATAAACCTTCCACACATTCATCAGCATGCAATACCTTCATCCATGGCATCAACACTCATCAAACAAGCTAGGAAAACGCAAGAAGAAGTGAGGAACACTTACCTCTCTCCATGCTTTGAAACCAAGCTTCAAATCACTAATCTCTTGGCTCTCTAATCGGATTGGGAGCTAATGGCTGCTGAGTCTCCTCTCTAGGAACGGGAGGCACTGAAATGAAAGAGAGAATATGGCTAAAATGCAAACGGGTGAGTAAAGAAATGAACTTAACTCACGGCTCACTTAAATACTATGCCACGCACGGGCGTGCACCAATGATGCACGGTCGTGCACCAGGGAAAATAAGTATAACTTATTTCCCGCTCGCTCGCCTAATCGAATCCTTCCGAAAGGATTCCAACGGAAGCCACATAGGCTTCGAAAACTTACCAACTCACCCTTGAACTCAACCAGACTCCCAATCTCTTTCTGAATTCGATTTCTAACCCCAAAACTCTACCCCTAAGGGCTTCCGGATCTAGGATGCTACATTTCCTCCCCCCTTATAAAAATTTCGACCCCGGAATTTACCTGAATAACTCTGGGAACCTATCCCTGATCTCAGATTCTACCTCCCAAGTGGCTTCCTCCACTCTCTGACTGCGCCATAAGACCTTCACTAGAGGAATCTGCTTGTTCCGGAGAACCTTGACTTTATAGTCTAGAATCTGTACTGGCAGCTCTTGATAACTCAAATCATCAGCCAACTCAACCTCTGAAAACTGAAGCACATGAGAAGGATCTCCCACATACTTCCTCAACTGCGACACATGGAACACATTATGGATCCTGTCCATGCTAGCTGGCAAAGCCAATCTGTAGGCAACTGTCCCTACTCTCTCAAGTATCTCATAGGGACCAATGAATCTAGGGGCCAACTTCCCCTTTCTGCCAAATCTGAGCACGTGCCTGTACGGTGCAACTCTCAGGAATACTCTGTCGCCTACTGCAAACTCAATCTCTCTGCGTCTCAGGTCTGCATAGCTCTTCTGTCGATCCTGGGCCTGTTTCATCCTTTGCCTGATGATTCGGATCTGCTCAATCATACCCTGAACTATCTCTGGACCAACAACTGTCTCCAGGGAATCTCTCTCTCCAATCTCATCCCAATGAAGAGGAGATCTACACCTCCGACCGTATAATGCCTCAAATGGAGCCATCTGAATAGTCGCCTGATAACTGTTATTATATGCGAACTCCATGAGGGGAATCAACTCTGCCCAATCGGTCTGGAAGTCCATACAACAAGCTCTAAGCATATCCTCCAGAATTTTATTCACCCTCTCGGTCTGCCCATCTGTTTGAGGATGGTAGGCTGAACTAAACTGTAATCTGGTCCCCAAGGCTCTCTGCAATGATCTCCAGAAAGCTGACAAGAATCTGGAGTCTCTGTCTGAAACTATAGTCCTGGGAATACCATGGAGTCTGACCACCTCTCTGATGTACAGTTTCCCCAACTGATCCGTAGACATACCCTGTCTAATAGGCAGAAAATGAGCTGACTTGCTCAGTCTGTCCACAATCACCCATATGCCATCAAATCCCCTCTGAACTCTGGGAAGACCAGAAATAAAATCCATAGAAATATCTTCCCATTTTCACTCAGGAATACTCAAGGGATGAAGTAAACCTGATGGTCTCTGATGCTCTGCCTTAACCTGCTGACATACCAGACATTTGGAAACGAAATCTGCTATGTCTTTCTTCATGCCTGACCACCAGAAACTCTTTCTGAGATCCTGATACATCTTTGTACTACCTGGGTGCGCTGAATACACCGTGCTGTGCGCCTCTGACAAAATCCTCTGTCTCAACTCTAAACTCTGTGGCACACATACTCTGTCCCTGAATCTCAAGATCCCATCTCTGAACTCAAAATCTGGCATTGCTCTATCTGACATCCTCTGAAGCATGCCCTGAGTCCACTCATCAGATATCTGGCACTCTCTGATCTCATCATACAGAGAAGATCTGATCTGTAATCTGGAGAAACCCGCAGTCACTATCTCAATCTGCTCTCGGGCTATCTCATACTGTAGCTCTGACTGGACTGAAAGACTGGATAAGGCTACTCGCCTACTCAAAGCATCTGCCACTACATTGGCTCTCCCTGGATGGTATCTGATGTCAACATCATAATCTTTCACCAGCTCTAACCATCTCCTCTGCCTCATATTGAGCTCTCTCTGGGTGAAGAAATATTTCAGACTCTTGTGGTCTGAATAAATGCTACACTTAACTCCATATAAGTAATGTCTCCAAATCTTCAAGGCAAACACAACTGCAGCTAACTCCAAATCATGAGTGGGATATCTCATCTCATGATCTTTCAACTGTCTGGAGGCATAAGCAATAACTCTACCACTCTGCATCAACACTGCCCCAATCCCTTGATGGGACGCATCTGTATAAATGTCAAACTCAACTCCCTCCTGTGGTAGCGCCAAAACTGGAGCACTAGTCAATCTCTGCTTAAGCTCCTGGAATCGTGCCTCGCACTCATCTGACCAAACAAATGGAACCTCTTTCCTAGTCAAGGCAGTGAGAGGCCTTGCTAGGTTAGAGAATCCCTCAATGAATCGCCTGTAATAACCTGCCAATCCAAGGAAACTTCTGATTTCCTTTACTGTCCTCGGCTTTGGCCAACTCAAAACTGCCTCTACCTTGCTGGGATCCACTGAAATACCATCTGCTGAAACCACGTGACCCAGAAATGCAACTCTATCAAGCCAGAACTCACATTTGGAAAACTTGGCAAACAACTGCCTATCTCTCAATCTCTGAAGCACGTATCTGAGATGCTCCTCATGCTTTGCCACACTCCTGGAATACACCAGAATGTCATCAATGAAAACCACCTCGAACCGGTCTAAGCAATCGTGAAACACCCGGTTCATCAGATCCATAAAGATCGCTGGGGCATTAGTCAACCCAAATGGCATGACCACGAACTCATAGTGCCCGTATCTGGTCCTGAAAGCTGTCTTGGGAATATCTCTGTCTGCCACTCTGACCTGATAGTACCCAGATCTCAAATCAATCTTTGAAAATACCGTTGCACCTCTCAGCTGATCAAATAAATCATCAATCCTCGGCAGGGGATACTTAACCAGACTCTCAATCTCTCTCTGAATTCGATTTCTAACCCCAAAACTCTACCCCTAAGGGTTTCCAGATCTAGGATGCTACAGGGTTATCCGGATCAGATGGGTGGTCAGTGGCCAGATATGGGTCAGTATCAGCAGTATCAGGGACAGAGTTCTGGGTCTGATACGATTAGCACCAGTGGTTCAGAGAGAGTTCACCCGATCTACAGTCTTCCGGGTATTCATCAAGCTCCGAAATTTGTGGGTAGTAAAGATCCGGCTGTTGCCGAGGAGTGGATGGAGGCGGTCGAGAGTGTGACCGGTCTATTCGCCATGTCTGATCGAGAGAAGATCAGATATGCAATTTTTATGTTCAGAGGTGATGCGAGGTCTTGGTGGAATCTCGCGAGGACCACAGTTGATGAGGAGTCCCTTTCTTGGGAAGAGTTTCGGACGATGTTTGAGAGTGAATTCAGGAGCCCAGGGACTGCATATGCTAGAGCTCGAGAGTTCATTGAGTTACAGCAGGGCTCAAGTTCGGTCAGAGAATATGCGATTCGGTTCCATGCTTTGGCCAGATTTGCTCCGAGTTTAGCGGGTACAGAGGCTGGCAGAGTTCAGAAATTTATCCATGGGTTGCATCCAGCTATTGCTAGAGATGTTCTGACAGGAGAGCATCCC
>JAJEJH010002030.1:0-13007 GCA_026122585.1 Anacardium occidentale
GATATAGTCTCAAAAGTAGAAAATAAGGAAGATGATTCCTCAATGGATAAGAAAGAAGTAAGCCTTCTAGCACGAAAATTCAGAAATTTCTTGTTAAGATTGAGAAGGAATAAAAGCAAGATCATCATGAGGTTAAGAAATATGGAGGATGATGACAATGACATTATTTGTTATATATGTAAGAAAATTGGTCATATTCATCAAGATTGTCCTTAACTCATAAAGAGGAAGAAGGACAAAAAGTTCAAGAAAAAGGCATATGTGGCTACTTGGAGCAATTGTGACAATGCAAGCAATGAAAGTGAGTCAAAAGAGGAAAGAGCAAATTTTTGCTTTATAACCATGAGTGAATTGAAAGACGATGTAGGCAATTCAAACTCTTACTTAATTGTTGAAATTCAAGTAGCTTTTGATTCATTAATGAATGAATATGATAATGTATGTGCTAAAAACAAGTCATTAAAAAAATGAATAGCATATATCAAAATTGAATTTGAGACACTTACATGTGAGCATGAAAAGCTAAATTCGGTACATGTTACATGCAATATATGCTTGAAAAGCTAACTTTTTAATAAGGACTGTAGTACCTTGATTTTGTGCTTTTTCACTTTAGTAATCGTTTGACATGGTGAAAGCTAATGTGAAGGTTATTGTTGCTATGAGTACAACCATTACCTAATGCAATTCTCTTGATTTCTACTCTCTAAACACATTTTCACTGATAGGTTCTTTTTTTTAAAGAATAATACCTCTTGGATGTTGTCTACTACAAACCTCTTGAGTAAATTGTTATGAAATCACACTTTAATCCACTCAAGCTTGTTCATAAATCTTGCACAAAAACTCCTAAATAAAACAAGTTCTAAAACCATGCAATTTCATTCAATGTTTCATGTAATAGTTAACCTAGATTCAAGTTATCTCAACTTTACACAAATGCAAGTTCAAGTCTTCAATATTCCAACTTTCAAGTCAATATCAAATGTCTCACAACAATCAAAGAAAGATAAGAGAATGAGATTCAAGCTTAATACATAAGAGCCAACAATTTGATTGAAATAATTTTTTTTGTAAGAAAAAAGATTCAAGCCTAAAGGACAAACCACCAACTAGAATATGAAGTAACTTACTTGATAGATAATTTGCAAGATAAATGCACTAAAGCATAAAGGATAAAGATTCACCAACTTGAGTTTAAACCAAGTTTGGCGTCGGTTTTTATAGTGCCAAGTTCAAAGAAATCTTGACACAAGCTTAAAAAAGCACTCCAATTTATATCTTGAATTCACTAACTTGAATTCTTACACCACCAATCTCTTCTTGTCAAAGATTGGATAAAGGAAAGATAAGAGTTCACAAGAGCTAACAAAGCTCTAAGAACAATCAAAGCAAAAACTTTTAAGTTTTCATTTCAATAAAAGGCCTTTACAAATAAGAATATTTGTCTTTATATATGTACGTACAAACAATGGTTAAAAAGAACTAACCTTAGTCTACTTTAAAATTTATTACAAATGGTAAAATGAATGGACTAAGTTTTCCTAGATAATTAAATTCATTTACAACTAAATACATTTCATAATTAAAATATAAACACGTACAAATAAAAATAGATAGCATGCATTTTCCTTGTTTTATACCATTGATCTTCATAATTTGTGGTACCCTTGAATTTTATATTGCAACTTAATTGATTGATCCTTGAATTGAGTGTTCTTGTATTCAAACCATGTATTAGGACTTTAGGCACTCATAATCTTCATTGCACTTGATGGAGAGGGCTTAGAGTGCAGTGTGCATGCTTGGAAGGCCTTAAAGAGCTTAAAGATCTGTGGCTAGATAGAACCTGGGTATTGTAATGACTTGTTATAGTGACAAGCAAGTGTTGTTTGGGTAGAACCTGGTTGCCACTATGGTTGAACCTAGCACTATGGCATTAGTAGCAAGGCAAGTTTGTCTTACTTCTTTTATTGGCCTATCTCCCTTAGTTCAATTCGCTTGGCTACTTCTTTTTCCTTTGAATTTTTATGCAAACATTTTATGATTTTGGATGGGATGTTTGAACTTCATTTGATTGCATGAATTGGATTTACTATTGCTCATCTTGTCTTCATAGCTTACATAGAAATTACCCTTGGTAAAATTGCATGTATAGGCTAAATCTTGTCTTGAAAGATCATGCTTGATCATTCTTTCGTGATTTTGGATGCTTTGAAAGTGTATTGGATAACTTAAAAGACCACTTGATGGAGAAGTTCTTAAGCCAATTGTTATTGTCACATCTTGTTCCTTGTTATTCATTTAGGAATTGTCTTTGATGTCATGTCCATCCTTAAATTCAACTTTCATCAAATCAAGTGTTTTATGACTTGTTTGAGTTTTTTCAAGGCCAATCGAAATTACTAGTGTTCTATAACTTGTTATTCCACCATTTGAGTGATCATTAGAAATCTTTACCATTGAGTTAGGACTTGAAAACATATCATCCTCGTAGGCATGATTTAACTCTTTCTTTCCCTTCACAATCTCTTTGCTTCTCTGAAATTTCCCACCATAAAGATAAAGAAGTATAGTCTTTAATCCTCAAAATAGCAATCACATATTTCTTCGTATTCAACTAACTTATAAGCTCAAACATCGTATCAAGGTAATTCACTTAATGCAAGAATTCATTTAGGTCTACTCATCTAATTTCGAGCATATCAACCTCTAAACATGTATCACTATTTTCAACTTGGTTTTAGACCACTTTAACTAAGTTTTGTGATGCTTTATGTATAAGACACTCAAGGATATCAAATTTCCCATTCACGTTATCCCTAAGATTTCAAATTTGATCCTCAAAATTTATCTTTCTAAACCTTAAAAAGTGCAGGGTTAAAAGGGTAAAGTTTCTTCTTGTCACTGATAGGATTGGTTAACATGAGAAGGATTAGAAAAGGTTTAAATGTAGGGAAAATGGTTGGTTTTTGATTTTGTAAACAGTGTTTTTGAAATATGAATAGTGATTTTGGTTAAGGAAAAGTGTTTTCAATTATGGTTTAGGGGTATAAGTATTGGCCTTGGTTAATAGTTGTAATTGGAATGTATATTTAGGCTTTAATATAAGTAGGCTTGGGTTGGACAAGTAAGAGCACTTAGGTAATTATTGTAATGGGCAGTTTAGTAAATGCAGGAATAGGTAGAAAGGTAATTGTGTAAGAAAAATAGGATTAAGGTCAAGTGTGGGGTTAATTGTGTTTAGTGAAGGATCAGGGAACATTGTCGTGAGGTGGCAAGAGATTAAAGAATTTAATGATTAAGTTTAGTAAAATAGTTGTACTTTTGCTTGTAAGAGTGGGTTAATGACAATGTGATAATTTGGTACAATAAATGGATGGACGAATGAAGTTAATGGTTGGAGACTTGGACAAGTAAGCTTGCAAATTCTTTTTTATTTTTTAACAAAAATTACCTTCCAAACATATAAATCTAGCTAAATATGAGAAAATTTTGGCAAGAGATTGTACTTGGCGTAAGGTAAGATGAGGTTAGGGTTTTAATGTATTAAATGAAGTGTAACTTATGGCTAAAAATGAGGGCAAGAGTATAATCATTTGTTGACTAAAGATTTTTTCAAATTTGCTTACAACACCTGGTTACACAAAGAAAAGTTAGAAAAAAATATGGTTTTCGTCTTTGGTGCATTAAAATTTGTTAAGAAAGTCAAGGAAGCAAAATATCAAATTTTGAATTTGTTTTCAAAATCAATTGACAAGTGATTCACACATAATTATCCTCAAGAAAATCAAATTATCACAAGTTTGTATCTTGAAGTGTTTTGATTAAATGTTCATATTTTATAAAAGATTTTTAAAAGGAAAATTCATTTTTTTATAATGTACGATCGTACTCATAGTGTCGGATCATACATTGCATTCAACTAACCATATTATGCCACATGGAAGTTAATTTTTCATAAATTTGTCGAAGTCACAACTAACCAAACTGTACATATCTACTTTGCTTTTCATAAAAAATTGGTTATTCACACTTGTAACATGTTATGTCATAATTGTGACTGTTTGAGATTCTTTAATGCAAATCTCAAGCTCACGCCCGTGATTGTGTATCACGACTGTGAGAAATTAGAGATTTTTATAGATGTGTGGTAGTACATTTAAATTTGTGTGCTCGTACATGTGATTATATATAAGAAAATCCAAAAATTCTTATTTTCTCACGACTCATAAACTATTTCCCTCCACCTTTTTTCACCTATTTTCATCAAATACTTCTCAAATCTCAAAATCTTTCTTTCAAACTATTACATTTCACACCAAAATCCCTAAACCAAGCTTTACTTTTTCAAAAATTTCTCTTTTTCATCACTATCCAGAGAATCCATAAGGAGCAATGCCTAAAACCAAAATGACTATATGTTAAGCCAAAGAAAGTCCATATGGAATCATTGTACGAGACAACACTCAATGCGATGCATTGGATGCAATCATTAAAGCAAGGTATTTACATTGGTCATTATTTATAATTTAGCATATTAAGTGAAGAAGTGAGTTGGTTGATTAGAAATGTCAAATGAAGTGTGTTATTTGGAATGCATTTAACTGTTCATGAAAACCTAGTGAAAGAATATAAAAGTTCATTGAAGGTTGATAAAAGTTGTAGAGGAGATATAAAAGACGTTGTGATAATGTTCAAATTACAAGATACGAAGTGGGTTATAAGTCCACAACAACTTACAAATTGGTTAGAATGTGACTGTGAAGGAGTTTTATACATGTTACGGGGTTAAAATTCAAATGTGGCATGAATAAATCTTGGCAGTAATGGTGTCTTTGATGCTCATACTTCCAAATTGAGCCAATTTCAATGTCCTACACTTAGGGAAGTTTACCACATGATTACATAAACCTTGAATGCCCATCAATAAACCAACGAGCATCTTAGTGTGGGAGACATGGTTTTGTTAGAAGTTGTTGTAAATGAAACTCAAGTTGATACAACCCATTAGTTGATTCATAAAATAAGAAAAATTCATGAAATTCGCAAGAAATTTGATTTCAATATGTTAATCACCTTTTTTGCAATAAAGTTAGGGAATGATTTAGAATCGAAAAATGCTAAATATGTTCAAAAGTTTTCAAAAAAATGTTGCGTAAATTCAGAAGCATTATTTTGAATAGGAATTATTTAGAAACATTGGTTATCGAGTTAGTGATTAGCTAATGTTGTAGAAGAGAATGAATCATCCATTATGCCATCAACTGGTATTTCAAGTATTCTAAATGTAAGCACAAATCGAGAAAAATGTATGCAAAGTTGAAACTAGAAATGAAGAATGATCTTTGTCTAAAATGCAATGGGTCTTAGTCTAACTTCAATCGATTTAAGGAAATATGATTAACTTGGAGGCCCGAATGGATAGAGTGGAAAGTCATCTAGAGGCTAAGTTTTGAAGTTCATGCTTTGAGCTATCACTCTTCTTCAATGCATGTGAATGAAGGTGCTCTTGCAAATGCTCCTCCGAAGTCTTGATTTCCTTTAAATGCATTTGCTCTTAATCTTTCAAAGTTTTTTTTTTTTTTTATTTGAGGCACATAATAAATCTTACTTGCTTTTGCATTAAATCACAATTTTGTATCTAACTTGTTTACTATGATTTAAATGATTGAATATAATTTATTTTGGATATCTTGAATGTTTTTTAAATTGTATTTTGATGATATATTGATAATATAATTGGTAAGAATCTTGAAATAGTTGAGTTTATTGAAGTATTTTCTATTAAACTATTGAAGTATTGAGATTGTTGTTTTGAAAAATATTGTATTTGGTTGTTTGAAATATGTTGGTGAAATGTGTTGTATTTTGTTGCTTTAAATGTGGTGTAATTGTTGTTGATGATGTTATATAGTTGTGAGTTTTGGAGTATTGAAGTAACATTGAGAAATGATATTTGTTTTGGCATTTGTTGTTAAAATATGGTTAAAAAGGAAATAGATGATGCCAAATTTTTTTTCACTCTCTTTTATTTGTGTCAAAAAAGGGAAGAAATAGTGTTGTGAAAATGGCTTATTTTATCATAAATAATGGGAGAAAATTGAGTATGTAAGTACATAAGTAAAAAGGAGAAATTGGTTTTAAATCTCTTAATATTCAAATTTATATCTTATACATTTTAAGATGTTTTTATTATCAATAAAAATGATGATATTATTGGATCTTTAGATGTTTTTGATGATCACAAAAACATCGTTAAAATTATTAATTTATTCTTGACATGATTTTTATTCATGATTAAATTTGGACACAATTTTATTTTTGCTTTTCAAGGCTCATGTATAACGATGTATCTCATATGGATGCTCATATATAGTTATTTTTAGAGTTGTATATGATTTCTCACAACATCATGCAACCTTCCTATGCATGCTTTTGTCTTGTAAGGGTTTCAAAATAATGTCATGTTCACCTGGACATGATAGCCAATTATAAAAAGCTCATCATGTGTACTCACATCCATATATAGTCAAAAGAAGTCAGAAGCAATTAGCAAAAGTCTAAGTCAACAACAACTGTATGCCCATACACCTATTACACACATGCTTGCGACCAAAATTAAGAGATTCATCATGATAAGGTCAAGTACATAAGGTCCCATACACAATCAAAGGAATAAAGTCAAAACTATATGTATGCCCATGAATAATATATGTATGCTAGTACTAAAGCTAAATTTAAGGCATCCAAGGTTTCATACATCCTCTTGTGCATGTGTTTGTACCTACTTATGTGCCTTCAAGTGTTCAAGTTTTGAATAAATGTATGCCTATACATAAACTATGTATGATTATACACCTACTGGTATGAATAATAAATCTAACCATTGGAATGTAGCTCAAGGTCATAAATGAAGAAGTTACACCATGCACGAGAGGCACACACTCATATAAAATATTGTAATTCACAAAAATTGAAAGTTTTTTTAGTAGCGACAACTCTATTTATTTTCCAACAACTCCTTTCCAGTTTCAATAAGATCAAAGGTATAAATAGAAGCTAATTTGAAGTGAGAAAGATTAGAAACAATAAACATATTCAATCATACTTTTTTCTTCTCTTCATAGCAACTCATTTTCTCTCTAAAGATTAAGTATATATTGTTGAGAGAAATTCTTATGCTTATCTTATATATCAGCTGTAAGACCCCTTATTGGATGTCACTGTGCTACTATTATTTATTTATTACATAAAAAGTATAGTATATTATTTTATTTACTACTTGAAAATCATTACTAATCACATCCAACAAGAAATCCTACACAAAACTATACTGAAAACATATGCAATGCAGAAGTTTATAAAATAAATGTGGTGGAAAGCTTAAACTCAATGTACAGCATCCTGAATAAAACTCATATTTTATTACGAATAAGTAGTATATAAAAATATAATTGATACTGTACATCTCATATGCATGAGCAACATAAGCATGCGAGTCAACATGTTATCTACTAAAATCTAGATACATATATACACACATATACAAAACTGAAAACATCGGGTAGGAACCCGCTCGAGCTATATCCCACTCTCTAGCCATCTCGTGCTTTATGCTCAGCTCTCCAAAATACCAACATGCAAGAAAAGGAACTGAGGGGGGTGAGTGACAAGTCACTCAATAAGCATCTTCTACCTCTTCCCTCAGGTAGGCACTGAGCTGATGCATCTCTAGCTAGCTACTAAGCTGATGAAGTTAACTAAGTTCTCTGATAATTTAATAGTTTCTTCTCTTATCTTGTTCTCTGTTTTCTTTCTTTAATGCTTTCTTACGTTGTTTCTATCTCATTGTCAATCTGATTACTAGCTTAATAGACTTTACTTACCTATGGCTAGTCTAACTGTTCATCTGATAACCTCAACTGAGTTCTTTCTAATCTAATAGAATATTCTTCTTTAGTTAACTTACTTTTCGAATACTACCTCATGTTGTATCGTAAATATGTATATGATTTTATGTAAACAACCCAAAATAAAGAGAAATCCTAAGCGGTCTAACTTGACTCAGTAAGCTTTCTTTCTGATATTCATTATCTTTTTTCTTTTCCTATTCTGTCATAGGTTTATTTTGTAAACATGTTCATTCTGTTACATATATATAATATTGTATACAGGTTTTTCTTTCTGGTATTTCATTTTCTGTCTGTATTATTGGTTATCAAATTGTCTGATAATTTCTCTGTTCTGTTTGTTATTTTGTCATGTATTGTCACATGATTTTTATTCTGAATTTTTACTATTTTACTATTCCTCACTGATTAATCATAAACTAGATCATGTTTTACTATGTATGTCATGTGGAAATGACATGTCATGAAATCTATTGAAATCATGTCTAGACCTTGGCCTGTTTATATCATGTGTCTGAAAACTATTTACTGAAATACTGCTGTTAGATCAAAAGATCCTAAAATAACTGAAAAGCTGATATAAAAGGTGTTGAAATACCAAAAACGGAATCTGAAAATCATATCTAAAAACTGTGCTACGTAGACTGATGAATGCAGGGATTCGACACCTTGGCCATATGAGTTTCTTATGCAAACACGTGCTAGAAACTGTTTACCCACGTGCTGCCATCGAATCTGAATTGAAAGTTGATCTGATAACTGTAACTGAGTGTCTCATAGTATAAACTGATCATATCATCTTAAACTGCTAACTGAAGACACCAGTATATGCCGATATATAGTGGCTAGTATGGTTATATAGACCCTGATGTTAGTTCCCATATAAGTGTACTGAAACTCATAGACGCCCCCTCGTATTCACCATTGAGATTGATGTATAGATCATTGTGTTTTTCTAACTGAAAATATGTATTTGGATCCTTAGATCCCTTTTCTGAAAATACTATATGGCATGTCATGTCATGTAATGCATATCATGCATGATAATTATTATTTCTTTTCTTCTAATTACTTTTTATATAGATGTACATATGTTATAGTTTTGTTATGCGTATACTCAATCTTATACTATTTCTGTAACTTATTAAGCTTATTAATAAGTCCCTATAACTTTTCTGAGTTCTGTTATATTCTGTCACTATATCTGTCAGTTTCCTTTATTACATTTCACAACTATTGCTAGTTCTATTTCTGTTTATTTTTATACTATTTCGATTTCTGTTTCTAGATATGTATATATATATATATACATTAACTATATTCATCACTGTTTTCCTGTTTCCATCTAGTTTCTAATCATGTTTTTCTATTCAAACTGTTTTAGCATTACTATTAAATTCTTCTCAATTAATACTGTGAAAGCGTGATTTTAGAGGTTCTCATATAATTTTCTATGTCTCTTTCTTCTTTCTTTAGACTTATTCTGATTCATAGTATGATATTTCTTCCCTTATATCACTTAGAAGACGTGAAATTTTCTTTTAATACTGAAATTCTATTGAATGGGAAGAAAATTTCTCTTTTTCACTAGGCACACAGGCGTGCACTATTGGATGTACAGGCATGCATAAGCCTTCACAGGCTGTGTTCCAATCGTGCAACCCAACCATGCTAGGTTCTAGAAATTCTATTTAATTCTTGAATTCTACTAATGCACGCTCGTAACCATTAGGCGCACAATCGTGACCCTACTAAAATCCAATCGTACATGGCTCACATACACGACTGTGACCCTGCTAAAACCTAGAATGCATGGGTGTGCATACACGAATGCACGGGTGTGCATCCTACTCTATTTCGACACCCAAGGCCAAAACACCCAAGATCAGCTCCAAAAACTCACTCAAACCTTATCAAACTTCAATCAAACATGTCATAACATATGAACATACAACATATATTACTATTAACACATTTTCCCCATCATTTATAGCTAAATCATACTAAAATCTTTCTAAACCCTTAAACATACACACACATATGTATTAAGGGAACTAAGCATGCTCTCACCTCCAAATTTCTCATATATTCATCATCAACATCATCATATAAACATGCTATTAAACAGGAAACATGCTCTATATCTAAATTACTCAACCAAGGAAAACATAAACTTATGGAAACAGGAAGAAGGTAAGAAGATACTTACCAATAACTACTAAAGACGTCTATTTCTTTATCTCTGACTGAATCATAGATGGATTAGCTGCTAAAGTTGGTTAATCTCTCTCTCAATTTGATTAGGGTTAGCTAGAGAAAAAAGAAAGGGAAAATAGATAAAAAAAACTTGCTGAAACTGGCAGAGGGAAAAATTTGACTTTATATACCAGCAGGCATGCACGGGCGTATATAGCTACATGCACGGGCGTATATAGCTACATGCACGGGCATGCATGAAGAGAAAGGAACGCATGGGTGTGTGTCACCTTTTGGATGACTTTATATACAGCTTGTGGAAGGAGCACAACCGTATGTCACAAGCTGTATATGAAGTCATCCAAAAGGCTGATATACCCTCCTAACTCACTGAAACTGATTTCTAACTGAGAAATCTCTCTTCTAACCCTGAATCAAAGCCTAGAAAGACCATTCTAACCTGGGAATGTTACATCAGCTTTTGTAGAGACATTTCTTTTTCATAATTTTTGTATCAAACAAGTTTTGGACATGATCTTGTATAATTATTGTATTGGGCATAGTTCCTAGAAAACTATTTTTGCATTTAGGTGCAATCACATATCAATAATGAAACTTCAAATCGATTGCTTGAAAAAGTATAAGTAAAAAGCTTTTGGAAAAAGCTTCGAACTACCATAAATTTGCTAAATAAACTTCTTCTTTTTCTTCTCTCTTTTATTCGTGCTTATTTTGTTTAAAATTGCTATTTTATTATTGCTTTCATTATTATTCATATTTTGCATAAAGTTTTAGAAAATTCTATTCATCCGCTCCCCTTTTTAGGATTATATCAACCATTAAGGTGTATAACAAAGTTAACAACTTTATCATTACTTTTTGCATTATCTAATATAATATTAAAAATAGATTTATTTATATTATATTCATTAAATATGTTAGTTAATGTTTGATAAATTATCACACTAGAATGAAGATATTCTAGCGGCCTAAATACAATAACTTTAATACATAATTACTTATCAAAATTAACTAATAAGTAGTTGTGCAAATATACCTTATATTATGATTATTAGAGATCTATAAATTGAAAGTCATATATATAACAACTTTAAACTTGACTAATTCTTTCATTATTTTTAATTACATTAATTCATAATTTTTATTATGACTAATCTTAATGTTGACATAGGACTTCTTATAAAAGCAAGTTGAATACTATATTGCATCTTTTATTTTAATATTTGATCCTCCACATAAGAAAATAGTTGATCAAAAGAGACAATGTACCTGATCATGTAGTTTTTTATTTTTTTATTGATTATACGTAAAGTTTAACATTTCTCTAATGATAAAACCAGTTGGATTATTAGAAGAAGATCTACAAAGTGATCTTAATCTTATGAAGACAATTTGTTATTGTCCTCTCAAGTGATGGGGTATTTTTTTATAATATTCATTTATATGGCGACAAAATGCACCCTAAAGTAGCATATTGTAAATAAGAATAGCAATATTTACACATTGCTTATCAAACCAATTTATCATCTATGGTTTCTTCAATTTGATCAAAGTACTCCCACATCATTAATTTTTGCTTTCTCTTCTTTTTTTTTTTTTTCCCAACAAGGTGGCACAACTACTATAACATCCCAGGTTAGAAAAGCCCTTAGGGGTAAAGTTTTGGGGTTAGAAATAGAATTCAAAAATGGATTGGGAGTCTAGAAGAGTTCAGGGGTGAGTTAGTAAGTTTTCCAGAACTGTGTGGCCTTCGTATGATTCCTTTTGGGAGGTTCTAATCATACGAAGCGCGGGAAATGAATTATATTCATTTTCCCTTGGTGCACTCCCGTGCACTTGCCCTGCACGCCCGTGCAGGTGGGTAGAAAAAGAGAGATGAGAGTTAATGCTTTCTCACCCAGCCATTTTATCATTTTAGCCAAATTTTCTTCTTTATTTTCAGTAGCTCCCAGCCCTAGACGTGAGATTCAGCTTCCAGCAGCTCCCAATCCAGTAAGAGAGCAGAGAGAATAGCTTGAGTTAGAGATTTCTAGCAGCCATGTCTAGAGGTAAGTGTTTCTTACTTCTTCCATGTGTTCCCAGCTTGCTTTGATGCTTGTGTGATGATGCTGGAAACGTGTGCTTCCGTTTCTAGCTTGTGATGCTATGTTTGCATGTGTATTTGATGATGATTTGATGATTTAGATGTTTATTTTCCACCCAAGAACATGTTTGCTTTGCTTGTGTGTGCGTTGTGAAAGAAAGCTTGATTTTCCATGATGGTTTCAGTAGCAGTTGATGGATGTTGAAATTGAAGTGATTTGTTAGCTTATAGAAGTGTCATTGAAGTGTATTTAAGTTTAATTTCAGTTTGGATGTGAAATAGCATGGTTTCCTATAGTTTCAGGCGAGCCATGTCTGAGCAGGACAAGACACACGGTCGTGTGCCCGTAAGAGCACACCCATGTGCCCTCGTTTCTGTAAAGACACGACCGTGTGCACGAAGTACACATGGTTTGGAATGCAGAGGACACGACCGTGTGTCCTGAGGGACACGGTTGTGTGTCCCTTCTTTGCATAAAATGGCCAAAATTTCTAGTAGCTTGCACGTCCAGTAGCATGACCTGCACACGATCCCGTGCGTCTGGGCACACGCCTGTATGCCCTTGCCCAGCACGGCCATGTGTGCGCATGCACGCCCGTGTGCCTTCTTTGCACGCCCATGTGCTCAGCAGATTTTCCAGAAAATGTAGAAAATGAGATATAAAGGTTTGGTAATTCATCCAAAGGCTAATAATCACCAGATAGACCAGTATTCAGATAATAAATACAGCATATGCATACCATAACATAGCATGTAGCCTGAAAGAGGATCTAGGGATCTGAATTCAGTAGTTT
>JAJEJH010002031.1:0-12983 GCA_026122585.1 Anacardium occidentale
TCTCATCTAGACATCTAGGAATATACTCCTCTCTATCTATAGCATCACAACAAACCAGGGTTAGAATCACATATCACAATCAAAGCTGGACAATAAATACCTGACTGTGCTGTGAGCAGGGTCTGGACGACAGCTGCGAAGAAGAGAAAAAGCACCACACACATACAACTTTTGCTCTGATACCACCAATATAGGACCCGCCGCCACGAGTACCCTTGCTGCTGAAAACTATAGGGAGCTTTTATTAACAATCTGAAAATTCAAGTACCCGCGACAGGAATCCTACGAAAAGAAATAAACTTCCTGAAACTATACAATTCTGCACATGCGGAAGCTATATTGAATATACATCATTGAACTATACATATTGTTCTGTACAATGGGCCCATTGGCCTTTTTCATACATACATACTGTCTTTGTACATCTAGATACAAAAGTATTTACAAATTGACCACACAGGTCCAAAACTGAAAACTGTACAACTGCGATCGAGGTGTGTGTGCGTGCCCTCTCCGTCAGCCTCGATCCACCCACTCCTCGAACCCAGCACGAACCACCTGAAAAAGATGGAAGAATGAGGGGGATGAGTGATAAAGATCACCCAGTAAGCGCTCCTTACTTCCCTCAATACCCAAGCAAGCACAAGCAATCATATAAATCAAACATACCTGGGCCTCGGCCCTAATCATACATCTATGCGCTTGCTGGAATCTGAAAACTGTTATCTAAATCTCATTCTCATTATATACTGATATCATCATTATTCATGTCATGATGTGTATGTCATGCCATGCTAACTGAATATACTGGATGCATGCATCTGAATACCTCTCTGTACCCTCGGGTACATACTGTGCTGATCAGACTGGTGAACATAGGGATTCGACATATTGGCCATGTGGGCTGAACAGTCTAGCTACTGGCTAGAAAGCTGAATCTGAAAACCACCGCCCAATCTGACTGGTGTCAGATGGTAAACTGAAATGCTGCTGAATCCTCTGACTGGTGTCAGGAACTGAATCTGTAATACTGCTGAGCGTTCTAACTGGTGTCAGAAGGTTGAATCCCACAGATGCCCCCTCATGTTCCACCTAATGCTCTCACCCGTACATCGGGCTCTGAAAACTGAATACTGCTGAATTCAGATCCCATGATCCTCTCTGAAACTACATGTCATGTCATGATATGCACATGCAGTTTATTATCTGAATACAGGCTCATCTGATGCTTATCTGAAGCACTTTAACCATTTATCTGAATTCCCATGCTTAATTAATCAAATTTTAATCATTTTTCTGAAAATCTGCTGATGCACGGGCGTGCATCAAAGGTGCACGGGCGTGAGCCAGGACGTACGGGACCGTGCGCTGGTCGTGCAAGTTACTGGAATTTACTATTCACTTTCACTGAAAATGCTTACGCACGGGCGTGCACTATGGAAGGCCCGCGTGCGTCTGGAAAACTGGTCGTGCACACAGCGTGCACACGGGCGTACATCTAGAAAAGCAAAGGCTCACGGTCGTGCCATTCAGGCGCAGGGCCGTGTGTCTTGTTCTTCAACAAGAGCACCGCTCAGAAAATGCACGAAATCGCCAACCAAAACACAATCAATTTCAAAGCCACTTCAAGTACATGTTCCCAACACTTCAAATAACACAATCCAAGCTTCACATGCAACATGCACTCATTCATCACAAATTTACCATGGAAACTTCTTGTTTCTCTCACTAAAACACACACATATCACATGCATGCTTCAAGGGTGGAAATTCTTCATCCAAATCAACATGCAAAGCCATATAAGCATTTCAAACATTCATCCACATGTATTTAACTCATCCATGGCATCAAAACTCATCAAACATGCTGGGAATTTGCGAGAAGAAGTGAAAGAACACTTACCTCTTGCCATGCTTTGGAAAACAAGCTTCAATCAATTATCTTTATGCTCTCAAACTGGATTAGGGGCAACCGGCTGCTGGATTTCCTCTCTAAGAATGGGAGCTGCAAATGGAAGAGAGAAACTTTGGCTAAAGAGAAAACTTGGGTGAGAAAAATGGCTAAGTTGACCACGGCTCACTTATATATTATGCCACGCACGGGCGTGCACAAGGGAAAATGAACTTAATTCATTTCCCGCTTACTCGCTTGATCGAATCCTTCCGAAAGGATTCCTACGAAAGCCACACAGCTCCGAAAACTTACTAACTCACCCATGAACTTTACCAGACTCCCAATTTCTCTCGGAATCTCATTTCTAACCCTAAGACTCTAACCGAAAAGGCTTTCAGAATCTAGGATGCTATATTTCCTCCCCCCTTATAAAAATTTTGACCCCAGAATTTATCTGAATAATTCTGGGAACCTATCCCTGATCTCAGACTCTACCTTCCAAGTGGCTTCCTCCACTCTCTGACTGCGCCACAAGACCTTCACAAGAGGAATCTGCTTGTTCCTGAGAACCCTGACTTTGTAGTCCAGAATCTGCACTAGGAGCTCTTGATAACTCAAATCATCTACCAACTCAACCTCTGAAAACTAAAGCACATGAGAAGGATCCCCCACATACTTCCTCAACTGAGACACATGGAACACATTATGAATCCTGTCCATGCTAGCTGGCAAAGCCAATTTGTAGGTAACTGTCTCCACTCTCTCAAGTATCTCATAGGGACCAATGAACCTCGGGGCCAACTTTCCCTTTCTGTCAAATCTGAGAACGTGCCTGTACGGAGCAACCCTCAAAAAAACCATGTCGCCTACTGAAAACTCAATCTCTCTGCGTCTCAAGTCTGTATAGCTCTTCTGTCGATCCTGGGCTTGTTTCATCCTCTATCGGATAATTCTGATCTGCTCAATCATGCCTGGAACAATTTCTGGACCCACAACTGTCTCTAGAGAATCTCTCTCTCCAATCTCATCCCAATAAAGAGGAGATCTACACCTCCGACCGTACAACGCCTCAAATGGAGCCATCTGAATAGTCGTCTAATAACTGTTGTTATATGTGAACTCCATGAGGGGAATCAACTCTGCCCAATCGGTCTGGAAATCCATACAACAAGCTCTGAGCATATCCTCCATAATCTTATTAATTCTCTCAGTCTGCCCATCTGTCTGAGGATGATAAGCTGAACTGAACTGCAATCTAGTCCCCAAGGCTCTCTGCAATGATCTCCAGAAAGCTGACAAAAATCTGGAGTCTCTATCTGACACTATAGTCCTGGGAACACCATGAAGTCTGACCACCTCTCTGATGTACAATTTCCCCAACTGATCTGTAGACATGCCCTGTCTGACTGGCAGAAAATGAGCTGACTTACTCAGTCTGTCCACAATCACGCATATACTATCGAATCCTCTCTAAACTCTGGGAAGACCAGAAATGAAATCCATAGAAATATCTTCCCATTTCCACTTAGGGATACTCAAAGGATGAAGTAAACCTGATGGTCTCTGATGCTCTGCCTTAACCTGCTGACATATCAGACATTTGGAAACGAAATCTGCTATGTCCTTATTCATTCCTGATCACCAGAAACTCTTCTTGAGATCCTGATACATCTTAGTATTGCTTGGGTGTGTAGAATACACCGTACTGTGCACCTCTGACAAAATCATCTGTCTCAACTCTGAACTTTGGGGCACACATACTCTGTCTCTGAATCTCAAGATCTCATCTCTGAACTCAAAGTCTAGCACTGATCTCTCTGACATCCTCTGAATCATACTCTGAGTCCACTCATCAGACATCTGACACTCTCTGATCTCATCATACAGAGAAGATCTGATCTAAAGTCTGGAGAATCCCGCAGTAACTATCTCAATCTGCTTTCTGGCAATCTCAAACTACAACTCTCTCTAAACTGAAAGACTGGATAAGGTAACTCGCCTGCTCAAAGCATCTACCACTACATTGGCTCTCCTTGGATGATATCTGATATCACAGTCATAATCCTTCACCAACTCTAGCCATCTTCTCTGTCTCATATTAAGCTCTCTCTGGGTGAAGAAATATTTCAGACTCTTATGATCTGAATAAATGCTGCACTTGACCCCATATAAATTATGTCTCTAAATCTTCAAAGTAAACACAACTGCAGCTAACTCCAAATCATGAGTGGGATATCTCATCTCATGATCTTTCAACTGTCTGGAGGCATAAGCAATAACTCTACCACTCTGCATCAACACTGCCCCAATCCCCTGTTGGGATGCATCTGTGTAAATATCAAACTCAACTCCCTCCTGAGGTAGTGTCAAAACTGGAGCACTAGTCAATCTCTGCTTAAGCTCCTGGAATCGTGCCTCGCACTCATCTAACCAAACAAATGGAACCTCTTTCCTATGTGGGATTCAGTTTTGGGTGAACTCGAGAGGGCATATGTAGGATTCAGTTTTCTGACACCAGTCAGATTGTCCAACAACATTACATTTTCAACTTTCTAGCCAGTAGCTAGACTGTTAAGCCTATATGGTCAAGATGTCGAATCCATGTGTTCATCAGCTTGATCAGCATAGCAGGTACCTTCGGGTACATATAGATTATTCAGATACATGCATTATAGTATTTACAGCCAACATGACATAACATCTGTATCATGCCATGAATTAATAAACAGATAATCAGTAAAGTAAATTTCAGCACCAACAAGCGACTAGATGTATGATTAGGGCCGAGGCCAAGTATGTTGTTTGTATGTTTGCTGGCTTGGGTTGAAGGAAGTAAGGAATTTTTACTAGGTGATCTTCATCACTCATCTCTTTCCTTCTTCCTTTCTTTTCAGGTCAGTTTACTGCTGGAGAGGAGCGGGTAGACCGAGGCTAATGGAGAAGCCCCCACACAACAGTTTCCAGTGTATTTTATTTAAGTTTTAGACCTGTTGGGTCTTGTAATGTAAATGTATATACTCAAATGTAAAGAACAGTGTACAGAAACAATTATATGTATGAAAAAACATTATGGTCTCATTGTATATTTGTATTCAATCTTATTTTTAGCTTCCGCTTGCAATGTAATTAGTAGCAGTAGCTTTCTTTTCGTAGGATTCTTGTCGCGAGTACCCGAATTTTTAGTTTATTAAAAAAAGAGCCATATTATTCTGTAGTAGAGGTACTTGTGACGGCGGGTCTTACAGTACGCCCGTGCGTGCGATAAGTTTCAGTCACCTTGGTTTAAGTTAAGTTTATCCGATTTTTGAATCATTTTCACCCAAAGTTTACATTTCATTTTCAGATAATATCAACCCTAAGAGGGAAGAGCAGCATCCAGGACCATCAAATCAAGCTTGAGCTAGAGATTTCTTAATTAGAAAAGCATGTCGAGAGGTAGGCGGTCCTTACCTCTTTCCCTTATGTTTTGATATGTGTGGTGCATGCTTTGATACGCGTAACTTGATTCCAGCATGCTTGTGATGTTTCCCTTGTGTGCTGATACTGATTTGAGGTGATTATGATGATGATTGATGCATATATTGATGTTATGTGCGAGAATATATGTTTATATATGCCTTTGTGATGGGTTGGATGTTGAGCATGTGATTTGAAGTTGTGGAAAGGAAAAATATGCTTATATGAAGTGTTTTGCATGTGGGAAATGTTTATTTTACATTTGGTATAAGATTTGGCTGGGAATTGAGTTGATTCCAAGCGGTCATGGAAGTGTAGAGCAGGACGCACGCCTGTGCACTCATAGCACACGCCTGTGCATACTGCTTTTTATGCATGGTCACGACCATGTTCACGTAGTCGTGCATGACCTAATTTGTAGGGTCACGACTGTACATGTTGATACATGGCCATGTACCGAGAGAAAATGAGAAATATACAAAAAAATCATAGAACCACGCACGACGACATGCACAATTTGCTCACGATCCCGTGCAAGCTTACGCACGCCCGTGCACATGACACATACGCCCGTGCATCAGGTAGAAAAGAGAAATTAAAGCATGAAATGAGAAATGTGCACAGTAAAAGCCATCAATGAACATGAAACAGTAAAATAAGCTTAGTTAAGCTTACATGATACATCATATACACAACATAGCATGACATGCCATACAGAGTTTTTAGAAATGGATCCAAAGATCCGAATTCATATTTTCAGTTGAAAAATATAGATTTCAGAGGTGAATACGAGGGGGCACTTGTGAGTTTCAGCACACCCGTTGCATCAAGAGCTATATGCACATTACTAGCTCTATATATTGGCATTTGTCGGGGTACTCAGTTAGTAGATTATAGGTTTCCTGATCCCAGGATCAGATACAGTATAGCACGAGACGCTCAGTTCAGTATTCAGGCCAAAACCTAAGCATGAGATTCAAAGGCATCACGTGACCCATATAGTTTATGGCACGTGTTTGCATAGAAACTCACATGGCTAGGGTGTCGAATCCCTGTATTCGTCAGTCTACGCAGCATAGCATGTACCCCAAGGTACACAGTTTTCATATAGCTTTCAAACAAAGCTTTCATATGAGATTTTCAGATATGGGATCCCAGGATTCAACAGTATAGTTTTCAATGAACAGTTTTCAAAAAACTATTTTCAATATACAGGCCCAGGCCTAGTTATGATTTTAGCATGTTTTCATAACATGTCATTATTATATGACACATCAGCATATCATTCAGAGAATGATAAGACAGTAAGAAACAATAAATGAACAGAATATGAAACATTGTGTAAAAGACACGAACAGCAGAATATCAGAAATAGTAAACAAGAAAAGAAAATAAGTATCAGAAAGAGAATTTAATGAGTCAAGTTTGACCATTTGGATTTCTCTTCATTCTAGGTTGTTTACATATACGCATATACGTATTTACAATCCGGCATGAGGTAGTATCTAATCAGTAAAGATATGAACAACAGCATAAAACAGTTAGACATGAGAATGAGGACACATGAGAACCAGTTTAGTTTCTTCCCATGTATAAGTATGTTTCTGTGTGAGATGATGTGGAATCCTTCGAGAAGGATTGGTTTAGGGTCAGAGATAGGAAACGCTTGCTGGGTGAATATATCACTCACTCCCTACTTTCCTTTTTCTTGCAAGTGAGTATTTTGGGCTAAGAGAATGAGTTGGTTGCCGATTAGGATCCACTATGCTTCAGTTTTTTGCAGCATGCTTCGACTTGCATGCTTATTCAGTTTTCTTGTATGTAAATATACATGTTTCAGCACGCACATATTCAACAACTATTTTAATAGAATATAGTTTTTGGGCATGTATATGTTTATGTACACATTTACACCACAGGTTTCTCGTTGCGCCATTTTAGTCCAGTTCAGATATTCTGGTTGGGTATTATTGACCATATTTTCCTCTTATTTATATTATATTTAATTATAGAATAGTAGTGAATAGTAATACCCAGCTGGAGTGCCTACAATCATAATCAGAATTAGATAATAAACCAAATAAGATTCAAGAGAAGTCATAAGCACCATAAAATAAAGATAACATATTAAGCAAAGTTTATCAGATAAGAAATAAGGTAAGCAAGAAAAAAAAAATCAACAATGAGATGAGTTAAAAACTAAGTTGAGAAGAAAATACAAAGATTCGTGACAAATGACTAAAGTAGATGAGAATAGGAATCTGCTTGTGGGTAGAGATAGAAAATGCTTATTGAGTGACTCTTCACTCATTCCCTAAGGTTTCCCTTTCTTGCATGTTTAATATGTAGAGGCTGAGTTAAAGCACGAGATGGTTGTGGAGCAAAATACAGTTTCAACAGATAACATTTTTAGCTCATAGTTTTTAAGTGCTCATACATATGATACACAATATTATGTATATTTCAGATGTTATTAAATAACAATAAAATATGACATTTTTAGAATATTGTATAATGTTTTTCAACATATCATTGTAACTTTGTTTAAAGTTTCTGCATGTGTCACTTGTATTTATATATAGTTTGTACAACTTATATGCACAACATGCATAGTTTATTTTATAAAATAATAATATATGATGTTTTCAATATATTGTATAGTGTTTTCGATCCATTCATATTTTTTTCTATCTTTCGCAAAGCACATGATTTTTAGTAAGTGTGTGTGCACCTAATACTACTATATATTATAAAAGAATATGATAGATATATATACATTAAATGATTTTAGAAAAATGTATTATGAGTATAATAGTAATATAGGATAAATAGTATAATATATCGTAGTATTGGGGCATCACAAAAACCTTAAAAGTGGACACAAATCTTTACCTAAAGCAGTGTTATTCGTCAACTTTAATAGGAGTAGTATTCACCATTCTGCATATTTGGCAAACTTTGGCCATCTAGATCTTGTCAGAATCTTGGTCCTTCTCCAGTCAAGATAGGTCATTAGCAATCTTCACTTATCATAATTCATGCCTAGCTCAAAAATTGACATCTAATAATTCAATTCTTGCATGAAAGACTAATCTAAACACAATTTGTCAATCAACCTTGGCATGTTAAAACTCAAGTTCGATTTCATCAAATTCTTTATTTCTCAGTTTAATCACATCACATAGTTATCGTACCTTCTTCATTAATCATCCTAAAACATTCTTAAAAAATTTTCATCCAATTTCATACCAATCACATACATAAACATAACCAATTTCTTAATTTTCTAAAAATTCAACTTCGATTCAACTTAAAATTATATTTAATCTTTATTATATCAAGTAATTATCCTTGACCCATCAATTTAGCATGATTATAAAGCTTGAGAGTGCATTAAACTTCAAATCGCACATTGGAACTATTCTACGTACCTTACAAAGTTAGTGTACATGCTTTCTCTCTCATGCTCAAACTTCAGTGAATTTGGTAATGATAAGCGATGCTATCAACTCTTTGATATATCCTCTCCAATTGGTCTAAGCTTTGCTTACTAAAAATAATCTCAAAACAACAATAAAGTTGGCTTACGTGGGCACATGAGAACGAAAAATCTAGAATTTTCCCCCTTTTTTTTCTTCTTTTCTCTTTTATCTCTTCTCTTCTAGGAACATGGGGGTGGGAAAGAAAAATGGGAAATGGTTGTTGGGTAAAAATAAAAAAAAGGCAAAATAGATATATACACACACACACACACATGCATACATACATATATATATATATATATATATATATATATATACACATACATACATATATATACACATACATACATACATATATATATATATATATATATATATATATACACACACACACACACACACACACATATAATCTTGTGTAGTCAAACCTATTATAATTGTGTATTCTCACATCTCTTCCATTTACTTTTCTCTCTCTTTTTGGGGTTTCATAGTACTAACTTTCACATTTTCATTAACATATACTTGTTCGAGAATCAAGTTATTGAGTACGTGTGTGCCAAGTGGCATATTGGAGTTAAATTCGATTTTTAGGATATGGGTACTACAACTCTTCGCCCTTTACCCTTAAAATTAATTACTTAATTAGAATAACCTAAATGTTAAGTTCGTATGTCCTATTATCTAAATTTTCGAGATATTATAGATATACTTTAGTGATGGAATCAGAATCTAAGTTGATTCCCTATTGCAGCCTAAATGACGTGTGATATTTTATATGTGTCAGTTTCTACGATTATATTTGAGTCAATATTATCAATTAGTCATTGTATAATTGAGAATAGCATATGCTCTTTAACCGATAAGATAATTCAAGTCATACCTATCTTAATCTTTTTAGAAACACAAATTTAAACAACATTGATAAAGATGATGATATTTAGTTTGTAACAATTTAAATTATTATTTCATTTTATTGTAATTTAAAATTTTTATTTGCACATTGAATTTTTTAGTCAACTAACTCCAAATTACTCAAAGTACTCATTGGTATAATAAAATTAAAGTACTCATTGTTATAATAAAATTAAACCAAATGTTAGAAATATAATAAAATTTGTAATTGTAAAATTTTAAAATAAATAAATATTAAAAAATATGGGCCCAAGAGCCCACCCTACTAAGCCCCCATATAAAACATGATCACAGGATTGGTTCGAATCCTATATTTGGAGGCAAAACTAAGTCTTAATTCAGTCTAGATCATGGAGTTAGATTCGAATAAAATATATTCAGATTTGTTTTTAAATTTAGTTTAAATAAATCTAAAATGAATTATTTAAATCCGAATACAAACATGATAACTTCAATAAAATAATAACATATTAGTAATTACCAATTGTATTAATATTCAACACATTTTATAAATTGATTTAAATTGACAAACTACTCATTTATATTGAAATCAAATAATTTTTATTAACAGAGGTGGATAATATACAAATAAATAGATTTTTCAAATTTAAATGGTGAGAAAATTATCGTTGCATCATAGTTTTGATGGAAAATAGTCATTCGTCCTATAATAGTGAATCTTTATCCCATACTAATATCTTATAAATTATATTCCTAATATTTCATCTTTTACAATTTGACAATGTATAGTTTTAGAGTTAGATTCAAATAGAATTTGTTTGAATTTGTTTTTAAATTCAACTCATATAAACCTGAAATGAGCTACTATGACTCGAGCTCGAGCTACAATTTTGAAAATTTATGAGTTTGAACAGCAAAAGTCAATTTGAGCTTGGGTTGTGAACTCGAACCAAAATTTTTTTTTTAATTATAAATACATATTCATTCACTCAACCATAATAGATATATATTATAAATACATAATCACCCACCGACCAATTATAATTTATTAATAAATATTATAAATACATTCACCTTTTTAATACAATCATAATAACCACAAATTATAAATATACTTATCTACTTATTAATTATAATTTATTAATAAATATTGTAAATATATTTATTTTTCTAATACAATTGTTATAAATACATTCATTAATCCATAAATTACAATTTATTAATAAATGTAAAAATATATTTATATTTTTAATACTATTATAATAAATACACAATCACTTATTTATCTAACTACACATGCATCTATCTATTATTATAAATAAATATTAAAAATATAAATAAAATTAATTTTGTTATGGTAATAAACTGGTTCCACATATGACTTAAATTTAACTCTTTATATCGAGTTTGATCTTGGACTTTATGTAAATTTTCACTTAAGAACAGGGCTTCGACTGGACTGGACCAGGCTCTGTTCCCATCAAATTTGCGAATCCTCAGCAGATTCAAGCTCGGAGTCTCTCACAAACCGACCTAGAAGTTGGGAGTTGGGAGTTGGGAGGACTCTTTTTCTACGGTGGTCCTCGTCTCATCCTCTTTAATCAATTATGATAAATGCATGTTTATCATATTTATTGTTTAGAAAATGTTTAAGACATGTTGTTTATTAAATTTATTTTTAATTTAAAAGTCATCATTATGATACAAGAAAAAAAAAATTACTCTTTAATTCTTGACCACATAACAAAAAGGTCATTGAGATCCTAATTTAACTCATGACACTAGGACTTTGAGACACGAAAGACCAAGTAAAAGCCAAAGCCAATGCCAAAGCCTGACATGGTTAATATTAAATATCACATTCATGTTCATAAGCAGAAACAAAAGAGTTGAGAGATGGGTGTGGTGATAATTGATGGATCAACAGTCAGGTCTTTTGTGAGTGATGATGAGCAATTCAATAAGAGTGTTGATGAGGCATTTGCAGCTTTAGATCTCAACAATGACGGGGTTTTATCGCGCTCTGAGCTACGCAAGGCTTTTGAATCTATGCGCCTCATCGACACCGACTTCGGGGTCGATATGGCCACTCCTCCTGAGCAGCTTACGCAGCTTTATGATTCCATTTTTGACAAGTTTGATTTGGATAGCAATGGAAGTATTGATATTCAAGAGTTCAGGTCAGAGATAAGAAAGATATTGCTTGCTATTGCTGATGGCTTAGGATCTTGCCCTATTCAGATGGCTCTTGAGGATGATGCCCAGAATTTGCTTAAGAAAGCTGCTGATCTTGAGGCTTCCAAGACTGCTCATGCTAACTCTTCTTCTTGATTAACTTGTTCTATCATCTTTGTTTTCTCTTCCTATGCCAACCTATTGTTTCAATAAAGAAAAACTTCCTTTAAATATTATGGCTCCGATTGCATCATAATAGCAAGACATTCAAGAATTTGCACTAGAGATTCACTTTTTCCCACTCGTCTTCTGATAGATTGTACTAGCAGCTTTTTATCCAAATACCACCCCACATGTATATAAATGCAATCTTATAATGAGCAGAAACTTCGAGCATGTCATATACCGGGCAGGACTATCAATGCAGAACTTTTTCCTGATATCCGAGCACAACTTTCCAGCAATTACATTAAAATTCTTCTTCCCTTTCGGGAATTGCTTCACATACATAACACCAGGACGAAGTATTCCATTGACGCCTGAATGAGATCAAAACCAGCTTGCACAATTACATTCATAGTGTCAGCACAACAGCCCACATGAAAAAATGCACCATTACAAGGAAATTTCTTCTTCGCATCAGAGCAGCCTGATCATTTGTCAACAAATTGTCTCATGCGATGCAAAAAACTTTATGTTTGTTCAGTATTCTATTGAATAATGCACAAAGCTATCTCATCTCCTACGGATACACAATCATATGGAAGCGGTATGAGTTTGAACCACAGTATCTTTGTGTGTAATCTCCACTCATGGTCAATAATGTGAGCGGTCACACAACTGTAACAGTCATCTGAAATAGATTTACATGTAGCAGATGTCTAACAAAATTGACCTGGACATGTTATTTCATGTATTGTGTCTTACATTTGATAACAAAGCCCTTTAATTTCCTACCTGGATTGATTTCTATCAATTTTGATTGAATTTAGGAGTTAGGGTTCTTGAGATACAATTTGGGGATTTTGTGTTCTTGATGTCATTTAATGAAATTGATGTTATAATTGTCTAATTTAACATCAGATTAGTATGATTGTAAA
>JAJEJH010002032.1:2500-12979 GCA_026122585.1 Anacardium occidentale
CGTGCCTGGCATGGGTGATCGCAACGGCAGCAGGTGCACGAGGCAAGGGCATCGAACCATGCCAAATTTTCTGCTGCTCACTCGCACAGTGACGCACAAGCTTGCATTGGAGAATTAAAACACGGCGCTCAACCCCTTTCTCGTGGCCTCAACGAACTAGCATCGATTCCCACATTTTTGCAGATTGACCCCACAAAGGGGCCCACCGTCGTCGACCGATCGTCAGAGCAATGTCGGCTACCAATGTGTCATCGGCAACCTACGATGGCTGATACGAGGGGCAAGCAACGTATCGTCCGTGCCATCGAGGGGGGATTAGCTCTGAGGGCGCCCGGTTGAGACTACCACCTCCCCCCTAAAGAGGCTTATGAGGCTTTGTCATAATGCTAGTCAGAGGAAATTATGATGTCTGTTCAGTCACACATAACCCATGGAAAAACCTAATCTTACGTTTTTTACACGAAATTTTGCACATTGATTAAGATAGATGATAGCAATCCAGGAAAAAAAACCAAGACAAAAAATATTGTGTAAAACATTCGATATGATTTTTCAAAGATAAAAACTTTGAAAAATCGTAAAAAATAGAATAATGCGAATTTTAAGTCGTGGTCGGCTTTATCACTCTCCTAAAAATGTCTATTTTGTTGGGGCAAAAGATTGTGCGGGGAGTTTTGAACTTTGTGCGGGAGTTTTTTTCAAACAAGCCTTGTGCTGCACACTGAGGGGCAAAATCAGCCCACTGGTGCAGGCCATTGGTGCACAGCAAGGCACATGTGGGCACACCATGGCACAGCAATAGCACCAACGCATGCAAAAATCGAAGTTTGTGATTTTGACCCGAAATTTTGCTTGTGGGTAGATAAAAATCATAGGAATCGAGGAAAAAAAGCAGAAATGAAAAATATTGTGTAAAAAAATATTTATGATTTTTCGAATTTAGAAACTTTGAAAAATCGTAAAAAATAGTAGGACGGGAATTTTGGGTCGGGATCAGCTTTATCGTGCTACTAAAAATGTATATTTTGTTGGGGCAAAATATTGTACGGGGAGTTTTAAACTTTGTGCGGGAGTTTTTTCCGAGTAAGCGTTGTACTGCACGTTGAGGGGCAAAAACAGCCCACTGGTACAGGCCATTGGTGCACAAACAGGCACACTGTGGCCTAGATGTGCAGGCCATTGGTGCACAACAAGGCACACGTGGGCATACCATGGCACAGCAACGGCACCATTGCATGCAAAAATCGAAGTTTGTGATTTTGACCCGAAATTTTTCTCGTGGATAGATAAAAATCATAGAGATCGAGGAAAAAAAACGGAAATGGAAAATATTGTGTAAAAAAATATTTACGATTTTTTGAATTTAAAAACTTTGAAAAATCGTAAAAAATAGTATGACGGGAATTTCGGATCGGGATCGGCTTTATCGTGCTCCTAAAAATGTCTATTTTTTTAGGGCAAAATATTGTACCGGAAGTTTTAAACTTTGTGCGGGAGTTTTTTCCGAGTAAGCGTTGTACTGCACGTTGATGGGCAAAAACAGCCCACTGGTGCAGGCCATTGGTGCACAGTCAGGCACCCTGTGGCGTAGATGTGCAGGCCATTGGTGCACAGTGTCACGGGGCACAGCTTTTGCTCGTCAAGCGGGCACCGTGCGGCACTTGTCTTGAGCTCTCTCAAACAAGTTAGCCTTAACTCAACTCGTTAGTCTGCAAGGGAAGGATAACCGATGGTTAGTTCCCTTCAACGGGGCATTAGAATAAACACGTAGGCAACATAAATCATCGTAATATCCCACGTTCACGTGGGCACACGCAAACGCAAACAACACACAAGAGGCACACGCAAACATGAAAGCATCACATTCGATTCGAAAGAACCGGGCTACTTCTTTTATTGATAGCACGAATAAATACAACGTTGAGAACGGACAGGGGGGCATCCGCCAAGCAACAAAGCCCAGTGTCTTCCAAAGGCAAGCAACTGTCATCCCTCCTAGCCTGGAGTCATTCGACCCGGACTGGGTGAGACTAGCCACTCCCCCCTAAAGAGGCTTATGAGGCTTTGTCAAAATGGCGGCCCCAAACACATGACTAGTTTGAGGAATCACACCCCCTTCAAAATAAATCTTTACATGAAGTTTCTACAATTCTGACATTACAATCATATTACTCATATTACATTTACATTGTACAAAAAGTTTCAAGGCCAAACTCCTCCCGGATTGAAATGCCGCTTTTCCACGCGGCCTCCCGCACGCAGTCTGCCTGCCTGTGACTCTGTCTGCCTGCTCGCGGCTCTGCGTGCGGTAGACTGCCCTCCCGTTAGTCTGCGTGTGTTGGACTGCTTCCTCGCCACTCCCGCACCTTAGACCGTCACCTTGTGACATTCTCCCCCACTCCATTTGTCGACGTCCTCGTCGACTTGGCTGCTAGGAACTCTTTGATCATCGGTGCAAACGCTCTCAAGTCTGTGGCCTTCTCCCAACTGTTCTCTTCCTCTCCCAAATTTCTCCACTTGATGAGGTACTCCCTGCGGATGCTGCGGTTGCTGGATCTGACAATGCGGTCTTCTAAGATCTGCTCCACTTCTTTCTCTGGTGGTGGTCGAAGGCTGATGGCTGGTCGCTGAATCTGCTGTCGACTGGGATCTCCTGGATCAGCATAGAATGGCTTCAACTTGCTGACATGGAATACCGGATGGACCTGCATCCAAGAAGGTGTCTCTACCTTGTATGCCACAGGACCCACTCGTTTGATGACTCTGAGTGGCCCTTCATATTTTCGAATAAGCCGTTTGTCCCGTTTTCGGATGCATCTGATCTGCTCAGGGAGTAGCTTGACTAAGACCATGTCCCCAGGTTGGAATTGGAGTGGCCTTCGCCCTAAATCAGCCCATTTTTTCATACGCCTTGCTGCTTTCTCCAAACAAGCTTTGGCTAGCTCCAAGCGCAATTTCCATTCTCTCCCAAAAGATTGGGCCTTTGGGTTCCTCCCATGGTACTGACTATCAAGAGTGTGAGGCATTAATGGCTGCTGTCCAATCACAATTTCAAAGGCGCTTCGATCGGTGGATGAACTCTTTTGGCAATTGAGGCAGAATTGAGCCACATCGAGCATGTCCACCCATTCCTTTTGGCTGGCACTGACGAAATGTCTCAGATATTCCTCTAACATCCCATTATAACGCTCCGTCTGTCCATCAGACTGAGGGTGATAACTGGTAGCAAAACTTAAGCTCGATCCCATGATTCGAAATAATTCCGTCCAGAAATTCCCCGTGAATCTAGCATCTCGATCGCTGACCAAATTTTTGGGAATTCCCCATAGTTTTACTACATTCTTGAAGAATAAGCTGGCAGTCTCTTTGGCGGAGCACTTCTTTGACGTTGGGACAAATGTGGCATACTTAGAAAATCGATCAATCACCACTAAGATAGTGTCCATATCTCGTACTTTAGGAAGTCCCGTGATGAAATCTAGAGAAACACTCTCCCAAGGTCGACGAGGTACAGCTAGGGGTTCCAACAACCCTGCAGGCTTCCGTCTCTCCACTTTATCTTGCTGGCAAATCAGACACGTGCGAGTATAGTCTCGCACATCTTCCTCCATGTGAGGCCAAAAATACCCATGTTGAATAAGTGCGAGGGTGCGCTCCCACCCTGGATGGCCTGCCCACGGGGTATCATGACATTCTTTCAACACCTGCCTTCTCAAGTTCTCGGCCTTAGGCACATATACCCGCCCTCTTGTTGTCATTATTAGCCCACTGTCCATCCAAAACTTCCTTGTTCGTCCCTCTTTAATCAAATTCATGAGGGACACCGCTTGTGGATCTTTCTCTAAACTTTCTTTGATTAGCTGTCTCAATGAGGTGGAGGTCTGGCTCCTCTTACGATGAGACTCAAGGGATAACGCAGCAAGTTCCCCTTTGCGGCTTAAGGCATCTGCCACCGAGTTGCTTTTCCCTGTCTTATATTCAAAGTAGAAGTCGAATTCTGCCAAGAACTCCTGCCATCGAGCCTGCTTCGGAGTTAGTCGGGGTTGGGAGAGGAAATGGCTAACTGCAGTATTATCCGTCTTCACAACAAATCTTGACCCCAACACATAATGCCTCCAAGTACGTAGACAATGGACTACTGCCAATAATTCTTTTTCTTGGGCAGTATACCTTCGCTCGGCATCGTTAAGTTTTCGACTCTCAAAAGCTATCGGATGACCATTTTGCAGTAGGACCCCTCCTAAGGCATAATCTGAAGCATCAGTTTGGATCTCAAAGGGTTCCGCCACCTTAGGAAGGGCTAATACAGGGGCTTGAGTGATTGCTTGTTTAAGGCTCTGAAACGCCTGCTCGCATTTGATGTCCCAACACCATTTCTTGTTCTTCTTCAAGAGGTCTGTCAAAGCGACAGTCTTTCGCGAGTATCCTTCTATAAAACGCCGATAATAATTTGCCAATCCCAAGAAAGATCGCAATTCTCTAATTCCAGAAGGAGTCTTCCAATTTTTTATTGCCTCGATTTTCTCCTGATCCATCCCAATTTTTCCCTGCTCTACAATATGGCCCAAGAATTTGATGCGGGTTTGCCCAAATGCGCACTTCTCCTTGTTCAAGAAGAGCTGATTTTCCCTAAGCTTTGTCAATACTTGCTTCAAATGCTCACAGTGTTCCTCCAACGAAGTGCTATAAACCACGATGTCATCCAAGTAGACGACCACGAACTTGTCCAAGTACTCTTTGAATACCTGGTTCATCAGAGTACAAAATGTGGCCGGTGCGTTGGTTAACCCAAAGGGCATCACTAAAAACTCGTACGCCCCGTATCTCGTAACACAGGATGTCTTAGGTTCGTCCCCTTCTGCGATCCTCACCTGGTGATAGCCTGATCGTAAATCCAACTTGGTGAAATATTTGGCAGAACTCAACTGGTCAAACAAGTCGGCGATCAAGGGAATTGGGTAGCTGTTACGAACTGTGATTTTGTTGAGGGCTCTATAATCCACACACAGTCGCAAACTCCCATCCTGTTTCTTCTGGAAGAGGACAGGGGCCCCATAAGGAGCCTTCGATGGACGGATAAACCCTGCTTCAAGGAGCTCGTGAAGTTGCTTTTGTAACTCCTTTAACTCCGGAGGTGACATTCGATAAGGGGCTCTAGCAGGTGGCTTTGCTCCTGCCAACAGCTCGATCTGGTGGTCAATACTCCGTCGTGGCGGTAAGACTTTTGGGAGTTGTTCAGGGAGTCGATCTTTAAATTCTTCCAAAACTATCTTGATTGTCGGGGCACACAAGGGTAGGCTTTCTTCTTCTTCTCGGAGCAATGGAAAAGCCAAGAATGAGGGTTCTTGGCGTTTGAGCCCCTTTTTGAATTGCAACGCCGAAATCAGCTTGACTTCCCTTGTCGCTTGGAAGGAGGCTGATACAATACATGGTTTCTCTCCCATTATTAATAAACAACTTGCAGCCGGTACTGGGATCACCCTTGACTTATTAAGGAATTCCATCCCCAATACAATATCAAAGTCATCAAGGGGTGCCACTGTGAAATCCACCGTCCCACTCCATGGACCTAAACTACAAGGGACCCCCCGTGCTTCCCCCACGGTTGCCAGTGCCTTTGAGTTCACAGCCTTAATCTTGCCCACATCCCGCTCCACTTCTAACTTTAACTTGGAGGCTTGAGTTGTGGCCATAAAGTTATGGGTGGCCCCTGTGTCCACCATGGCTCGAACCATGCTTCCCCCAATTCTCACGTCTACGTACATCAGTCCCTTTTGGGGTTGCTTCGATTGTTTCCCAAGGGCCCCGAGAAAACGAAGAGCACCTACTGCTTGTGACGCTTCCTCTTCTGGGGGTTGTGTAATCTCAGGTCTTTCCTCCACCGCAGCTATGGCATTTAATGCTTTCTTCTTCGGGCATTCTGATAGTCTATGGGGACCATCACATAGAAAACACGCAATGGGATTGGGCCTCCCCATTTTTGATGCCCCGGGTTTTGTAGAACGGCCATCTCCATTCCCCCAGGTAGGCTTCTTTTCCCCTCCCCCACTCGCTGGTCTACTTAGTTTCTGGGGTCTTGAGGATTCCACTACAGAGGAGGAGGTTTTCCTTTTCAAGGCCCCATCTGAATAATCCTGTAGTCGTTCTGCAGCAGTGATGTGCTCAGACAAGTCTTCATTAAGGTTTTGTCGTCTAAGCTCATTTCTGGCCCAAGGTTTTAGCCCACGTAAGAATGCAAAGACCTTGTCCATTTCTTCCATCCGGGGAATGTCCAGCATAAGGGTGGAAAATTCCCGCACGTAGTCACGAACAGATCCTGTCTGGGTCAATTCAAATAGTTTGCATCGTGCATTATAACTTACATTTTCAGGATAGAATTGGGCCTTAATTTCTCGCTTAAGGGTCTCCCAGGATTCGATCCTCCAATTCTCAGCTCGCATCTTGTTGGCCTTGGATCGCCACCACAATTTCGCGTCTCCAACGAGGTAGAAGGTTGCCAATCTAACTTTGGAATCCTCTGATTCCATTCCGATCAATTCGAAGTATTCATCCAGGTCAAATAAGAAATTATCCACCAACTTGGCATCACGTAGTCCATTGAACGGTTGGGGCTCAGGTATTTTCACTCTACCTAAGTCACCGTATTGACTACCTTGGGGTCCCGTGTGTCTCGTCAGTGAATTCACAATGTTCTTCAACTCCTGCACCTCAATTTGAAGGACAGACATGGTCTCTCGTGAATCCCCTAGTTCTTTCACTTCCTCTCGAAGGGTATCGATGGCCTCGCGGAATCTCCTTGCGAGCTCATCCATTGTTGCTGTGCTTTCTCCGGAGTGTGCTTCGAACTCCACTAGCTTTATCTCCAATTGTTCGATACGGGAAGAAAGGTCACCGTGGTCCTTTTCCCGTGTTTCCTCTTGGGGGGCCTCATGCTCTCTTGGCCCATCTCCATGAGGTAGAAAGGATGCGACTTTCTCTTCAAGTGCAACCAATCTATTCTCGAATCTCTTCATCCTCAAGGATTTTGAAATTTTCGACATTACAAGCTTCTCTGTGTAATGTCCTCTCAAATATTGTTTGTGTGAATGCTCTGATACCAACTGTCACGGGGCACAGCTTTTGCTCGTCAAGCGGGCACCGTGCGGCACTTGTCTTGAGCTCTCTCAAACAAGTTAGCCTTAACTCAACTCGTTAGTCTGCAAGGGAAGGATAACCGATGGTTAGTTCCCTTCAACGGGGCATTAGAATAAACACGTAGGCAACATAAATCATCGTAATATCCCACGTTCACGTGGGCACACGCAAACGCAAACAACACACAAGAGGCACACGCAAACATGAAAGCATCACATTCGATTCGAAAGAACCGGGCTACTTCTTTTATTGATAGCACGAATAAATACAACGTTGAGAACGGACAGGGGGGCATCCGCCAAGCAACAAAGCCCAGTGTCTTCCAAAGGCAAGCAACTGTCATCCCTCCTAGCCTGGAGTCATTCGACCCGGACTGGGTGAGACTAGCCACTCCCCCCCTAAAGAGGCTTATGAGGCTTTGTCAAAATGGCGGCCCCAAACACATGACTAGTTTGAGGAATCACACCCCCTTCAAAATAAATCTTTACATGAAGTTTCTACAATTCTGACATTACAATCATATTACTCATATTACATTTACATTGTACAAAAAGTTTCAAGGCCAAACTCCTCCCGGATTGAAATGCCGCTTTTCCACGCGGCCTCCCGCACGCAGTCTGCCTGCCTGTGACTCTGTCTGCCTGCTCGCGGCTCTGCGTGCGGTAGACTGCCCTCCCGTTAGTCTGCGTGTGTTGGACTGCTTCCTCGCCACTCCCGCACCTTAGACCGTCACCTTGTGACACACAGCAAGGCACATGTGGGCACACCGTGGCACAGTAACAACACAAATGCATGCAAAAATCGAAGTTTGTGATTTGGACCCGAAATTTTGCTTGTGGGTAGACAAAAATCATAGGAATTGAGGAAAAAAAGCGGAAAAGAAAAATATTGTGTAAAAAAATATTTACGATTTTTCGAATTTAAAAACTTTGAAAAATCGTAAAAAATGGTAGGACGGGAATTTCGAGTCGCGATCGGCTTTATCGTGCTCCTAAAAATGTCTATTTTATTGGGGCAAAATATTGTACAGGAAGTTTTAACCTTTGTGCAGGAGTTTTTTTCGAGTAAGCGTTGTTTTGCACGTTAAGGGCCAAAAACAACCCACTGGTGCAGACCATTTGTGCACAGGCAGGCACATTGTGGCCTAGATGTGCAGGTCATTGGTGCACAGCAAGGCACATGTGGGCACACCATGGCACATCAACAGCACCATTGCATGCAAAAAATTGAAGTCTGTGATTTTGACACGAAATTTTGCTTGTGGGTAGACAAAAATCATAGGAATAGAGGAAAAAAAGCGGAAATTAAAAATATTGTGTAAAAAAATATTTACGATTTTTCGAAATTAAAAACTTTGAAAAATCGTAAAAAATAGTAGGATGGGAATTTCGGATCGGGATCGGCTTTATCGTGCTCCTAAAAATGTCTATTTTATTGGGGCAAAATATTGTATGAGAAGTTTTAAACTTTGTGCAGGAGTTTTTTTGAGTAAGCGTGGTATTGCATGTTGAGGGGCAAAAACAGCCCACTGGTGCAGGCCATTGGTGCACAGGCAGGCACACTGTGGCCTTGATGTGCAGGCCATTTGTGCACAGCAAGGCACATGTGGGCACACCATGGCACAACAACAACACCAACGCATGTAAAAATTCAATGTCATGATTTTGACCCGAAATTTTGCATGTGGATAGATAAAAATCATAGGAATCGAGGAAAAAAAGCGGAAATGAAAAATTTTGTGTAAAACAATATTTACGATTTTTCGAAATTAAAAAATTTAAAAAATCGTAAAAAATAGTAAGACGGGAATTTCAGGTCGGGATCGGCTTTATCGTGCTCCTAAAAATGTCTATTTTTTTGGGGTAAAATACTGTACGAGAAGTTTTAAACTTTGTGCGAGAGTTTTTTCCGAGTAAGCGTGGTATTGCATGTTGAGGGGCAAAATCAGCCCACTGGTGCAGGCCATTGGTGCACTGGCAGGCACACTGTGGCCTTGATGTGCAGGCCATTTGTGCACAGCAAGGCACATGTGTGCACACCATGGCACAACAACAACACCAACGCATGTAAAAATCCAATGTCATGATTTTGACCCGAAATTTTGCATGTGGATAGATAAAAATCATAGGAATCGAGGAAAAAAAGCGGAAATGAAAAATTTTGGGTAAAACAATATTTACGATTTTTTGAATTTTAAAACTTTGAAAAATCGTGAAAAATAGTAGGACGGGAATTTCGGGCCGGGATCGGCTTTATCGTGCTCCAAAAAATGTCTATTTTTTTGGGGTAAGATATTGTACGGGAAGTTTTAAACTTTGTTCGAGAGTTTTTTCCGAGTAAGCGTGGTATTGTACGTTGAGGGGCAAAATCAGCCCACTGGTGGAGGTCATTGGTGCACTGGCAAGCACACTGTGGCCTTGATGTGCAGGCCATTTGTGCACAGCAAGACACATGTGGGCACACCATGGCACAGCAACAACACCAACGCATGTAAAAATTCAATGTCATGATTTGAACCCGAAATTTTGCATGTGGATAGATAAAAACAATAGGAATCGAGGAAACAAAGCGGAAATAAAAAATATTGTGTAAAAAAATATTGACGATTTTTCAAATTTTAAAACTTTGAAAAATCGTGAAAAATAGTAGGACGGGAATTTCGGGCCGGGATCGGCTTTATCGTGCTCCTAAAAATGTCTATTTTATTGGGGCAAAATATTGTACGGGAAGTTTTAAACTTTTTGCAAGAGTTTTTTTCTAAGTAAGCATTGTAGTGCACGTTGAGGGGCAAAATCAGCCCACTGGTGCAGGCCATTGGTGCACTGGCAGGCACACTGTGGCCTTGATGTGCAGGCCATTTGCGCACAACAAGGCACATGTGGGCACACCAGGGCACAACAACAACACCAACGCATGTAAAAATCCAATGTCATGATTTTGACCCGAAATTTTGTATGGGGATAGATAAAAATCATAGGAATCGAGGAAAAAAAGCGGAAATGAAAAATATTCGGTAAAAAAATATTTACGATTTTTCGAATTTTAAAGCTTTGAAAAATCGTAAAAAATAGGGGGACTGGAATTTCAGGCCGGGATTGGCTTTATCGTGCTCCTAAAAATGTCTATTTTATTGGGGCAAAATATTGTACGGGAAGTTTTAAACTTTGTGCAAGAGTTTTTTCTAAGTAAGCATTGTAGTGCACGTTGAGGGGCAAAATCAGCCCACTGGGGCAGGCCATTGGTGCACTGGCAGGCACACTGTGGCCTTGATGTGCAGGCCATTTGCGCACAACAAGGCACATGTGGGCACACCATGGCACAACAACAATACCAATGCATGTAAAA
>JAJEJH010002033.1:0-12960 GCA_026122585.1 Anacardium occidentale
TTTTGAAGCATATTGTGATGAGCATGGCATTGAACATAATTTTTCAACCCCTAGGACACCTCAACAAAATGGAGTTGTTGAGAGAAGAAATAGAACCTTAGTTGAAATGGCTAGGACCATGTTGTGTGAACATGATTTACCAAAATCTTTTTGGGGTGAAGCCATAAACACTTCATGTTATATCATCAATAGAGCCATGATTAGGCCAATCCTTAAGAAAACTCCTTATGAGTTATTCAAAGGGAAAAAGCCTAATATTTCATATTTTCATCCATTTGGTTGCAAATGCTTTGTACTCAACAATGGAAAGGATAACTTAGGAAAATTTGATGCTAAGTCGGATGAAGCAATTTTCCTAGGGTATTCTTCCACCTCCAAAGCGTATAGAGTCTTCAACAAAAGGACACTTGTTGTTGAAGAATCTATACATGTGTTATTTGATTAATCTTCTTCTAAGTGTGTAGATAGATCAAAAGATGATGAAGTGGTGGAGCTCATGGAAGACCTCAAACTAAATGATGGCCCCACTCCTAAAGAAGAAGAAAATCAAATTGTGGAAGCACCCCAAGATGATATGCTTATGCAACCACATGAAGTGCAAAAGGAGACCTCCTTCCCAAGAGTAAAAGATGAGGTTAAAGAAGGAAGGATCATTGGTGACCCAACCCAAGGAGTAAGGACAAGGGCTTCAATCAAGAACACTTGTGAATTTGTGGCATTCTTGTCACAAATGGAGCCTAAGAAGGTAGATGAAACCTTGAATGATGAGAGTTGGGTGTTGGCTATGCAAGAGGAGTTGAACCAATTTGAGAGGAACCATGTATGGGAGCTAGTTCCTAGGCCAACGGATCATCCCACCATCGGCATAAAATGGGTATACCGAAACAAGGTGGATGAATCCGGAATTGTTACAAGAAACAAGGCGAGACTAGTTGCCCAAGGCTACTCTCAAGAGGAAGGTATTGATTTCGATGAAACCTATGCCCCTGTAGCTAGATTAGAGGCAATTAGGATATTGATTACTTATGCTTGCCATTTAAATTTTAAACTTTTTTAAATGGATGTCAAAAGTGCTTTTATAAATGGTTTTATTCAAGAAGAGGTGTATGTAGAACAACCTCCGGGTTTTGAAAATTCAAGTTTTCCAAACCATGTTTTTAAATTAAGAAAAACTCTTTATGGTTTGAAACAAGCTCCTAGAGCTTGGTATGAGAGATTAAGTACATTTTTAATTGAAAATGGTTTTTCAAAAGGAAAGGTGGATACCACCTTATTTATAAAGAAACATAAGCATGACATCTTAATTGCTCAAATCTATGTAGATGATATCATCTTCGGTGCTACTAATGAATCTCTATGTAGAGATTTTTCTAAGATGATGCAGGGGGAATTTGAGATGAGTATGATGGGAGAGCTAAACTACTTCCTTGGGCTGCAAATAAAACAAATGAAGGAAGGAACATTGCTCACTCAATCGAAGTACACTCAAGACCTTATCAAAAGGCTCAACATGCATGAGGCCAAGGAGCAACCAACACCAATGAGCACTTCAACAAAGATTGATAAGGATGAGGGAGGTAAAAGTGTTGATACAAAGTTATATAGAAGCATGATAGGTGCATTATTATATTTGACTGCATCTAGACCAGACATATTGTTTAGTGTATGCATGTGTGCACGTTTTCAAGCAAATCCTAAGGAATCGCATTTGAATGCAGTGAAACGAATCTTGAGATATCTTAAGGGGACACCGAATGTTGGTTTATGGTACCCTAAGAACTCAACATTCGAATTGTGTGCTTTTTCAGATGTTGATTTCGGAGGCTACAAAATTGATAGAAAAAGCACTAGTGGAACATGTCAATTTTTAGGAAACATGTTAGTTTCATGATTTTTGAAAAAGTAAAATTCGGTTGCAACTTCTACTACGGAAGCCGAATATGTTTCCGCGGCTAGTTGTTATGCCCAAATTCTTTGGATGAAACAACAACTTTCTGATTTTGGTTTCAAAATAATGAAAACTCCCATATTTTGTGATAATACTAGTGTTATTTAACTTTCGAAAAATCTCATCTTGCATTCTAGGACAAAGCATATAGATATTAGACATCATTTCTTGCGTGACCATGTTAGCAAAGGAGATATTGTGCTTGAATTTATTGACACTAACCACCAGCTAGCTGATATTTTTACCAAGCCTCTAGACAAGGAGAAATTTGCATACATAAGGAGGGAGCTTGGAATGATTGATGCAAGCCAAGTAAGTGTCTAAGAATTCTACCTTTTATTGCTTACATGATGATTTGGTTGATTGCTTGATGTTTTGACTGAATATCTGAATATGCATGAATGATAATGAGAATGCTATTGATTGGTTATATGCAAATAGTTGAATGGAATTTGATGTATGCAAATATTTAGATATATATGCTTGCATGAGTTTGTTTTGGAATGTGAATTCGAGTCGAATCGATGCAACTCTATAGTTGACATCAATCGGCAACTGAATTCAAATAATAAAACCTCATTGAATCAAAATATCCAAGTTTTTCATGGCTTGAGGTGTTTTGAGGTTTGTTTTGAAATTCTGCAGATTTCTAGAAAATAATGCAGGTCTGTGTGATTTTGGTCACACACAACCGTGTGTTCCAAGCATGCACGGGCGTGCTTCTACGTGAACACACGACCGTGTGTTCCAGTATACATGACCGTGTGTTTTCATTTAAAATGTGCACTTAATCTGCACGCGTACGCACAATAACATACACGGGCATGCATTTTAAAGTTTAATATTTTTCGAAATTTTTACGAACACACGACCGTGCGACTATCGTGTGCACGATCGTGTGGATTTGGGAAAACACGATCGTGCGTCAAGAAACACGGTCGTGCGCTCGCGTCTATATAAGCAAATCGGTTCATTTTCTTCATTTTCACGAAAATAGCAAACCCTAGCCGTGTTTTTCCCCAATTCTCTCTCAAATTTTCATCAAAATCTCTCATTGTTTTTGCTCTCATTTGCTTACAAACTTGTTTTTACAAGTTTCTCTCAAGTTTTCATACATTTTGAGATAGTTTTTCATCCCAAACACAAACCCAAATCTCCATTCCAATTATTTCCTTTACCCAAATCCACAATGCCTCCAAGAATAAAATTGTCGACTCGTTCCGGGCCTTCCAGGAGCTCTTCAAGGGCTGACAACCCATTTGGAATTGTGTGTTCCAATCGACAGCAAAAGGTACTCCTTTCGAAACTCATGAAAAAAGCTATTTATGTTGGACATTGTTTGGATAGAAGGATTTTACGGGAAATTGGAGTATTAGATGAGATTATGGGTTTAGTTAATTCTTCTAAGCTGACTGGAATTTTTTTCATACGGAATGCTGCTTTCGAAAACCTAGTTTATGAATTCTTTAGTTCCCTATTGATTTCGAAGGACGTACGGGGAAATATTACTGATTATACTCTACGGTTTCGGTTGGCAAATTTGGATTGGACTGTAACAACCAAACAGTTGGGTGAATGGTTGGGCTATAATTCAGAGGGCATTTTGGACTTTTCACATGAGTTGAGCACTCAGGCGGTGTGGCGATCCCTAGGCAGTTCCAGATTTTATGAGGCTCAGAAAGCGAAGGCCTCCTCTTTAGATAATCCAACCATGCGAATCTTTCATCGGATGATCACCTATACATTGAACGCCCGCACGAACACTAATGGTAATGTAAGTGTTCGTGACATGGCAGTAATGGAAGCTGCCATGAATGGTCGTCAACTGGATTCAGCTTGATGGTTGATCAGCAAGTTAAGTGACATCCAGTCGCACAGCGATAAGGAAAAGGTTCCTATCAATTTTGGTATGCTAATTACCTTTATCGTTGAGAAATTGGGTATTTCTGTTGAAGGCTACGGAGAGTTTCGGATTGGTTTCGAAGAGTCTCACATGCTTAATGCCGATGCTTTATTTCGGATGAAGGTGATTGAGAAAGATGGCAATGATGGATGGAGATTGCCTGCAGTTGTTGGAGATCATGAGCCATCTGTCGAACCGTCTGCCATGCCTTCTGTCGCTGAAACTAGTGCCCGGAGAGGAAGATGAGCTCGCCCCGAAGCTGGTCCAGAAGTTCAGTCAACTTCCGAGCTTCAAGTTTTAATCGAGCTGACCAAGCAAGTTGATGCGAATATGGCTCAGCTTGCCCATAATTTTCAAGCATTTCAGGAGAATACGGAATCTCGCTTGACCCGAATTGAGTCCAGCCTTGCTTCTCTAGTTAACATGACAGATCTTTCTCCTTAGCAGCCACCACAGCCACCCCAACCTTGATTCCTTATTTACATTTGCATTTGCATGATTTTGTTACAAAAACTTGTTATTGAGGAACATATAAGTTTTATGCTGTTATGCTTTATTTTGATGAATTGACTTACATTAATATTTTGTTTGCATTTTATTGATGTTTTGAAAGTATATTTGTGTTTTGGAAGTTGTTATTGGTTGATTGTTTGAAGAAGTTGGATGGTGCTTTGATTGCCTCATATATTGGGAGTGTGTTTATTTGCTAACTTGTCTTGGGAAATCTTAATAAAATAGGGGAGACTATGTCAAATTTTTTGATTTATGGCAAAAAAGGGGAAGAAAGCATGAAATGATTAGCAAGTTAAAATTGATATTAATTTGGATTGGTAATTAAGGCTAAAACTAAAGGGGAGTGCTTAAAGTGAGGGGGAGCATTCTTCTTATCCTTAATTAATATTCAATTTTAACATTTTTCAACATATTTTTGTCATCAATCAAAAAGGGGGAGATTGTTGAACCCTTGATGTTTTGATGATGAAAAAATATGATTAAGTTGTTAATGTGTAATAATAATGTAATTGAGTTGATAATTAATTCCTTGCATGAAGTAATTCATGACAAAGAAGGGAGAAAGAAATTTATTTTTGCAGGTTATAGGTCTCGCACGACCTTGTGCTTTAGTAGCACGATCGTGCTTGACCAAACGGGTTCTCGTGTGTCGAAAACACGGGACCGTGCGCCTGACCATGCAAGGTTCTGTGATTTTCTGGAAGAAAAATCTCAGACCCGCACGGGCGTGCGTGCATGTTGCACGACCATGTACATGCACAACATGGGCAACGTACTACCTCCACAACCGAGCAGCCTGACCGTGTGAAATCAAAGAACTCAAAAGTCATTGGAAGCACGACCGTGCGCAGTGGAAGCACGACCGTGTGCATAACTTATGAAGAGCACGGGAGATCAAGCCGTGCACATGAAATCATGCAGCAAGTCAAAGAAAAGGAGTCAACGCACGACCGTGCACGCTCAATACGCACGACCGTGCGTGATGGCAAATGAGGAGCACTACCAAGAGCACTACCAGGAGATCGTGCAGAGCTATCCGCGCAAGAGCTTAAAGGCATGCATATGGCACACGACCATGCAGAAAATGGACACGACCGTGCACTAGCATAAGAATGCTCGTGTGCTGCTCGTGTGGTCATCGTGCAGCCAAGCCGTGCATGCTTCTGGAATTTTAGACAAAATTCTGAAGGATCGAAGCACGACCATGCAGCTAAGGAACACGACCATGAAGAGTCGAAGCACGACCGTGCGTCAAGGACACACGACCGTGCATCATTGGCGCTAAGCTTTTAAGTCGACCGTTGGGAGTCTGAACAAGGCAATAAATGCAGCAAACACGACCGTGCACTCAAGGAGCATGACTGTGCGCCTGGAAAATTTATTGCAGAGCTTACTTTTTTCAACCACTTCAACGGATACAAAGCTAGCAAAACGGCTCCTTGCTATTCTAGGCAATGAATGAAGTATAAAAGGAGAGCCATTTGAAGTGGAGAAGGTTATTGAAACGAATTGCAAAATATCAAGCTTCCTACTTCATTATTTGATTGCTCTGTTTCTCTCTCTAAACTCATACACTTATATTCTTGAGAGATCTGTTCTTAATTTTTGATTTCAGCCTATTCAGAGGCAAATCCAATCAACTTCTTGTTTAAAAACAATCTTTGTAAAAAGGGCGAAATTCCCTTGTGGCAAAACTATTGTATCTTCGGGGTGAAAATAGTGGAAACTTCAATCGGGTTTGATTGAAGAAGAGGACGTAGGAGGCTTGTGTTCAAAGCTCCGAACCTCTCTAAACTTGGCTGAGCAATCTCTGAACTCTCTCTCTTTATTGTTTTTATTGTGCATTGTGTTTATTATAGTTTTGGTTGTGATTATTGCTTTAGAAATTTTAATAATCTATTCACCTCTAGTATTATTTCTCTATCGTTTAAGGGTTTTTCATCTTCGAAGTTGAAGATGGTGGAAAAACGTTTAAATGGTGTAATTTAAAAGAGGCTTGTAGAGAAGCTCCGAACCACTATAAAAATAGTTAAGTATTTCCCTCTTCCTTACCTTTTTGCATTGTTTATATTTGCCTTATATGTACTTTTTTGCTTGGCTTGTAATTGATTAACTTGATATATAATTTGGTTAGTGAATAAGAAAAAGTTTTAAGTTTTCATTATGTTTTTTCAAAACCTATTCACACCACCCCCTTCCTCTTCCCCCTTTTTAGGTTTACATTTATATATATATATATATATATATAACAACACTCCAAATGATGTTTTAAATTGGAAGTTATCATAAGACCCCTTAAAAACAATAAAGGTGTAGAAAACCACCCAACATGTGTGCCAAGTATAGAGGTCATGCGTACCTACAAAAACCGCACATACATCTGCAATTTTTTAACCACAACTATTAGACGCATTACATGTACCACATAGCCCCCTTGCTTCGAAAAAAATAAACAAATTGCTTGAAAACTAGTTAATATACCCATGTCCACAATAAACATCAGTGCACGTGTTATTTGCAAAGTAGCATGCCATGTGCATACTCATAAGAAACGCACGTATTTGTCTCTAACAGTTTGTCGATCCATTTTCACACACCAAAACAATCCTAGTATCTTTTATTCCTACTCTAACACTTATACATGGAAAAAAAAACCAACCAAAATCCATAATAAATACCATTTTTGGGATAACAAAAATTTAAATTTTTAATACACTAAAAACGCTCTAAATCAGCACAAAAATCAAATAAATCTCTAATATAGGGTACTTAGAACAATGAAATAACCTTAATATTCATTTTGAGTGTTGGATTTTGCTGAAAAAATCAAATGTTTTCACTAAAAATTTGTGCTTATGCGCAAATTTGCAAATTGGGTTACCTTTATAAATGGAGGCGCATTTTCATCATTTTACTAGTATGTGCAATCTGCACACTACGCATATCTGTCCATCCATAGGAAAGTAAAAAAAATCAATGGTTTTGAATTTTACACATGAATTTAAAGAAGATTTGTAAAAATGGAAAAAAAAAAATAAATATTATTATTTTATATTTAAAATTTGAATATTAAATTTAATTTTCCTATTTTTTTTATTATATTTGCCGCCTATAGTCAAAATCGTCTAGAAAGCAACTCCCTAAAGCATTTTCACACTAGCCATTGTGAGAAGATTCATTTATTCACTCATGCAGGCTCGAAAAGAAACAGAAGTACTAAAAACAACATTATAATTTTTTAATATCTATTTTTTATATATATATATATATATATATATATATATATATATATTTAATCTTACATAAATCATAATCCTAACCTTAAATTTTTATAATTATTGAAACATTTTCTTTTATTTCAAATATTTGTTTGTTTGATCAAAAATATTATACAAAAACTATGAAAGTTAATCGCACAAAAGGTGAATTTGAAGTAGAAAAAGCAAATTTCACATTTAAAATTAAGAAATTAGGGAATATGGGTGAAAGTAAAAACCTAATCTTGTTTGAAATCGAAGAAAAATGTGGAACCAAAAAAAAAAAATCTAATTAAGTTTGAGATTGCAAAAAGAATTTGATTAAGTTTTGAGGGCTATTTTCAGTATTAATTGGGATTTAAAGTGATTTTTTTTTTATCATAAAAAACTGTGCTTAGTAATGGAAATTACTAATCAATTAGATACACTAAAAATGATTCCCGTGAAATTTAAACTTTGGCGTCATTAAATTGGACTAATTATCTTGCTTGTAGCCAACTGGAAGGAATTTTGAGTTTTCTGTCCGAGAAAGTTGAAGCCTCGGGGTCTTGAGAGAAGCAGAAAATGTTTAACCCATCAGCCAAGACCAAGAGACAACTTTTGTGCACAACATCCACAAAACAAATGGGTGAATCTTTTATGGACTCTTATTGTCCAGCCAGGTTCAATAAATAGGTAGAACTTGAATTTGATACTGCTTCCCAGAACAAGAAAGCTACTGCATTTTCCATAATTAGTCATGGATTTTAGTTGAAGATTAAGACTTCTGTTCTGTGCTTAAAAATAATCTCAATATCCAGTTCTACATAATATTACTAAGCAATTAGAGCTGAATATTAATTAACAAACATTCATTCACCCAAGAGAAAGTATCTGCCTACTTACCCCAAAAAAAAAAAGTTATCTGTCAGGCCAAGCTACTGCATTTGACAACCGCAGTTGTCAAAGTCATAAGATACGATACCAAAAAAATACAAAAGAGAGAGAATGTTCTAATACAAATTCATGAAAGATATGGAAGTGGTAAATTATCTAGAACTCATAAGCGAGTAAGACAGTTTATACTTTGAATTTGATAGAATCAATACGTTAAAGAAACAAGTTTGGCATCAAAAAGAGAACATGAATTACCAACTTCAAAAGTAAGATCGGTGAAGACAATGTCTTACATGAACAGCTCAGAACTGTAGAGAAGCAAAAGTTAAAACGGTAGCATGAGAATGAAGCATGCAATCCAATAATGGTGACAACGAATTTGTGTTCTGTTTTATTTTCACATCAAAATTCCTAGTGTTGCTCAAACTGACAATTGGCTTGTGCTGACATGAACTTGAAAAACTTTGCCATGTCTACTTATTTGCAGCACTCACTTGCTGCCTAGCTCTGCGTGAACAATCTGCATAAATTCTAAGCACCTGGCTACATTTCAAGGGATCTTTGACAAAGTTCTTATAACAGGCCTCACAAGCCTCTTTCTCAGCCATGCAGGGCAAAGGCTTCTGGTATGGAAGCTTAAATTCCTTATCATGGAGATTTTTAGCTCTTTCTGTTACTTCCTGCACCATGTTCTCTTCGTGCTTGTGTAACTTTTCCAATACCCTCTCACTCTCTTGAAGAACAGATCTAATAGCATCTAACTCTGCATACTTTGTAGCTGGGTTTACTGGCATGAACAATGGAGGCTGAAGTGACCATCCAGGAGCCACAATCCCCTGCTGTGTTTCAGAGTCTACCAATACTTGCTTCTGATTTACCTTAGTTTGGGACTTTTCAGGTTCTTGTAATGTCTTGGTTTTAGTTTTCTTTGTTTTTTTCTTCAACTTCTGTCCATCCTCAGCAAGTTGATTGATAAGGTTTGCACTGATGTGAAGCGAAAAATCACCCATTCTATAGCAACCCTAGGCCAAAGACCTGCAGTTATCCATGTAAGTTGTTAAACTAAAATGAAACATTCTATTTTTCTTCACACTCTTGATGTCAACAATCTGTATGTAATTTTCATGTCTCCTTATGAGGAGTGTAAGGCTTAGTAATGGCCTGTCATCTTTAGACAGTGCAGCCTTCGTTCACTGATCACTTATATCCAAATGCATCAAGTTAATAGTTATTCCTGGTACTTCAGGTGTCTCTATAAACACACACCAAATACACATGGATCAATGACAGTAAGAGACTCATACAATGCCATGCCACCCAGAGGAGGTAATATATACAGAACTCATTAGGAAGCAGCCTAAAACAGGGAATGGGAGGTTAGAAAGTGCTTCTTCGTCTTAAAAAGAGTTGCACTGAATTAAAATACAATGATATATTGACATAGTAAATATTTAAATACCAAAACTTTCACTACTAAGCTAAAAGATACACAAATTCAATGGTATGTACAAAACATATTTCCTAGTAAAAAAATTAATCCTTAAGCTCTATATGAGTTTGAAACAGAAAAAAGAATTCGTGTGCTAAAACAGCAGAAGCAACCAAATCTCGAAATTCTAATCAACTTTTTCCAGCATCATTTCAAGGTTTCTAAGTAATTGCAAAATCATGAGATCCTAGTCTTCTTGCTCCAACGTCACTTCTGGGTTCCAAAGTAATTATAACCTATAATCTTACCCAAAAGGGTCGATATCAAAACTGTAACTCAACAACTAGGTAATATTATTTAGCAAAACAAATATCTCAAAGGGTGTATCAATATCACCGGATTCTGATCGGAAAGCTTGATTTGCTGACGTTTTCGGAAAACAACTTGCAACGAAAAAATTATGACACCGAACCATCAAATTTCAATATAAAATATATCATATGTTGGTCGAGTAGAACCCTAATCATTTCAACCGTAATTTGAGAACCCAGAATCTATAGCAAGATTTGAGATATATTGCAAATCATGGATTAATAATCTAAAATAATTAAAGATTGAATCGAGGATTACCTCGAAATCGTCTCAGTGATAGTCCAGGGTGAGCGCTTTCTGCTGCTAGCGGCTTTGATTACGAGTGACAAACGGAGCTACAGAGAGCCTAACAATTCGGGGACTTCATCGTAAATTTATGTGAGTTTTGGTCCCGCTTAAATTATTGTAAATATATGTAGGGTTTGGGCTTTGGCTAATATTCGATTTGAACAAACTCAAACCTAAGGTGAGATAATTTAGTCTCAAATTTAAATCAAATTAATTTGATTTTGTTAAAAAGCATCTAAATTGAAAACCCACCCCAAGATAGATGTTCTCCTGTTCCGACTTTTTTAGAGTCATTGTTAACATAGTCAAGAAAGCGACAGATTCTCTACCCTTGTAGGGATGGAGCAACAGAAGTTTTGAGAATCCAAGTCCTCATGTAGGACTTGTGGATTTAGGGGTACAAGAAGAGGGACACCCTTTATTGCTCAAAGGGCAATAAGAAATGCTATTCGAGCAATAGCAAATCAAGGTATGCAACAAGCGAGGGTCATGATAAAAAGTCCATGTGAGCTTGACTACAAGACCTACCCATCGAGTAGAGACAAAAGTCAGCCTTAGTAATCCAATGGTGCCAAGTGGAAGGGTCATCGCTCAATGAATAAATGTTTCTCTAGCGATAACAAGCTAATTTTTCCCAAGAGCTCACATCGATGGGAAGGTTTGACACCTCATTGTCGGTTTTTCACCACTTGGGGTTGTAGTATGTTCCATAGACCCATCTTCTTTAACAATTTTTCATTTCTTTTGAAGGTTCATTGGCAATAATGGAATATCTCTTACGTAGATAATACACTTTTTAGTTGACTAAGTCTAATTCATATTTTTTGTTTTGAATGAAAGATATCCAGAGAGTAGTTTGCCCTATTCAAATATTCACAAACAAGAAGCAATACTAAATTCTCTTTTAGATAGGTCTTGAAACGACAAGGAAGACTGAAATGCCAATAAATATCTATTGTTGAATTCACCCAATCCGACAGTACCAACATTTGGTGCCAAGTAATTAAACAGGTAGTCATCAATCCCTAAAATAGACTAAAATTTAGGTTCATTTTCTTTGACTTTTTTGTCTATCAATTCCTCTTGTTATTTATCTCAGCAATCTTTATTATTTTTGCCAGTTTGTTCAACAATTCATAGTCAATTTGAATAAGCTTAATCTAAATTTTTTTAATATAAGTCAAGCTTAAACTAATCTTTATTTGGGTTGTGTTGTTTAAATATAATCCTTAGTTACTTAGACTTAGGCTTCAAGACATTGACAAAATTTTATTGACTTGAAAAAATATTGAAACCCTTCCATATTATTATATAATATTGAATCAAAATATAAAATTTGTAAATAACACTAAAGGAATTTTGGCTTGAATATTTGAAAATGTTTTAAACTACTATACATTTTTAGCTACATTCTGATAACTTTAATTCAACTTTCATTTTCCTTTATTTGTAAAACCCAAGTTTTGGATTAAAATCTCATGTACTAAGACTTAATTCTGAATCATAATTAAAAAAAAAAAACTAAGGTTTTAATTGATATGTCTCATTATATTAGAAATAGCTACTTAAATTTATTCTTGTTATAGATAATGTAAAAATGGAAGTTGTACTCAAAATTGTTACATTCAAACACCATTAATACCAATTATTTCAAATCAAACAATATGATCAGTAAAACTTGTTTTAGTTATCAAATGTCGGGTTAGACTAATCTAATCATTATGCTAATACCATAATAAAGTTATATGACTAAAACTTAGTTTAAAATTTTAATTATGTTATGATGTCGCTAATTTGGTTGGACTGATCAACCCCTGGACCAATTTTTTAACCGGATCAACCACTGGTATAGGTCTAAAAACATTGATATTTTGTGGCAAAAAGAGAAAACAGTAGCTCAAAATTTAGATTAATTTCATTTACGTCATACCCTTTATGAGATTGTTTAATTTGAAAGACATTGGAACCTTAATTAGGTTATCAGCTATTAGAAGAAAACCCAGCCCAATCAAAATTTAAGTCAGACCTGTAATTGTTAAAATTTATCATGACTGGTTTTTCAGAGTCCAGTTGATCCAAATACTAAAGACTCTAGTCCAGACAAAATTTATTTGCTCATGTTAACAATACAAACCCAGGGGTTCCTTGAATATTGCTCAGTATCTCATACAATCACGATAAATCAAAATTTTAAAATGCCTTTATTCAAGTATATCAAAATTCATTTCCTCACTTTCACAGCTCACTGACAGTCAATCTTCAGGTCTTGAGACCATCCCAACTCCTCCAACACTGCTAAAACAACCCCATTTGACCAACCAAAACCAGTCTGCATCAAAAGCATGCCACAAAATAAAGAATAAATAGATGCATA
>JAJEJH010002034.1:0-12926 GCA_026122585.1 Anacardium occidentale
TCAATGTTATTTTTTTAAACTATACTACAAATTTTATTTTTTAAGCACCTATAACCATTCATTGTAAAAGCAGTTGTAAGAAGTGACAAGCAAAAGCAGGTCATTGTAACCAAGTGGAAAGAAGATATCGTCATAATCATGGTATGAGTGGAAGAAGGTTGTTTAGATGATGAAAACCTCAACCTTTAATAAGTCAAAATTTGAATTGTACCTCAAGGAGAGCCTAAAGATAGTGTAAGATGACAACTTGATAATATTCCATGTCATAAATTAGTGGTGTGCAAATCAACATAAATATCCATTGCTCTTGCAATTGGTAGTTGAAATTATGGCTATTATAATCTCCATTATGGCTTCAGAAAGTGCTTTCAATGGGAGTGCTAGAGTGATTTACTCATATAAGGTTTTTCTACCACCTACAACTATGAGCATGCTCGTGCGTGGAGGTGATTGGATCTGAGTTTGATATCAAATTTCAAAACCCATTGAGATTTGTATGAAATTAATATTTGTCATTAACTTCATATATTGTCAAATTCACAATATTTAAAGGTTAATCAGTTAAATATGTTGTTAACTTTCATTCATACAATAAAAATATGAAATCAATGAGATCAACTTACCAAAATAAAACAAGACTATCATGCATAGTGTCATAAAATCATTATAGTCGTAGAGTTGGTATGCTAGCTTGGAAATCATTCCATTTTAAAATTTATTTTATATTCTGAACTTGATATCAAGTTGCTATTCACAAATTTAGTTTGTCAATTCTAAGTTCAACTTCACCCCTTGGAGTTGGATAGTTGTGCTTGCATGATTGGTGGATTTTTTATTTGTTTCCTTCCATAACATAAGTTATGAGTGCTATGATGCTATTGTCTTTTATAATCTATACTACTCGATGGATTGTTGGTTTCTGCCACCTTGATTTTGTAAATTTCAAATTTTTTGGAAAATAACAAATTAATGAATAAATATGCATTCTGAGTGTATTGTATTGTATATTAAACTGAACTTGATAATGCTATTAAATTTTGAATACATAACATTATAAGTTTTTATAACTTAAATTTCAACTATTTATATGGTTAATGTTTAGTTGCTGTTGTTGAGTGAATTTTGGATTTTAATTAAATGTTGGAGAAATAGGTTCTACAATGCAATTTGCCATATTATGGGAATTTTGGAAATAAACAAAAAAGGTATTTTGTCATTTTCCTAAATTGAACATGTTCGTATTTAGTAAAATTGAATTTGTTTGTGTTCGTTCACATAATGATGGGCCAAACTGAACCGAACACAAATATGTATGGCTTTGACAACTACAAGCATGAACCACTTTTAACCAAAAGTTTGTTAAACCTAAGCCAAATGCAAATCTTCATTTTTAAACAATGAACTGAATATAAATTATTTCATATTCGCATTTGGTTCAAGTTGTATCCATACTTATCTTAGGTTATAAGCTAGAGCAAAGTTTGTTCACTAGTTGTTTTTTCTTTTCTTTTCTTTTGTTTTTGTTGATGGAAAACTTGTTTTAAGCTGATGTCATTGTAACTTTTTGATTATACAATTCTTTTGGCCTATATAGCCCCTTCTATTTTTCGATTTACTTGAGAGATAACTAGAGTCTTTAGACCACCAACCATATTAAGCTAACACTTAAGGCAAGAAAGTCAACCAAGTTGTCACTAAAGCTACTATTTGAAAGTGTTGTTCACTAGTTGTTGGTTGTAACTAAAAGTGACATCCATTAGTTAAATCAAGGGGGAGTAATGAAAACTTTTATATGCATAAAGATAGAGGGAGTGCTAAAAGAACAATAAAAGTTTTAATTGAATATGCTTTATTGAAAATTTTAACATATTTTGTCATCAATCAAAAAGGGAGAGATTGTTGAATCCTTAGTGTTTTGATGATTCTGAAAATATGTTAAAATTTATGAAATAACAAAATTAGCCCTAGCATGAACTTGGTTCATGACCGAAATCGGGACAAAAAGCTATTTTGCAGGACCATGTATGCACATGTTCGTGTATTCAGCAATTGAAGTCACACACGCCCGTGTATTGTAATGTTAAAACCGCACACGCCCGTGTTATGCACAAGAGAAGACACAAGCCACACATGCTCGTGTATTAAAGCCACACACGCCCGTGCATGAAGAAATTTAAATCACACGCCCGTGTGCAGAAGGACACACAATCGTGTGTCAAGGAAAAAAGGACACACACGACCGTGTGCTGGAAGGACACAGTCGTGTGTCAAAGAAGAATGACACACACGATTGTGTAGCACAAAACACATGCCCGTGTACAAGGCCAAAATGCAGCCATGCACTTCCCATGTGTTGATCGTGCGTGTATCCGTGCTAGCTTTTGGAATCTAAAAGAAAATGTAAGAAAAATTGACACATGCCCTTGTGATGAAGATACGCACGCTTGTGCTAGCACAAATGTGACCGTTGAAAATACAGATTAAATGAAGCATGACCGTGCAAGAAAAATGACACGCCCATGTAGTTTTCTAGAAAGTCTCCAACGACTCTCAAATCAGTAAGTAACGGTTATATTCTTCCAATTCCTATAAATTAGAGTTGATTTAAAGATTGAGGGGTCAGAGAATTAGCACTATAACTTGTATTCTTTCATTCTCTAATTTCTTCTCCAATTTTCTCTCACAAACCCTATTTTGTATTCCCTTAGAGAGAAACCTTGTGAGCTTAAGTGTTGTATCAGCCTTGAGAGGCAAATCACTGTAAAATTTTCATAAACCCTTAGGCACAATCCCGTGAAACTAGTGTGAGACGTAATCCTGTTAAAACTAAGTTAATGGCGCAATCCCTTGTATCAAAACTAGTGTGAAGGGCGAAATCCCTTGGATCAAAATTGTTGTAACTTTGGGTTAAAATTAGTGGAAGGAAAATCTTCAAGCGGGGTTGTTTGAAGTAGTGGACATAGGAGGCGTGGAGAAGCTCCGAACCACTATAAATCGGCTGAGCATTTCTTTCCCTTTACTCTTTTTATTATACTTGTTTAGTCGAATATTTATTTATGCTTAATTGTATTGATATATTTGAATGTTTAAGTTCGTAGAATAGGAAAACGTTTTTAAACTTGATAAAATTTTTAAATAACCTATTCACCCCCCTCTAGGTTATTTGTCATTTAGCATTTGGGGTTTTACAGATAATAACATCGATTGCTAGTGGGCCAACATATTTTCTCATTCGTTATTTCGCTTCATTCCTCCATTTGCATTTTTTATTACTATCTATAATTTTCTACACACCATTTTCTCTTTTCAGAAACTAGATAGACTTAGAGCCCAAATGTAAAGCTTAACGACAGTTCAGTTAGCAATTTCTCAACTATAATTCTGATACTTATGGGACAAGTTATGTCTTGTTACATTGAGTATATGATTTGTGGACATTCTCTGAAACAAGAACACTTTTGCTAATGGTGGAAAAAGTTAAGGAGAATACTTGTTGACTAGAGAAAGAAGAATCGGTGGTGAGACAAACTCCATAGTGGGGAAATTGTTGAACACCAAGCCAACTATGCTAGTCCATCCTTAATGATAGAAGATGCGAATTGAAGTAGTTTTAATCATAAACAATAATCTCTTAAAAAAGTCATGTGACAAATTATTGATCTACAAACACTACTTTTGCTTATTCATGGAAAAAAAAGAACTAGAACTCATTGACAAGAGATGAGAAAAAGTCGACAGAGAAAAGAAGAAATCATTGAAAAGAAAAAAAATCATCAATAATACAAGTCCCCATGCAATGATACTGGTGGAGTATCAATCACGGGTTCAATGAATTGATTCTTTTTCAACTCAAGATGGTCTTGCGCAAGCCAAACACACTGAACAAAGTCCAAGTTAACTTTGCTTGAATGTGCCCTAATGAAAGGAGATGGGAATTAAAGAGGTTTTAATCTATAAGAACAGTAATCAATCTATTATGTAACGAATTATTGATCTATAACTATTACTTTCACTTATTTTACATACATACATGCATACATATGTATGTATGTATGTATGTATGTACTATAAAGAGTGAGAATGAGCTATTAATAATTTACTGTGTTGAAGGTGAAGCTGGCTAAGTAATTGTGAACGTGAGCGCAATTAATTTATTGGAAAAACTTAGAACAAGGAGCGCCGAGCGAGCGATGGAGCTGGAGTTTATTAATGGCTAGCGCGCGGTGTGGCCGGCGTCCATAAACTAAAAAGTAGGCTAATTGAATGATAGTTGGTGTCCACTTCCAACTACTTGGACCCTCTTCACAACTGCCTTAATTTATATTTATACGTCAGAACACAGAAAATAGAAAAATAAATAAATCTTTACCATTGTTAACCCTTCACACAATTGGTTTATAAAGTCTGAGTCACCATCTATTTTTCTCCCAACCACATGACATTTTCATGTTAGCAACTCATATTACTCATAAACTTCTCTACGTCTCTAGCTTGGTCATGGGGGCTCATCGCCATTTTGAACCAATCTCCAAATGTAGCACAGAGGGGCGGTCTAATCAGACTGTGGCTGCAGATCTAGATGGCACGCTTCTTGTGTCGCGAAGTGCTTTTCCTTATTTCTTGCTTGTTGCTCTTGAAGCTGGAAGTATTTTAAGAGCATTGATACTTCTAGCGTCAGTTCCGTTTGTTTATTTTACCTACCTGTTCATATCTGAATCTGTGGCTATTAATACATTTATTTTCATCGCCTTCGCGGGGTTGAAAATTAGAGACATAGAGCTCGTTTCAAGGTCTGTTCTTCCTAGGTTTTATGCTGAAGATATTCATCCTCAAGCTTGGAAAGTGTTCAACTCCTTTGGAAAGCGTTACATAATTACCGCCAATCCGAGAATTATGGTGGAGCCATTTGCGAGGACCTTTCTAGGAGCTGATAAAGTCATAGGGACTGAACTAGAAGTTTCAAAATCCGGAAGAGCAACTGGGTTCGCTAAAAGTCCTGGAGTTCTTGTTGCAGAACATAAAAGAGAAGCCGTCTTAAAGGAATTTGGTACCAGTTTGCCAGATTTAGGCCTGGGCGACAGAGAAACTGACCATGATTTCATGTCATTATGCAAGGTTAATTAAATAACCAACTCTTCTGCAACTTTTCCTTCTTTAAATTTTATCTTGAAATGTGTGAGCCTTTTCTTGACTACATTTAGTATAAGTAGCGCTAATTTGAACTGTCAATTAACTTTTCATTTATGCTTGGTTGGTGAGAGCTTTCATAGCAAATAATTTTTCTGATCAGTAACCCTGAACATACACGGTTCTCTCTTTCCTCGGAAACTCTTTTTATCCATTAATTATAAGATTAGTCTTGTCTTTTATAGGGTTGTTTTCACGTCTAAATTCTATTAACGGCTTCTATTTTGTGACAGCTTTTCTTGACTCCAGTTTCCCTTCTTAATTTATACATAGATTGAGGCAGACGCCAACTTATGGATCATAAAAGAATTTCATTTCTTCCGGCCTGGATCACCCACCCCCATGACCCACCATATGTTCTTCATTTCCAACCACTCTTATTAACTGAACCTGCATAATTTTGTACTCATGGAACAAATATGAAACTCATTTTTATATCTCTTCTCATCATTGATCCAGCCAGTTGAACTCTTTCCTTGTGACTTCCCATATTGGAGCTATTCTTTCTTGTGAAATTGAGCTTCTTATTTTGTGGTAATTAATTGACTGCAGGAGGGTTTCATGGTGCCAAGGACAAAATGTGAGCCACTGCCGAGAAACAAGCTTTTAAGCCCTGTGATATTTCACGAGGGTAGGTTAGTACAAAGACCTACTCCTCTAGTTGCTCTTTTGACCTTCCTTTGGATGCCAATTGGCATCATTTTATCGATTCTCAGAGTCTATCTCAATATCCCTTTGCCTGAACGTATTGCATATTACAATTACAAGCTTTTGGGAATTAAAGTTGTTGTTAAAGGAACCCCTCCACCGGCTCCCAAGAAAGGCCAAAGTGGGGTTCTCTTCATCTGCAACCATCGCACAGTTTTAGACCCCGTAGTCACAGCTGTTGCGTTGGGAAGGAAAATCAGTTGTGTCACGTATAGTATAAGTAAATTCACTGAGATCATTTCACCCATTAAAGCGGTTGCATTATCAAGAGAAAGAGAGAAAGATGCTGCTCATATCAAGAGTTTGTTGGAAGAAGGTGATTTGGTGATTTGTCCCGAGGGAACTACTTGTAGAGAGCCATTTCTCTTGAGGTTTAGTGCACTTTTCGCTGAGTTGACTGACAGAATTGTGCCGGTTGCCATTAATACAAAACAAAGTGTATTTCATGGAACAACAGTTCGTGGACATAAATTGTTGGATCCTTATTTTGTGTTCATGAATCCAATGCCTACTTACGAGATCACCTTCTTGAAGCAGCTGCCTCCAGAGCTCACTTGCAAAGGTGGGAAATCAGCCATTGAAGTTGCTAATTACATTCAAAGGGTTCTCGCCGGGACATTAGGGTTCGAGTGCACCAATTTGACAAGGAAGGACAAGTACGCCATGCTGGCAGGCACAGATGGCCGAGTTCCATCGAAGAAGGAAAAGGAGAAGGAAAAGGAATAGGAAAAAGCTTGATTAATTTTCTATTGGTTTTAGATGTTTCAAACTTTATCAAAACAATAAAAATTATTGATTGTCTTGATGATTATTTAATAATCGTTTCTTGTATACAAATATAACTCGTTTTTCACAGAATTCATGATCAAAGGAAAACACATTTGCCTTCTTAAGAGTGTCTTTTAAGATGAAGGTAACGGAGAATTTGCAATGCTGGTCAATTCTGTATACACAAGAAAAGATGAGTATTTCTGTTCTTAAAGCTTAGTATAGAACTTCAATTAAAAATTTTAAGGATTCAAACAAATTTGATGTGACAATAATTGATGTAAAATCAATTTTAAATCTGAACGATTGTCCATTTGAAGTTAGTTTTCCTTTCCTATGTTATTTCAAAACGACAATATTTTTAATGATTTATTGTGCCGCATTAAAAAAGGGATCTATCCTTTTTTATAGTAGTTTTTAGAACCTTTCATCACAAGTTCGGTAACCTAAATTTTATTCATGAAACGTATAAAACATTCAACAAAATTGATTTCGTTATGCCCATAAAATTTAATTAGACTGTATATTTACTCGGATTTTATTAAAATTAAAACAATGCCAATGTTTATCCATATTCAACAAATTTTTTAACACATTATACCATGGATTTATTATAAAATTAAGACGTAGGGCATTGAAGGAGACATATAATAAATGGTATAGATGATTAAAGCGTACAGTCATAATAGTGATTTATATCAGCTGTAATCTTTTCTGACGAGAGAAAATGACAACTTACCAAAGGTCCCTGCAAAGGGATAAACCGAGCTGTATTTTATTATAATATTCTCATAAGAAGCCAACTAAAGACCTATAACTGTGCAAAAGGCCATTAACTAATGTATTATCATGCATGAGTAGTATTAATTATTGATTGTTTCATAATTTACTATTTATACTGTAAAGGAGCAATGAAAATATTGGAGGTGTGTTCACTTGGTTTATGTAGTCTTTCGGCCCGTCACTCTTATGTCGTTTCTATGCAACACTACCCGCATTAAGTTAGCTTTGTCCATTCTTGGTAAACAACAAAAAATAGAACACAAAGAAAACACGAGGTATACTGAAAAGAAGAATTATATTACTTGCTTTTTCCCACTCATTTCCTACTTAGCTGCTTCCTTGCTTCCCCAAATGTTTTACCAATGACCTTATTTATATGCGCACCCTTAAGAAATATTTTGCATAAAAAATTACATAATTGTCTTAAGAAAATTCTAAACACTAAACATACAAATAAAATATCTTTATTTATTAGAAAAGTCTAGACACATTCTAAACACAACCTATAATACTCAATAATGCTGAAACTTTTTCTTGAATATAGACGGCTACATTGGTTTGTTGCATAACATGTGGGTTGGACACACCTTGACAATCGAAACAAACTATTGCACAAGATCCTTCTACGGTATGCATGCAGGTCGCGTTGCGACAAGCGGCTTTGATTAACCCAGCTGGGTTGTTGATATGAATTAATTAGGGCATTGAATTACACTGAAATCCACGTGCACCACCACTGGTTCACATGCAACATCGTGTAATATTCAACACTTTGAATGCAACTCTCCTTGAGTTTCTGTTTACAATGCCAAGCCATATACGCCAGCCCACCAATCCTTAATATAACACTCGGCATGCACAGATCCAATTTATGAACTTCCTCTGGAGACGATGACTGACCCGATAACTTATTCTCAAGGGTTTGAACCTGTGTCCTGTGATTCTAGAGCTTGAATTTCCATGTGTCAATCCTGGAAAAGAGACAGAAGCGAAAAAATCTAATTGAATAACTCAACATCGACCTGCGTCACCACTTCATCAGTCTTATAAATGCATTCAAAGTCAAACAATAAACTATTTGAAGCACTGTTCATGAGCAACAAATTTACTTACATCCACTGCACTACTTCAATAACATCTTTACTGATATTGAAACAAGTACATCATAAGCAGATAATAAATATAAAAGCACGTAACAGTATATTGCATGCAGTCTTTTTTTCCAGCTATCTCAGTCTGTTGGACGCAGAAATTTCTTCAACTGATCATAACTAGGCCAATTCAATGCAGATATGTAGTTGACTTGCCTCTGTTGAGACGTCCACGGATGCACAAGGAAATTGTTGGAATTATTCAAATATAAATAAATTTGAATTTTAAATAAAATTTTCAAAGATTGTATTTTAAATTACAACTTTTCATATGGTAGTATTTCACACCAAAAGTTGTAATCAAACATTACAACTCTTTATGTGATAGTTTTTTACACCAAAAGTTATAATTGTAACTTTTCACACTAAAAGTTGTAATTTTTCATCAAAGAATTATAACTTTTCATTTCTATATAAAACCCACAAAATTTGTTTTTCAATATACTTTTCATCACTTAATTCTTTTCTTTCTAAAAGATTAAATACTTTCTTGTATCCCTCATTGAATTTCTTCACTATTTGCTAAGTGCAGAAATTCACAAGGTTTGTCATATCCACTAAAACTATTTGTAATTAATCTCATAGCAATCTCAAGAGGAGAGAGAGCAAATATCATTTTTATGAAAACGATTTACATGTTTCAAATCTACCTACACTATTCTCCTTTATCACTAACCTTTAATACTTTTATTTCTCTTTTAGTTTTGTTTGCATTCTTCAAGTATCAAGTCTCCAACAATCTAAAAGTGATATTTGATATCATGGAGACTACAACAATCAAGATGATGAATCAAGATTTCGTTTGATTGGATTGTTTTGATGACACAAATTTTACAAGATGGAAAGACAAATTGAAATTTATGCTTATCGCCTTAAAAATTTTTTATGTGCTTGATCCAAGTCTTCCTCCAATTCCTCCACCAACTGATGATGATTCTGATGAACTCAAAACACAAAGGAAAAAGAGAGAGGAAGATGAAATCATGTGTCGAGGTCATATTCTTAATGCCTTTTCTGATCGTCTCTACGATCTCTACATAGATAAACCTTCTGCAATTGAGATTTGGAAAACTTTAGAGTTTAAATACAAAGCTGAGGAGGAAGGTGCTAAAAAATTTATGATCTCTTAATATTTTGAATTTAAATTTAATGATAATACACCTATTTTGACACAAGTACATGAATTACAGGTTATAGTAAACCAATTGAGGGCTGTAGAGATTGAACTTCTAGAATCTTTCCAAACTGGTGTAATTATAGCAAAACTGCCATCATCTTGGAAAGAATATAAGAAGAAAATTCTACATGATTCCAAGGAATTTTCTTTGGAACAAATTCAAAAACACCTTCGTATCGAAAAGGAATCGAGGGTGAGAGACAAGAACGAAAGTTCTTATGAAGATAATATCAAAGCCAATACTGCGAGCAAGCCCTTAAATAATTCCAAAGAGAAGCAAAGTAAAGGCAACTTTTTTTGTCCAAAAAAGGATCAAAGGAAATTAAAGAAGCAAAAGAAAGGAGATTGCTTTGTATATGGAAAATCTAGCCATTATGCTAGGGATTACAGATTTAAGAAAATTAAAAAACCAAAGGTCAATTCTTTAGAGGAAAATAACATGATTATTACTGCTATGAGTGAAGTCAATGTCATTCAAGGTAAAGTATCCGGTTTATGGTACGATACATGTGCTACTGTACATGTTTTGCTATGACAAATCTCTTTTCAAAACTTATAGTGAAGTTAATGATGAATAAGAGATTCAAATGGGAAATGAAGGAAGGTCTAAGGTGCTAGAGAAGGGCAATACTGAACTTACCTTTACTTCGAGCAAAAAGGTAATTCTTACCAATATACTTCATGTTCCCGATATGAATAGAAATCTTGTTAATGGAGATCTTTTGGGTAAATCAGACATTAAATCTGTATATGAATTGAAAAAATTAATATTGTCTCGAAATGGTGTCTTTGTTGGAAAAGACTATTCTTGTGATGGAATAGTCAAATTGTCTACTGTAACTAATAATTCTAGTATTAATACAATTAATAATTCTATTTATATGTTTGATTCTATTACTTTATAACATTGTAAATTAGCACATGTTGATCTAAACACTATAAAAAGGGTGATAAAAAATAGTTTAATTTCATGTGGTATAAATGAATTTAAAAAATGTGAGTTGTGTGTTAAATCAAAAATGACTAAAAAACCTTTTAAAAGTATTGAAAGAAATACCAAACTTTTAGAATTAATTCATTCAGATATATGTGAATTAAATAGATTGTTAAATAGGGAAAGTAATAGATATTTCATAACATTTATTGATGATAGTTCTAGATATACTTATGTGTATTTGTTAAAACACAAAGATGAGATTTTTAATGTATTTAAAATTTATAAGGCTGAAGTAGAAAATCAATTAGATAAAAAGATTAAAATTTTGAGAAGTGATAGAGGAGGAGAATATTTTTCTAAAGAATTTAATAGTTTTTGTGAAGAAAATAACATAATTCATGAATGTTCAACTCCATATACACTTGAACAAAATGGTTTAGCTGAAAGAAAAAATATGACTTATTAAGAAATGGTTAATGCTTCATTGTTGCATGATGAATTGCCATTTAATTTGTGGGGTGAAGCACTTCTTACTAGTCATATTTTAAATAGAATTCCTATGAAGAAAAATCAAATCTTTCCATATGAATTATGGAAGGGAAGGAAGTCTAACAAAGGATATTTTAAAGTGTGGGGGTGTCTTGCATGTTGCATGAATAATGATCCAAAAAGGACTACGTTGGGATCTAGAGGGATCAAATATGCATTTGTAGGCTATGCCTCAAATAGCAAAGCTTATAGACTTCTAAATTTAAAGTCAAATGTTATTATTGAATATAAAGATGTGAAGTTCTTTGAACATCTATTAGCCTCAAGTAATAAAGTTCAATTCTCACATAGTGAAATAATGCTAAAAGAAACATCTGAGAAGGTGCAATCTAGTTCACAAGAAATTAGTGACCAACATAGTGAACAAAGAAGAAGCATTAGAGTCCGAAAGGCTAAGGATCTTAGATTGGATGAGATTGACTCTCAACGAATTTCTTTTTACCTTGTTGAAAGTGATAAAGATAAAATTCTTCTACAAGTAGAGGACGATCCTAAAACTTATAAAGAAGCTATGACCTTTCGAGATGCAGTTTTTTGGAAAGATGCCATTAAGGACGAAATGGATTCAATAATATCAAACCGCACTTGGGAACTTGTTGATTTGCCTTATGCTTCTAAACCTATAGGTTGTAAGTGGGTATTTCAAAGAAAGTATCACACTGTTGGCACTCTACATACATATAAAGCTAGGTTAGTAACTAAAGATTTTTGACAAAATGAAGGCATAGATTATTTTGATACATATGCACCTATAGCAAGAATTACTTCTATCAGAATTATATTTGTTTTGACATCAATATATGATCTACATGTTCATCAAATGGATGTCAAAACAACATTTCTAAATGGGGAACTAAATGAGGAGATCTATATGGAACAACCTAAAGGTTTTGTTCTACCAGAAAACAAACATAAGGTTTGTAAATTAGTGAAGTCTTTATATGGTCTAAAACAAGCCCCTAAACAATGGCATGAAAAATTTGATAAAGTAATTATGTCATATGGATTTATTCATAATGTAGCAGATAAATGTATACTAAAAATATTAAGGATTATATTATGCTAGTTTCTTCTATGTTGATGATATGCTAATTGTGAGCAATGATATGAATGGAATTATAGAAACAAAGAGGTTTCTGTCTGCCACATTTAAAATGAAAGATGTAGCATCCCAGGTTAGAAAAGCCCTTAGGAAAAGAGTTTTGGGGTTAGAAACGAGATTCAGAAAGAGATTGGGAGTCTAGTAAAGTTCAGGGGTGAGTTAGTAAGTTTCTGAAGTCGTGTGGCTTTCGTTTGAATCCTTTCGAAAGGATTCGATCAGGCGAGTGAGTGGGAAATAGATTAAGCCCATTTTCCCTTGTGCACGCCCGTGCGCCCATGATGCACGCCCGTGCATAGCACATTATATAAGTGAGCCGAGAGAAGTGTCATTCTTTTCTCACCCATTTGCAGTTCAACCAAATTTCTCTCTTCCTTTTCAGTTCCTCCCATCATTAAATAAGAGAACCAGCAGCAAGTAGCTCCCAATCCGGTGAGAGAGCAAAAAGATTAGTTGTTTGAGAAGTTTTCAGAAGCATGACAAGAGGTAAGTGTTCTTTCACTTCTTCTCGCAATTTCCCAGCATGTTTGATGAGTTGTGATGCTTGGATGAATGTTATATATGTTA